>CM075204.1:9667854-9700354 GCA_037577475.1 Chaunax sp. Z400
TGTGACATCTCTGTGATAGCTGCTTTGTCTTTCCCTCAGTGAAGTGAAGCGGAAACAAATCTTTGCCCCCGTTTTGCTTAATTCATTTAATTAATGTGTGCGTTTGGTTTTTGAAGTCTTCTGCTTGCGTGTCCGTGAGCTTGCTGCCTGTATTTAAACACGCCTGCGTGTGCGTAGAAGTGCCGCTGCTGACATGCCAACATGAAGCGAACGCCAGGAGATAGTTAACCACCGCTGATGGCGATTATTCGGCCCGTTAATGGACGTTTGTCGCTGTCCGATTAGTGACTTAGCAGCAGTGGACATATGTGATATGAAGAGGGACTTAACCGAGGAGCCGCTAATCATCAAAAAGCCAAGGGGAAGTGGTGCTCTAATCTCAGCTTAGTGCTCTCTCCATGTGCATGCGTGTGTGTGTGTGTGTGTGTGTGTGTGTGTGTGTGTGTGTTTGTGTGTGTGTGTGTGTGTGTGTGTGTGTGTGTGTGTGTGTGTGTGTGTGTGTGTGTGTGTGTGTGTGTGTGTTTGTGTGTGTGTGTGTGTGTGTGTGTGTGCAGAGGAGAGTTGAGGGAAGAGACGAGCAGCAGATTGGAGTTTATCATAAATATTTCTAAATCTAAATACACTGCAAAAATTCTTGCACTGGTGTTGAGCCATTAGAAAAATCATTACTGTGCTGATTTTGTGGACAATGTGAGCAGCATGTGTGTGAATGACAGTGTTTGATTTTTATATATTTTTTTTTTTGCTATTGATGGACCAGACAAAAGTATGCTAATATTCTCCAATTACAACCCAGATGAGGCTGTCAATTTGTCGACTTAATACAAGTTCATTTTTTTGAAAATTTAAAATCCTCCTCATTGCTTTGCGTTTTCGAGCGGCTTCCTCCGGGCCTCCGCCGGCTTGACAGCCCTGCCAAACTTTAAACGAAGTAGCCGGCGTAACCTGCACACCCGCGTGCCCAGCTGTATCGTAATTCCACTTCAAAGGGGGAACTGGAGGGAGAGAGGGATTTTATAGCCGAAGAGGAGCTGTGAACGGCCTCCCCATTCATAGACATCTACCTCTGAGGAAGTAGTAACGAACAGAGTTAGGTGGAGCAAAAAAAGAAAAGTGTGATGAAATGTTTGGCCCTGAGTTTATTTTGTACATGAGTGGAGCGTAGACTTTGGTCAGCAGAGTGTTTGGGTTTTGTGTTCCGTGTTAATGTGTACAACAAAACTGAAAGTCTTCAAATGCTTCTGAACATGTTTCTGCAACTTCGCTTAAGTGCAACATCAGTGAGCTGAGAGGATTCAAAGCTGACCCCAGATCTGTGCACTGGGTTATGGCTAGGCAGAAGTGTGCACAGAAAACAAGGGGAGGGGTGTGTGTCTGTGTGTGTGTGTGTGTGTGTGTCTGAGTCTGAAACAAAAGGCCTCAGTGTGAGACAGTGAAAGGAGGTAAAGTAAACAGGCAGCGATGAAGACAGACCTGCAGTGTTAGTGCCTCTGTTCTATGAATTTGTGTGTGTGTGTGTGTGTGTGTGTGTGTGTGTGTGTGTGTGTGTGTGTGTGTGTGTGTGTGTGTGTGTGTGTGTGTGTGTGTGTGTGTGTGTGTGTGTGTGTGTGTGTGTGTGTGTGTGTGTGTGAGTGCCGCGTGGCTCTCAACCCTGTAGTTTGTACAGCTGGGCCTGGTGCTTACATTGGCTGCACACACACACACACACCTTTCTCTTCGGTCATTATGTCCTAAGAACCATAAATGTTATCATAAGTCAATATCGATTTTGATATTAATAGGATTTAATGATAGCAGTGTGCAGTTTAATCTCTTCAGTCTTTTGTCATGGAAACAAACACAAAGTGTCTTCTGGTCATTTATGGCCTCAGTTTTCGCTGAGCAAGCCCTCGAAGATAGAGATAAAGAAATCAGCTGCAGATACACATTCCTGTTGACTGGTAGAAGTCTGTGTGTGTGTGTGTGTGTGTGTTTGTGTGTGTGTTTGTGTGCTTGTGTCTTCTGTACACATTATCCTACATTAAAACACTAAACAGATAAAATGCGATTGAGTTACCTTGATAAAAGTGTACAAAACAGTCAAGTGAAGCAGTGATTTAGCAATTTAACTTCAAATGATGTATGACATGCATCTGTCCCTAAGTGGGTGAAATTACCCTGTGGAGCCCATTGAAACGCAGAAATGCATGCGAACCATAACGAAGTTGCTTTTTTCCCTGAAAACGTGACATTTTGGAGATAAAAAAAAGGTTCCCAGCAATATGCAAATGATAGCACCAATTTGTAAACTGGTTTCAATTAGATTATATGTGAAGTCTATGAATCTCGTGGGCGAAAACCTTCCAAAAACAATTAGAGGTGATTAAATTGTGTCACCACGGTGGAGAGTTTATTTGATTTTGACCGTAACCTTCCCTATGATGTGATAACGCCGCATGTTGTGTTTCTTAGCATGACACTTCTCCCAATCCCTCCAGTGAGCAACACTCAATACTGTTTGCCTTTCCGCTGTCATAACGTAAATAAGCAATGAATTAGTGGCAGTGGCCGCTCCTAGGAACAATGCCAGATGTACAGTCCAGAGGAAATCCAATAGAGTCAAGAGCGTAATCAGTTTACCGGAGACAAGCAGCGAGAGAAGGGAGGAATTTCAGAGAAAGGCAGGAGATTAGGACGGAGCAAATAAGACGCAGGGGTTTTGGACGGAGGGCGAAGACACGAAGATGTCGCTCTTGGTTTCGGCTTCAAAAGGAGACCGAAACTAAAGGAAAAGCCTGGAAAAGAGAGAATCGGTGGACTTTGGGAGTCAGACGCCTGTTGCTTATTTCCTGTTTCTCACCGCTTCCTAATGCACCCCCCCCACCCAAGTTTTCGCAGTCCCTCCATCCCTATTGCTTACTGCCTCGGTGCGACTGAGTGTTAGCAGCCTATTACCTGGGGTCATAGTCACAGTGGCTTCAAGGCTGACAAGTGCATCTGAAAGCACTCAGGCGATGCTGAGAACCACATTAAATTCTATTATGGCCGCATAGTCACTGCATCCCTATTCAGCTGAAGTACATGGAGGCAAATTTACCTTGTGAGAGACAGAGTTCACCTAATAGATGTGGCTTTATATCCCTTCCTTCTTTTCAAGGAAACAAAGCCACAGTAACAAATGCAAACAGCAGGGCCCTCGTGCTCCTAGCTATTTTCCTCCAGTCCCTCCATTGTCCAGAGGTTTTTTATAAAAACATATTATTGCCACTGTGCATACTGCTCTCAGTCTCTCTGCTTTTTTCCACCCCTCTTTCCCACTCAAGTCTTTCTCTCTGAAAGCCTATTGTCAAGAAATGGTCATTTCCTCCACAATGCCAGTGCAAGCGGGTTCCATTTGCAGTAATGGCCCGGTCTTTTGGAAAATGTCAACGTTGAATGGCCCCCAATGGTAAACATACTGTAAGTCCTGAGAGTGTGTTTGAAGGTCTGCCAAGGAGCTGGGTGCTCACAAACCAACTGAAGGAGTATTGTGTGGAGTTGTGCTACGAGAGCTCTGTGCTGAATGTGCTGCAAAAAAAAAAGAAGATATATTCAGAGGAAAAAGGGACGACGGAGAATTGAGAAGCTGATTGAGATTTGGTGAATACCTGCTGGAACGACTTACATATGTCTTCTTGCAAAGCTTTTTTACTGTACACAAAAAGAAGCGGGTAAAATACAAAGTTAGATCAGACCACTGTAGTTTTACCAACAATAGTCTCCACGCTTTCTGCTGCCTCTACTTATAACAACGGTCATCAAGCTATTATATCATCCTTTGAATATTGCTCACCGTTTTCCCTTCTCTCACTGTCTTTCTATCTCCCTTTTTTTTTTTTTCCAGGATGTCTTCCAAGCGACCAGCCTCTCCATATGGGGGGACAGATGGAGAGGTAACCATGGCAACCAGCAGACAGCGAGTGGAGGATGACGATAGCGAGGGACTGGGCAGTGTCATCCACCTCCCCCTGGCCTCCTACTGTGGCAAGGTGTCCCCTCACTCGCCCCTCAACCGCAACTTGGACAGCCCCCCCAACATGGTAAGGACAGCCACTGGTTTCTGTGTCCAGTCTCACCAGCATCCCACTTATGGATGATGGCGGCCTTGATCGCTGACTCGGGCCCTCGGTATAAAATGGGTGCAACATGTTGAAGATGTTTCCAACTGACCCACAGTTTGTGTGACTGCTTCAAGGTTTGCATCCCAACCCACCAGAATATCCTGATGACTTGTCTCATTTTGGAAACTTTATCTCCATTGAAAACTTGAGAAAAAAGTTTCAATATTTTTTTTTAAATTTAAGAAAGATAAACGTTTAACAGAAACGGTCAAAAATCAATTGGGCATACCTTTATTGGTGCCAATTTGCCAAAATGTAGAGGAATATATCCCACAAATGGATGAACTAGCATTGACTGCAGCCCCAGATAGACCAACCATAGATGGACTGACCAAATCCAATAGTTCCATGTTTCGCGCTATCAGTATTTTTTTATTACATTAATAAGACTCACAGTATCCCCTTTACATGGAACACTGACATTCTTCTCTATTCACTAATATACAAGTATTGACCCACTTTTTTAATTCATATACAGACAGAAAAAAACTAATTTTAATCAAAATGCATTCATTAAACTGTCCATAATACAATTCACATGCAAAATGAAGGCATTTCTGAGTTATATTGAAGATAATAATACATTACATGCTTGTTATGACATGTAGGGAGTGACTCAGCTTCAAAATTAAGCAAAGGGTAAGTCTACCTGTCTGCGTCTTTAGGCTTTGTGGCCTCCTGCTGTGTATGTCGGTCCAGCTCAGTGTTGAAAGCGACCCTCTGGGCACAGACCCCAGATCAGATTATGTACATGTAATCCTGACCTCAGGTTTTTACAGAGCATGCTGAGGGCAAGTGAAGCCATTTGATTTTTAAATTGGCTTTATAAATTAGATGGAACGATAGACACCTGTATGACAGTAAATTATTTTTTAAAAAGAAAAGTTTTTTTAAAGTTTTATTTTTGTGGCTGTATTAGACTAGAACTAGAATGTACTAATCTTTGTTTAATGATATGTGTATATGATGTAGTTTCAGGAATGAAGCATGTTCGTAACAATTACAATTATGTCGTCTTTATGGAATTCCCATCAATTTTTATGCAAGTAATGTTTCTGCATTTTTTAAACTAAATTAATGCTCATACAGACCGGATCTTAAACTCCTATTGGTGATTAAGAGTCACCTTTTCAACCTCAACACAAATAAAAACTGCACAAATCTCAACAAGGAAGATATATGATTGTTTGTTTGGTGATTCATGATTGACATTACAAGTGTGAGATTTCCCAAGAGGCAGAGATTTACCTTCGCTGCGAGTGGAAAGCGTTTTGCTGCTCGACGCTGAAGGAAAAACAGGAGGGTTCAAGGCTAACGTTTAGGTGCTCACGTGTTTTTTTGCTTTTAATGCGTGCTCCACCAGCCGTCGTCGCCTTGCGCGCATTTGATGCACAGTTGCTTGACTGCGAAATGTGAGACCTCGCAGTGAGTCATTTTCCTCAGGATGAAAGTGTGACATTGTGTGGTGGTGCTGTATGTAGGGCTCTTCATGTACGTGCATCCTGGTGTGTGTATTTGTACAGTTGAATTGCGTCTCCTGTGTGATTCATGTTAAATGTTTGTGTAGACCTTGTGGTGTATTGAGTTATTGTAAACTTCTGTTAGTTGACGTGCAGCACGACTCTCATTCTACATGTGGTGTAATTTGCAATTCATGTTCAGGATTTAAGTGTGATAATAGGACTATATGTGTGTCGCTGGTTTACATTATTTAGTCATGTTAAACCATTTTAGCACAGCAAAATGCTGAAATGTTAATAAGTGAGTGTATTTTCACTTTGTCTTTTAGTGTGTGTACCAGGACACACTGTATTGTCTTAGCTTCTCCTGGGCCCTCACCTTGATACACACCTTGGCACAGCAGCGCTCTGATAACAGCCGTCGACCTTTCCCCCCCATACTGACAATAAATGCTCGCTTGCTGTAAAACAATGAAGCAGTGCTTAGGAACTGTAATGGAAAGCTAATTCCTTAATTAGCCCGCTGATTAGCCTGCAGGCCCCTCCTGCAGTGGACTCGTGTGGCAGGTGCCGACTGTAAACCAAAGTCCTGGCACCACACAGGTGTGCAAACGCTTGCATACATGAAAACTCTGAGTTAACTTAATGATTACATTATTCAGGGTTCATTTATATACAAGATGCGAAAGCTGTCTTTAAGCAAATAAGCGGACATTATTGTCAGTAATAAAATTGTTACGTAGGGGCCCCTAAAATGTTTGAATGTCCTCAAAATAACACACATCTGCTTTCTACTTCTTTAATTGACAGAAGTAGGGGGTAGGTGGAGGGCATTATAGCTGATTCAGCTTATTAAGTTGCAACCCTAGGGTGGGTGTGTCCAGCAGGTGGGATGGGGGGGAATGGGTGGCATTCACAGCCCCAATCCCTTCATCGCTGACTGTCAGTGACGAGTGGATGAAGAGGAATAGAGAGAGAGAGAGAGAGAGGGAGATTTAAAACATGGCGGGGGTCTCTCTCTCTCTCTCTCCCTCTCTCTCTCTCTCAGCGTGTGAAGTGAAAGGGGGAAGTAAATGGCTCATTGGCGACAGTTTGACTTGGAAGTAAAGCAGTGGGGGAGACTGGGATGAGGAGGAGCGGGGGGGGGGGGGGGGGGTGAGATTACAGCTTTATCTTGTCATAGTAAATTAGCACGGTGGAGGAGAAGCTCTCGGCTACACACTGACCTCTTCATCCCGCCTGCTTGGCTTTGGCCAGGCTGCTGTACCTGACTGCCACAGCTGCACACACAGAGAGAGAGAGAGAGAGAGAGAGAGAGTGAATGAAGCACTTCTGTGTTTTTGAAAGATGAATATTTTTTCATTTTGTTTTTGTACGTACCTCAGGTACAAATAGGGCCCTTCTTCCTGCTTTGTAAACAAATGCAGTTTAGCCAAAGGAGTGTGTTATTGAGTGTGAAGTTCTCACCTCGCTGGTGGACCCGGAAAGCCTGAACGCAGCTCAGTTGAAATACAGGCAAGGCTTTTAAGCGCTCGTTTAGAGGTCAGCCAATCAGCACAGAATCCAACTACTATGCTACCAGTTTTATTAGAGATTTGGATTGTTGCCTTTATTGATCTGCAAACAACCAAAATGATGAATTATTGTGTGAGCGTCTTTAAGTCTGCAGTGTCAGAACAGATTGGATACATGTCCTTCTCCCTTTTGCTTACTTATAAGTCTCTTTGTGTTGTGCAAATACATGCAGGAAAAAAAATGCTTTTTTTGTTCAGGCAGAGGCAAGCATCGTCTCTCATAAATGTGTTAATGGACACTAATTATTTCATTAACAGGCGAAATGCACGCTAACATGATAGACAACCACAGAAGATATTACATCAGGCATTATTTCTTCTTCGTTTTCCTCCCCGAGCCCTCTCTTTCCCTCCGTTTTGTTCTTTTTTTTTTTCTAATTTGATTATGTGTGTGTATGTTCATGAGAATTTGACAGATTTAACACATTTATTGAGCAGTCTTGAGACACAGTGGTCACACTTAATTTCCCATGCCAGTGATGCTCTAATGAATCAACACACGCTTGCCTGACAACAGTGAGCAGGGGTTGTGGTAAAACAAATTGGCGTACATTTTAGCCAAACTGCTTTATAAAATCCAGAAATTACAGCTGCAGTTTTTTTTTTTACATATGGAAAGGAAATAAGTGAAATTGTTGAAAAAGACCCTTCATTTAGAATTGGACATTAAGTGAGTCAACAGCAGTTTATTTATTAATAGTATTATTAGACTAAAATAACTATCTCTGTGGTGCATGCTTTTTAAATTTAAAAAAAAAATTGGGAGGCTCCATGGCAAAGCTTCACCATATTGTTAGAACAGGAGGATAATAGTAATGTGTGCGTTTGTGTGTTTTTGCGTGCTTGTCCCAGCCTGAGGGACCTGAAAGTCAAAACTGACAGTGTCTGTGTTTAACCATGGCATGTAAAAGGGATTTGCTGCATGTGTGTGTCTGTGTATATGTGTATGTTGGCAGTGCATGGGAGGTGTGTTTAAGTGTACGTCGCAGAGATTGGCAGCTCTGGCACAGAGCTAAGTCTCACCCCCCTGCAGGAGAGATCAGTGACATTCTCATGGTGTGTATTTTAGTTGAGCAGCTGTTTCCAGCTCTTCCTACTGCCACATTGTCCATGCCTTGATCCACAACGACGCGCCAAGCATCCAATATTGTTTTTCACATAAACACCTTGCACAGCCCGAGACATGTCAAGCTATGGTTTAGAGGGAGGGAGAGGGGGGGAGAGAGAGAGAGAGAGATGTTTCTGTCGGGCAACAGAGGAGGAGGAAAGGAAGAAGTAATCAAAAAAAGAACATGAACAGCGCCATGTGTGCTAGCTGTAGGAAAAAAATAGCATTTTGATTTTTTTTTTTTTTTTCCTCTTTTTCTGGCAGGAGTTACATGTTTTTAAACCAACCTCCCCTCACAGATGAGCTTAAGAAGACAAAAGTTGTTTAATTCGGTTCCATTGCAGAGGCAGTAAAAGGATAAAGAGAGTGAGGCGCAATTTTTACTTTGTTCCAGTCATTTTGGAAGAGAATTGACATCACTAAACTAAAGGCAGAACCGCCCACACTGCCAGCCTGCCACATCCAGTGCATATAAATACATATATGCAGGCACTCACACATTAACACACACACACACACACACACCTACAGGCTATGTGCACTCACAGTGTCACACATATGCACGCAAAAATGGCAAAAACCTGCTCACACACATGCACCGGAGAGGAGGGCATGAATATTTTCAGGATCCAGAATTTCTGTTTTTACTGGTGAATAAATGCATGTTGATGAGAAAAGTTTTGCAACCCGGGAAGCACGTCGCCACGCGGCGGAAAGTGAGCGACTCCGGTTTACAATACGGAATTTGTCTTGTGTGTTTTGTGTGTTGCAAATCGTCAGGGTTAAAAAAAAAATAAAAATAAAAAAAATGTCAGCAGGGCACATGGATTATATGCTGGGAGGTTGATAGAGGGGGGAGAAAAAAAATCCATTTAAGTTGCCTTTGGGATAAGGCTGTCTGTCTGACTTTACACATAAATAATGTCAGGTCTTTGAAGAAGACACGGCTCCCTGCTAATTCCCTTTGATTGGGAAATGACCTTCATTGTTGGACGCAGTGAGATGACATCTCC
Organism: Chaunax sp. Z400; assembly: GCA_037577475.1. Taxonomy (NCBI): domain Eukaryota; kingdom Metazoa; phylum Chordata; class Actinopteri; order Lophiiformes; family Chaunacidae; genus Chaunax; species Chaunax sp. Z400. Next base: position 9,677,149 of record CM075204.1, read on the forward strand.
CTGGCAGATTTTCGACAGGGTTAAGAGATCTAACAACCCTGCACCCTCCGTCTCCAGTCTCTCTCTCTCTCTCTCCCTCTCCATCTCCTCTCCCGTATTCTTGTTCTGTTTGTTTTGTTTGCGCGACATCTTTTCTCAAAAAGAGAGTACGGCTGTTTTAAGTAGGCGCTGGATTAGATAAATGGGATGTGACAGGTGTGACCGCTGCCTTCAAGATGCCTGCCTGCCTTCTCTCACTGTCTCCACGTATCTCGCTGTCAACTCTCTGTCTCTCATTTCCTCTAATTACATCGCCTTTCACCGTTCCTCTCTTTCGCCTTTTCGCTCTTTCCCTCTCTCCCTCTTTCTTCGATTTCTTCCCACTTGCGCTCTTTCTCTCCCCCTCGTCTCGCTACCTTTGCGTGCCGTGCCGGCGCTGATGCAACTCGTTATCACGAAGCCGCTCATTTGAAGTCTGAATTTCCCTAATCTGGAGAGCAGGAGAGGGTGAAGGAAGAAATGAAGCAACAAAGAGAGACAGGAGCAGGTCGAGACAGTTCTTGGTGGGATGGTAAAGAGAGGAACAAAGTCTTTAAGATCAGAAAACACTTCCTCAGCGAAGCCCAGCCCTTAGCTACATGTAGTGTCTCAGGAGTCTCAACAGTGATTGTTTGATCATCATATATGTACATTATATGCCGCTGTTAGGAGTGTCACATGCTGCTCCTCTGTTAGAATGCACATGCAAGAACACTGAGGAGAGAATTAGTGAACTATGGCACATGCTGACTTATTTAGAGTGTAACGGACAGGGCCTAAGAGAGAGAGAGAGAGAGAGAGAGAGTCGGCGAAGTGTAGAGAACAGCAAGTGATAATGGTCTGCTGTACCTCTCATAGTGTTTGGCCACTAACAATGAAAGCATTGTCAATATTGAAAGCCTCTGCCTGTATTTATTCTCTCAATAGAACACAGAGGAATCATTCGTGACTTTGTCTTGAGTTTCTTTCCTCTGCACAATTGGATGCTTTTATTAAAAAAAAAAAAACGGCGCCTATAGGACAGAAAAGAATAGGTCATGTGGGCTCTGGCCAACTTCTCTCCGTGGACTGTGATCTCTGTATTAAGTTCTTCTTCCACCGACAGCCTGTGAGTTAATGATTAGGAAACTTGTCTTGGACTTAAAGCGTCATAAGGTCACTAATACAGCTGGAATATCTCTCACATGCCCACCCAGACAAACAGAGGTCCTTGGATATGTGTGCCACTGTCCCAGGTGGCGTGCTCCATATTGTAGTAGGATTAGCCAAAGATTAACCCTGTGGACCATTGACCCTCCTGTGGAAAAAAAACAACAACAAAAAAAAAACGCTGAGCTGAAAGACTGGCAGGCTGATTGACTCTCTTCTTACTGTAATTAAAAAGCACAGCACACACCTGAACACACCGCTGCGTGCTTGTGGGAGGATACTGCATGTACCTGCGTGCCAGGCGTTACATTTAGAGCATGACTACAGGGTTCACTCATCCATACATGGACTGTATGTGTGACAAAGAGATATTTGGTGTTCCCTCTTGACGCTGACGCCATCCTCCCTCTCATTGTCACTGTTAATTGGGCTTAGCCGGCATTAAGTCTATCATGCGGGCTAGCCAAACAAACACAGGTTTAGTTGGGTTTAAAGATTAAGACGCTACAGGTTACTGACCATTCTGCTGATGTCAGAGTTTGGTTTTTTTCCTAACTGTTATTCATCCATCTTTATCAAATTTATCTTTTAGAAGATAACATTGACTTAAAGTTCTCCTCCAGACAGGTTTTAAGACATTTAAAAATCATCCATGTCAACAACAGGTAAAACACTTATTTTGACAACGTTAATGGACCAAAAGTAACTTGTCTTTGAAGGATTTTCAAAAATTCAGTTGTTTGAATGTTTTTTTTCTTTTTTTAAATTTCTTCTGAAGGTTGTTAAACTTAATGTGTTTAGATTGTAAACTTTAGACACAAGACGGCAGGATAATTATTCATCTTGACAGTTTGGCACAAGGAACAGAGCTTTGCTGTGAGCTGTATATATTATATTTTGTAGCTGTCATGCTGATTGTTGTTTTGTCAGTCCTTTCATGAATTTATGGAAATGATTTGACACCACTCCAAAGCTTTGTTTCCTGAAAAAGGCTAGTATTTTTTTTTTTGTGATTTTCGTGTTTGATGGGAGTTTCATCCTCAGCATTAATTGTTACGAATCTTGGGACAAAAGTAGCAAAAGCGCTGAAACTTGGGATTGGGATAATGTCTGGTGGCATTGGACGTCCCTCAAAGCCAAGCTGTTTAAGGCTTTGTAATGAATGTTAGCGTGACTCTGGGAATGATCGGAGTCTTTTGCTGCTGTTTCATGTGCTCGTTCTGTCAAGTACCTCCAAGTCAGTCAAATGCAGATTCCAGAGGATGTGAGAGGAGAAGAAAAGGGGAGAAGGAGAAGGAGTATGCAGTTGGCCGGGGATGACAGTTGGTTGCATTGAGCTATGAGAAGGGGAGATGGAGAGAATAAAGTGAGCAAGAGAAAATAGAGGATGGAGATAATGAGTGGGTCTACGCCAGCTCCTCCTCCAGTTTTCTTTTCTTCCACAGCTTATTTATTTCTTAAATGTGAGGTAGTTTCAAAATCGAATAACTTTACCTTTTTTTTCTCTTTCCTCCAGGAGCAGGATGGCATCAAGGGGAGCTCTTTGAGTCCATACCCCCAGCACAATGCTACCTCACCGGGCAAAGAAGAAGGCGGAGGCGGGGGGCGACCCTCCAGCGAAGGGGGATCGGCCACGGGTACCCTAGGGACTCCCGAGAGACGCAAGGGCAGCCTGGCAGATGTGGTGGACACACTGAAACAGCGCAAGATGGAGGAGCTGATCAAGAACGAGCCAGAAGGTCAGTGATGAAAGGGAACGCTTGTGCGGCCAGATGTATGATCCTCAACTCCCCTTCCATCTCTCTGGCTCCACGCCGCTCTTTAATCACACTTGGTTGTCCTTTTTCTCGCCTCCTTTCTTCCTGCGTTGTTTTCTCCACAGCTCTGTCTGTCCGTCTCCCTCCGTTATGAACCCATACACATTCAGATGAGAGGCGAGCCTTTGTTTTTCCAGCACACAAGACACAGCATCAGCTGTTTGGGCCTATTGTCACCATGCTTTGCATATTTATCACCAAATAAGATGTGTGCATGAGTGTGAGGAAAGCCCGCAAACATACTTGGATGTCTCAATAAATGTTTCCAATCTCATATTTCGAAGGACACTCGCACTAAGATTTCTATCTGCGGAGGGTTCTTGGTACCTTTTTAACCTTTGGGATGATGCTCTCAGCCCTCAAATAAACATTTTATAACTGTTGAAGAGGCGGAACCAGATTTTTGCCAAAGGCTACATAGTTTAGCTCAATTAGTCCCCGCCTTTTCTTCTCAAGTTTAGCCTTGGGCTAACAGTTGGAGAGATAAATTTAGCCCATGGCCAACTCTAATTTTATTGGGTGGATAAATGGGGGCTTAAATCACTATGAAATGAATGTAATAGTGGAAATACAATAAGGAGATTACCAACAGGTGCCCATCTCATGAGATAATACTGGGATGATAATAATGCACCATCTTCCCAAAATACATCAAATGTCTTACACTATGCTATTACATGTAATGTTCCTTAAAACGGTCTGTTTTCTGTGAATATAGCAAAATAATACCAGCAAACAATATTTCTGTTCATTGAAGACGGTATAATTATTACCACAAATATAAAAAAATCATGGCAAATAGACATAAGTTTTAAACAGCTTCGATTTCACGCAACTCTGAAGTCCTGTTGTTCAGCTCTTATGGACAGGATCAGCTGACTTAGAATGAGATTCTCCCGTCCTTGTGACCTTTCACCCCGTAGCACAAAGCAGAGAGCCAAGGACTGTCCAGAGCAGGAGAAGATTAAGCTATTGTGCCGTCACAAAGCTGATGAAGATGCTCCTGAAAGTGAGATCAGGACCATCACAGGATCGATCAAGCAACAATACAAGAAGAAACTATCCTTTCACCCTTGTGTTGCCTCAGATTTTTTCTAGAAAAAAACCCCAGGTGATTATGAGATACCCCTGCTTCAGGTTGTGGACTTAAAGCACAGGGGATATTTTCTTTTCAGGTCCAGGCCCCCTTGACTTGCTCACAAACTGTAGGTTTACCTACACATTCACTGCTAACTTACCACTAATCTGCTGTATTAGTACACTCAGATCCATTTGGATCCACTTAGGTATTAGTCATATTGACACAGACTCGAGTCCCTAGGCGGTAAACAGAACCCAACTGACCCGATTAGACTTAATTGGGACCAGGTCTACTTCTGGGTCCTTGGTCAGGTCCTGTTTCAGAGCCAAGTCGACCTGTGAGGACCTCTAAAGCAGATTCACACAATAACAACCACTAGATCTCCTTATACGCGTCCATACTTTCCCTTTATCTCCTAAATCTCCACTGCTGTGCGCTAAGGTTTCTATTCACACATCTCTGTTTGCAGTGTGCAGCCCTGTGCCCAAAAGGTGAAAGAATTGTGCAGCAGTGCAGTGTGTATTTGTCTTTTTAAGGGTAGGTGTTCATGTGTGTGTGTGTTTTTGTGTTCGACAGCACATCAACAGGCTTTCAGTTCAAGCTGCGATGTGCTAAACTTATTTTCCAGACTTTTCCCGTAAGGTTTTTTCAAAGCGGTGGAGACTGCTGGTCAGCTCTCACCGTCTGGTTGTTTTTATTCTAGTCAATAGGGAGGTCTGATGTGGCACATTTGACAAAAAGAAGAGAGGAAGAGAAACTAGGCTGCTGGTCGAGCTGAGCTGTAATTGAGGTGTGTTTTGTGTTGTTTGCTGCTTCACTAGACCTCATGATCTGGCTGCACAGGAAAAAAAAAAACAACAACAATAATGGATCTCTATGAGTCACCAAATGCAGAGAGGGAGGAAGAGAGAGGCAGACGGAAAGACAGAAGGAGTAAAATTAGGAGAGGAGTGAAGGGGAGAGAGAGAGAGAGCAGTGTCTTCACAGAGCCCATTAGCAGAGTGCCACAGTGGTGCGTCCAAACCAACCCGGAGCATTATCTGCCCCACGTCTAAATGAAACGCGCTAACAAAAGGCCCCAGCGCCTCCAGACCCATCACACACACACACACACACACACAAAACCCAGGCCGAGCAAAGAGAACGGAAGAAATAAAAGAGAGCGCAGGAAGAAAAGGGATGCTGAGAAAAGATGAAGAGAGAGGCAGAGGCAAATGGAGGAGGGGAGGGAGGTGGGGGGGGGCAAGGGGCGGTATTGAACTCGAGATAGAAATCCCTTTTCTGTGCCCAGCTAGCTATTGTTTAGCTGTGTGGCTCACAAAGGCCATTAGCAGCAAACAGCAGGTTGGGATGAAAATTTAATGAAGGCTTTAATCATTATGAAAGGCCTGGAATATTACTGCTCTCTCTGTCTCTCTCTCTCTAACACACATGCTCGCACACTGCCTCCAGCTGGATCAATGACACGCACACACCCACACACGCTTACACACACACACACACATACACACATATACTTAGGGTGTAGGAACATTAACACCAGGAGGGAAGTGAACAAGGGGCCAAAGACATGAAATGGGTCAGAAAACGATAAACATCTCGAAACAGAATGAGAAGCTTGACTTAACGAAGGCAAGCCCTGAGCCAGACATCGCGCACACACACAAACACACACACACACACACATGCATAGAGATCACGCACACACACCAATGGCTTAAGTTTGAAAGATATAGTTTTATGTCTGTGGCTAGTGTTGCTCTACTTTGGCTAGATGAATGGAGTGGTAGATACTAGGTCAGTGTGTGTCTGTTTGTGTGTGTGTGTGTGTGCTGTTGCAGCCGTTGGGAAAATGTACACTTGTGTATCTGTATTTGCATATGTATTGTGACAGAAAGTGTGTTTTATGGGAGGAATTGGATTTGGCTGAATGCATGCAAGGTGTATCTCTCTCTCTCTCTCTCTCTCTCTCTCTCTCTCTCTCTCTGTGTGTGTGTGTTTATGTGTGTGTGTGTGTGTGTGTGTGTGTGTGTGTGTGTGTGTGTGTGTGTGTGTGTGTGTGTGTGTGTGTGTGTGTGTGTGTGTGTGTGTGTGTTGGCCTCTAATAAATGACTAGCCATGTTGTCCCCCATGGCCTGGCCCAACCGTGCTCCACCGCTCTCCTACTCTCTCCATTCATCTCCTGTCTTACACCAGCGGCCACCTGCTACCCTGGAGATACACACTCACTGCCACACACACCAGTGCACAGACGCACAAACAAACCCCCATCTACCACCTTTAATAAATTCTTCAGGAGTGACGGGGAGGAAGAGTGAAGATAAGAATGCCATGACACCGCTTTGTGTGTAGGCATGTGTGTGCGTGTGTGTGTGTGTGTGTGTGTGTGCGTGTGTGTGTGTGTGTGTGTGTGTGTGTGTGTGTGTGTGTATGTGTCTGGACTTAAAGTGGCTGGGTGAGCGGCTCGTGCTGGAGTGCGTGTGTGTGTCATTACGTGGAATGATGAGAGCAGAGTCCAGAGCATCTCGGGAGGCATGGGGTCAAGAGGACAGTCGGTACTAAACCCAAGAGAAGGCTGCACAAGTGCACATACGCCAATACAGCTGAACACACACACACACACACCTGGACAGCTCCTTGGACTCACCATTTAACCCTTTGTGACCCCTGTGCCACAGATGAAGGCCTAGTGATACTCTTTTAGCCCAGCAGTGTGAAAACAGGTATGCACCTGAAGGAGAGAATAAGATACATACAATAGAGAGATACAGCGCTGAAACAGTCTGGAATGGCACCATCAATAAATAAATAATAAATCTGTCATTCAGTAATGCCAAGCCTGTTACCAGGAGCAGTTAAATTCAATGAATGTTAGCTGCACTTAGGGTTATGCTTATGGGTACAGTATTAAGTCACTAAATAACATATTTTCTCTGAACCTCGTGTGCAGAATGTAGGGTCCCCCCACCTGCCTAATTTTAATCCATGGATGGATAGAGAGATAGACATAGAGAGATATAGATAGAGTTTTAAAAGTAATGAAAGAGAAGAAAAATGTGGGAGATTAAAAGGAGGTGACACATCACTAAATGGGGCACAGATGTTCCTCTCGGCCCCTGGAGTGGTGCCTCCACTGCCCTGGACTTTCACCAGACACTCAGCCTCTCCTCTCTCTTCTCTCTTCTCTCCTGTCTCCTCTCTCCCCTCTCCTCTCTCCTCTCCTCTCTGGAAGCGTAGTTGCTCACATTAAGTGCCAGCTGAGCTCCATAGCTGGACCAGTGTGTTGACCCTCTGCTACCCGTCACAGGAGCTCTCTACAGCCTCTGGGACTTTCTGTGTTTTCTCTTCTTCTAATGTAACCTCTGCCGTGGACAGAAAGAAACACAGAGCAAACCCTCAGATGTTGCATTCGGCCTAAATGATGTGAGCCGTCGAGGGGCACTGTGCGGTTCACAATGGGTTCATGTTCATGGAGAACAGCCCTGAAATTACCTTTTTGTTATTTTCTTGTTTAAAGTGTACTGATACTCCAGATTCTCCAGCGCTCCCTCTCTCCTAGCATATTTATAAGATGCAGCACCAGACTACACTGGACAACCATTGTAGGGGGGCGTGGCCTCGTGGCAACATAGTGAGTGACCATCATCACTAGAGACACATTCATGGCCCTTATGTATGAATTCCATGCTGTCAGTGAGTCTCAAACAGCTGACAGATGGAGGTTCACACAGTATGTGGCGTGTTTTTTTCCATCTTCAACCCACAAAATGCAGATTTTTAAATATCTGGGAATATTTAATGGGCAGGTTTTAAGTGTGCTGTACTTTTTGAAGGACCCCAGTGTCAAGTCTTCATTTTTATATTATTTTTTTTACAGGATGTAGTCATAGAAATTTCGTTGATTTAGCAGCAATTGAAAATGCCTTAATTTCACAGCAGTTTTTGTCCTAAAAATAAATGCCCTGCCCTAGAATAGATGATAAAAAACAGATCGCCCACTGTCTTGTAAACTGATCTAATTTGACAGAATGATTGGTATTGCTCTGAAACCTAACTGTACAGTAAAAAGTGATTTATCCTTCTTTCTTTTTTTTTCATGCCCCAGCCTAACGGGCCTTGTGTTTAGCCTTGTCCTTCCATTCGCTCCTCTTCAGGGGGTTTTCCAATGGCGGCATCTGTATCCTTGTCAACAAATTTTCTAGTTTCACAGTTGTGTTTGTGCTTTGGCAGTACATATGGAGTGTCTCCAGTAAAGCCCTTTTAATCGAATTGATCAAAATTGAATTGATTGTGAGCCTCTGGTGGTCCCTCGCCTCTCCTGCTAGTGGCGCCGCCTTGGTCAACAAATACCAATATTGTTGCTTTACTGAGCCGGGGTGCAGCTCTGGGGTCAACCTCCATACTTCATGGCCTTGATCTGAACGCATGTGCAGGGAAAGGAATCACAACCGCGCGCACACATTCACGCACGGTGGGCAGGTTTACAGCCGTGCTGGCAACCTCGAGGTCAACTAGAATGGTGTTTTTATGGCTGAGCGTGTTCGCTGCTCCAAGGCACTGGTTTCCATACTGAAAATGCCAACTGAATGACAGATGTCACCAGACACACACACACACACACACACACATCCACACACACATGCATGCTCACACATGCACACACAGCACTTCATCTATTTTCAAGGCAGGGAGGGAATCCAGCTTTTAGAGAGCACTGAGGCATTTTATAGGACAGCACTTAGGCAAGGCCATTGTGCTACACAAGCACACAGTGGCCGCAGCTCCCTCACGCCTCCGTACACTCCAGCGGGTGACAATGGGAAGGGCGGATACGTTCTGCCAAGAAGGAGTGAGAGAGGAGGGATCGAGGCAGGCTCTCGTTCATCTGTCCATCAGGCCAACCCCTCCTTCACTTTACTTAATCCTTCCACTGCTCTGCTATCTGGGGGGTTATGTCAAACACACACACATGCACATACACTATAAACATCAACAACGGCATATACGACCCTTGAAAGTCATCAAATGGACATGCGAGCATATCCCTAAGGGTGTGTATCCACACACACACACACACATACAGCTGCAGGTTCACAGCCCTAGCGTGGGAGCGGGTGAACGTCTTTATGTGATTTCCATCCTTGGTCGGTAATTAGCAGTTGTGTAAATTAACATGAAGTGCAGCAGGACTCTCTCAGCCATTGTTTGTCGCGATCATTCTTCTCGCGCTGGGAAAAGGAAGTCAAATCAAATGAAACGGGCAGAGAGTTGAAAAGGAGATGTTGTTTTTTTTGGTTTTTTTTACATTCGCTACAAGTGAAGACAGAATGTTCAGAAGGGCGAGAAAGAAAACAAGTTTTTTTTTCTTTCTTCCATTTGTCAAGTAAAAGCCCTAAAATACAACAGTCAGCATTTTCTAAAGAGAAGTCAACATCTTGCTTATGTGACTAAATCTGCCTTGAACCTTCTCGCTAAAGAGATTTAAAAGTTTTTTTTTTCTTTTCATGTTACACCTCCTACCTTGTGCAGCTAAACAAAACCTTCGACATTCATTTTCTGCTCCGAAAGATCACAACTGTGAGAAACAAGCTGCGTCCTTTTGTACAAGTGAAACTTTGAAGGAAGGCTGAGCGCTCACGCCCCAAAAACAAGTTCCATTTTTATTGGTGATTCTCTCTAGATATCAGACTGTTATTGTGTCAGTTCACTTTGCTGCGCTTGAAGTCGACAAGTGGAATATCAACATTTTTTCCCTTTATGCTGCATGAGAAACGGCCAACGTCACGGGGCAAACCTGAGGCCTATTGTGGGCCTGGCCATTGTTGGCTCGATGAAAGGCGCATTCAAGTCACTTTTCTTATTGAATTGTTTTGCGTCTGCTTTTCAACGTGGCATTCTCTCCCCGGTCTTGCACGAGACAATCCGTGGGGATGAAACTCCTTTCTGCCATTCTTCCCAGTTCAGATGAGCGATATTAAGGACATGAATGGTGTGTGTGTGTGTGTGTGTGCAAATGTGCGTTTGCAGTGCCCCAGCTTTTGTCCAATACAGGAGTATAAAGGGGCTTATAAAGAGGAGAGAGAGGGTCCTGTGGTTTTCCTGATGGTGTGTGTGTGTGTCTGTGTGTGCTATTGGCCTCCCGGCGTGGCATTAAGTAAGGACAAAGGCCTCAGGTTCATGAATCAGCCAGGGCTTCCATAGCTTAGCTATTGTGACCTTCCCGCAATTTGACTGTCCTGCAGCACACTGTGTGCATGTGTGTTTTTGAGTTCTGGTGTAAATGCTGGTCGCGGAGATATTTATATTCCTTCGCATCATAAATGCGTCGTGCATTTTCTGTGTGGTGCGCTCACTCAGACGTGTGCGCAAGTGTGTGTTTGTGTGAGTCAGACCGTCCCACATAAAGGCCTCCTGTCACCGACTCCCAAATATTAGACAGGCCCAAGTGTTTTGGCATCTGCCCATTAACTTCCATTCAGCACCATGTCCCATGACCAAATCACTGGAATCCATGATTTATCTATTCAGCCTTCTCATAAACTCTCCTCATTTGCACGGCCTGTTGTTTTTTCCTTCCCTTTTGGTGATTTTCCTCTCTTTTCTCCCATTCCCATGGAGAGACAGAGGAATGTTTTTATGCTGCATAATGGCTGCAAGATGAATGAGTTGTTGTGTGTGACTTTGATTTTGTCCCCCTATTATGTTATCAAAAGATATCAAATACAGCTGAAAAATGTTAAAAGTTGTCACCGGGGCACTTAAGCAACACTCTGAGAGGCATTGTGTGAAAGGAAGTACTGCTTGGAGTTCACCCAGTTTTCAAAAGACCAGATGACGGCATTTGGAAGCATTTTTATTTTGTAAGAAGACTCGCGAAGTTAGCAGATAACTTCACTGATCTCCCATTAAGTACTTCACTGACATACCAGCAGTTACTCTGTGAGTAGGTGGATGTTGCCTTTTGGAATGCTTGATTTTTCATCTTGACTTGGTGCCATAGCAGGATAGAAAAAGCCATCACTTCGCCGCAAGCTCTCCAGACTCTCCTATTAACATGCAAATGATGCAGTGCATGGAGGCATTTGTGAAGTTACTTTAGATAAGGGATGAAATCTGTGTTGCTTATAAATATATACTAGAAACTGGAGTTTTTATAGTTTTTATATTTATTTTTAATATGTCAATTAGAACTATTTGTAACATTTTATTTTTCCTGTCTGGAACTTCCTCATACTTTCTGAAGGGTTAGGTAAGAACTTCATATTTACCTTTATTCCATATTCATTAATTATTTTAAACATTATTACTTATACAGTAGATATTGAAATGTTTGCTTACCTTCAGAACAAAATCCCCATTTCTGCATGTTCAGCTGACCTAACAGCTTAAAGGCTCTCAAGGTAATTTTTTTTAATGACCAGTGTTTGAACCCAGTAGAGGAAAAGGAGCTTTAAACAGATGACTTTTCAATTAGCAAAACAGAAGCAAGTGAGCCGGACTAAACAAATAAAGCTTTGACACCAGGCATGGCAACATGATCATATTTAGGCAAATGTCTTCTTTCAGATAAAAGTGACCTTGACTTTAACTATTGTGATGCACATGTATCTATAGTACTATCTATTCTCTATGCATCCGTTTGCTCACGTGTTTATATGACCTATATGAACAGGTCCCATACTGAGGGTGCACATCTTCCCTTGTATGGCAGCATGTAAGCTTATTGTAGGCTATAATTTAGTTTAAGTAAGCTTTATGTTAGAGTGTATTAGTTGTTTGCTATTTTGTTTTTGCAAGAGATTTGGTGTGTGTGTACTTACAGTCAGTAATGTGCCTTAAATGCCGCATTGCATGTTAATATTTATGTGTGACTGAGACTACATCCCACTCTCCCCTGTATAATCCATATAGGCTTGTGTGCAAAGTAGCACAATCTGCTTAGCACAATTTTGCATCTCGGCTCCAACACACATGTGAAAGCATCAGAGCTGTAGACGCTTGTCAGGCATGTCAGCCGTGTCCAGCCCAGGATTTAAGGTCTGACATGGATGTAAAGGGGCTTTAACCGCCTGTGTGGAGGCATGAGGTTGGTGGTTGTCACTGAATATCTCTTGTTAGATTGTCAACACAAACACACACATATGTCCAAACACACCAGCCTGTGTGACTTGACCAAAGCTATCCATAGCATCATTTACACAACCTTTGTAAGGGGGTGGGGCCTTACTGTTTCCACTCCCTCTTAAATGACATCTATCTGGTGCACATATTATTGTGTAGGTTGAACTCCCGTCACTCGGAGAGCAACAAGTCAGTCAGCTAGTTACTTAGGAGGAAGCCAGTACTACCGTGTACCAGCGACACTGTCAAGAAGTCAGCCACTCAGCTCCTGAGCCTCGTAGCTACTCACATATCCATTCAGTCAGCCAGTCACTCATCCGCTGCATCAGCCAGTCACTGTCAGTCTTTGAAGCCACAGGGTCTGTGTTAATTAACCCCTGGCCGGCTGGTCAGAGGGCGGGTCCCGTAGATGAAGTGGTGCTGTCTGTGTTGTCAGCCTCAGGGGTCACAACCCCGAGCCCACAGCACGGCCCAGCCTTATTTGAGCCAGATGTTGGGAGGCGAGCATCCCCCCCCCCCCATTACTCGCTACATTCTTTTCCTTCGCTGCTGCTTGGCCAGCAGAGCGGCCGTCACCAGCCACTCATGATGAGCTCCCCGTCCCTTCCCTCTCCAGCCGTCCTGCTCTTTCTCCCTGTGGGATTCCTCTATGCGTCCACTCACATCTCTCCTCCCTTCCCTCTGTTTTCACCCCGCCCCTCCTCGTTTGGCCCACTGCCCCTTTCCGCTTCGCTCGGGGGAATGAGCCCCGTGCGTGTGATGCCTGGCAGCGTGCCCGCTCTCGTCGTCTTCCCTTCCTCTTCCTTCCCCGTTCTCTCTCTCCATTCTCCCTCTCATCCCTTGTCTTCCATCCTTGCCCTCTCCTCGCCTCTCTCATCTCATCTCATCTCATCTCTGCCATCTTCCCTCATCCTTCTCCTCCCACCTCCCTTTGTCCCCGTCACTCAGTCCACCTGCTTTTAATCACTCCCCCTCCATCTCTTTTACTCCCTGACTCCATTCATACTTTGCTCTCTGTCTTTCTCTCCCTTCCTCCTCCCTCCCTCCCTCGACTGGGCTCAGGAGAAGTGAACAGGTGTTGTCTCCTTTTGATTTGGGTGCGTTCGGATTAATGCTGTCAGCTCAGCTGTTAAAACAACTGCCACCGCCAGATGCCAGTCAGTTTGGGGCTGGAGCTGTCACCTACACACACACACACACACACACACATACACATTTAAACATCCAAAGATACGCACACTCAGATGCATGCATGCACGCACAGGGTGACACGCACATATACACACACACACCACAAACACAGGCCCTCTTGGCTAATTGTATTACAGACAAAGCAAATCAGCTGCTGTACGCCAATCTACCAGGTAACCCAGGTGTGTGTTTCAGTTGCCTTTCCAAAACATCACAGTCAGAGGCAATAAAAGGGGCTTTAAGACATGTGATCATTAATACATTGTCAGATGTGGAATCAACTGCAATCTTCATCCCTTGGTTAAACCCTGATAGGTCACCTTAACTTGGTTTAACTTAAGCTTGAGGCTGTCATAGAAAACCTGTATTTTAAAATGGGATTAGTGAGTTTAAAATATGAGGGTAAAGTCTAATAATGAAAGACATTGAGTTGCATCATGGGGAATGTAGGATCCAGTATTTTTGCCTGCTTTGATTTTGACTCTCCTATTTTTAACACGACTCTTGTGCGTCCCTTAACTTTTTCTTTTTCTTTTTTTTAACACAATGCTTAATTTCTTGAGCCCGCCTTCCTTCTTGACTTAATTCTCTCACTAAATAAGTAATCTTCCAATTGATGATGTTTGCAGTAGCTGACAGACTCCACTCAGCCATTTCCCCCATTTTAAATTAAACAGCTTTGTTTGTCGGTCAGGGTTCATAATTATGGTATTTTTCCTTGTCAGGACTAAATACACGTCCAACAAAATAAGCAATTTATAAAACCGTGTAGAAATCAATATTCACAGATCCTGAACCGAGGTTGAATGCACCACCTTTAACTTCTTTTTTTTAACTATCTCTATATTTAAACTATTTGTTGTGGTGCCAACATAAACACAACAGTGGAATATTATCTTGTGTTTTAACCCTTCCAGAGCAACACTGCAAACCTTATCCTCAACTGACACTGACACATCATTCTAGGTCACAAATAAATTGACAGCCTTATTTGCCAACAATCCTTTATTCCTACAATATTCAACTATTTCAGATTTCCTTTAATGGTCATTCTTATGCGGTACATAAAAAAACAAAATTGCGTTTCGCATAAAAACACCAGGCAAAATAAGACATTTCAGTGCAACATTCAAAACTATAATAATAGACAGTATAATAAATTGTCGTAAATAAATAGTATGTGGAATAAATAAAAAATAGTCACAGATAGTGTGATAGGTTCTCTCAGTGAATGCAAGACCTGAAATACACAATTCTAATAAAAAACAAAAATAAAGCTTTAACTTAGGGTTTTATTGAAAATAATTGCAAACCACCATTAAGTCTTGTTTACCTTAGCTTGACCTGTAACTGTGTTTACTTTCAGAAGTCTACAGTCAACACATGATTTCTACCTCTACTCCCTCACCTCATTCTCCCCCCCCCCCCCCCCCCCTCTGTCCCCCATTACCCTTCTCACTTGATCCTCTTTTCTCCACAAGCAACCGTTCCTGTCTGTACGCACATACCTGTAGTTACTCATCAACCCCGCATCATTTTAAAGTGTTAACCATACAAATTAAACTTGCAGTACATGTTTATGATCTGGGTTTTTTTGTGGCATTCTTGGACTGCCTTCCTCTGCTTAGAGGCCTTGTCCTCCTGTTTATTGCCTTACATTTAGAAGAATTCTGGTTGTTGAAATTTGAGGGTGAAATGATGATTAACTATAAATATCAATGATTAACGGTCTGTAAATGGTGTGTAACAGTGTGTGTGTGTGTGTGCTGGGCTTCGGAGTGGTGACGCTGCTATGTTGGTCCTTTTTATGCAACAACACATTTGAAATGAATCTGGGAAAACATTCCACAATCCATCTTTTCCTTCTGGCAGAATTTGCCCTGTCTTTATGGTGTCTCTTCCTTTCCTTCTCCGTCTCTCTCTCTCCCTCTCAAATTGTGCTCGTGTTTTGTTTGTTTCACACTAGACAGTCTTGTGATGCTTGTTCAAGGAGGCGCCCACACTAAGACAGTGAACACTGATTTGTTAGGTCATGTTGGTTTGCCTTACATCCACCAACGCCCCCCCCCCCCCCCCCCCCCCCCTAAAAAGCACACACACCCATCGTGGTCCCTATTATTGAACCCTCTGTCTCGCTCCCCGCCCCACCCCCCAGGATCACTTTACTATATGAAAACACAGCCGAACGCAGGATTTCCAGCCGACTAACAGAACTGGATTTTGTCTCCAGTTGCCTGTAGATGATGCCCTCCTCATCTGTTTTGTTAGTTTGTTTAATTACACTAATAAGGTTAAGGCCAAGGTCAACATACCCCACTGTAGTCTTCAGGCTCCTCAGAGCCAGATGTTGTTAAGACAATTAGTCCACTCAGAGAGCCATGTCTTGTTGGAGGAATGGTGGGGGGGGGGGGAGGAAGAAAAGAGGCCCAAAGACTGAAAGGAATGTTCAGGAAGAAAAGAAGTACTGATGGTACGAGCTGTGTCTAAGAGGTTTTGAATAAAAAAAAAAACATAATACAAGAAGATGGGAATATAAGAAGAATATTTACGTATATATGAAGTTGATATACGTGTAATTGAATTCACAAAGTGAAGCTGTTCTACTAAAGATATGATGGATCAAATGAACGCAGGATTGATTGATTTAAAGACAATAAATGAATAGAAAGGCCAAGCTTGATTTCATAACCCAATCATCCGTTGCTCACTGGATGCTAGTGTTTTGGTAGAAAGATCTAATTTCCACTTAATGTGAATGCGGTGACTGCAGTTTTTGAGCTGTGTGAACTCTAGCTGGAGCTTCTCCAGTGAGTCAAACCCATATCGCTCGTGAATCTGTACGACAGAATCAGTTCCTCAATAAAAATTAGTATTCCACACCCAATAAGAACTCTCTTTTTTTTATTTGCTGAAAACTGAAGCAGCATTGGCTGAGGGATCTGGAGGTTTAATCCCCACTCCCCAAAAACTCTCCATCTTACACCTCCCATAATGCAGCTAACATCTTTCATTTAATTCTCTCAGCCCATTTGTGTCCGGCTCCTTCCAGAGCCACGGATTATGCAACAGTTTTCACCGACTTTGTGATTCTCCCTGTGACGGGTAAAATGAACTTAATGGATAAAATGGGTGTAGTGGCCCTTTAAGTCCATTTTTATCAAATGGCAGCTCAACTTTTATCCAGTCAAGTGTTTTTTCAATCACATACATATTAAACGAGTGGAGTCTAAGAAGAGAATGATAAATTCACTGTCACTCCAGTATGTTCTTCTCCAAACCTGGTGTAGTCATTTAATTTATGAGTTCTACTCTCTACTTGTTGGCCACAGATGGCTGAATGATCTAAATGTAACCTAACCAGCAGCCTCAACTGTTATTGACGAGGCAAATCTCATCAGCCTATCAAAGTTTTTTTTTTTTTTTTTTTTTTCTTAGCATAGAAACTTCTCGCCAGGAAAATACGGGAGTAGGAAAAGATTTAGATGGACGTCAGTGTGAGTGAATAACTGGAGGACAATAAGTCGAACGGCTCCAACAGGTCAGGCACACAAACACTCAAAGGCGCGCACACATGCTAGTCAGCAGAACATTCCAGTGCTGTTTGGACTGTTGTTGCCATTGGTCTAATGGTTCTCACATGTCTGTCGCCCTATCTTTGAGCAGCACACAGGACAATGTAGGCTATTCTTAAGACTTTATAACGTGCTCCGTCTCGGGCCGATCGACGCACAGATGGAACAAACATTCACACATAGAGAAGGAAGACAAAAAGAGACAGAGATGAATATCGAGACTCAAACAGACGCATAAACAGAGGGAGAAGTGTGTGCGTCTGTTTGTGCTTGTCAACAGCATCCGTGGTAACTGGAATAGGCGGGTCCCGCCTCCGCCGTCCGGCAAAGCAAAGTCACTCTAAAGCCCAGCCAACTGTCAATCAAACAGCCAACATGGGGCCAAAACTATGATAGCATCAGAAATAACAGCCTTTACCCATCAGTCTCACACACACACACATGCACACACACACACACAAACACACAAACAAGCACAGGCGAGGTTAAAGTCACAGCTCAGCCTTGTTTGAATAGGCTTCCAACATGCAAAGCAACATTATTGTGTCAGGAGTGTCTTGCTGTTCTGTCTGTCTCTCTGTCATTGCTTTGACAGGCAGACGAAAAATGTCACGACTGGCAAGAAAATGCTGCACGCTGTGTGTGTGTGTGTGTGTGTGTGTGTGTGTGTGTGTGTGTTCATAGTTAATGCGTGGGCCCCGTTCCCCTCCTATGCACTGCAGACCCCCATGCACAATGTCTTCTTTTGTTGTCACGTTAAAGTGATGCAATAAAGCTGTGCAGTGACAAGGACGGCCCGGGGGCTGCTGCGGTGACAAGAGACATTGAGTGTGTGCGTGTGCACGTGCGCGACGGTGGAGTGGAGACAAGAGCACTGAAGAGGGGTTATTGCCACGAGACAGATTGCAAGTGTCATTTTCCATTACAGCAGCCGTGGCCACTGTGTGCGACGCACATACACACACACACACACACACACAGTTACACACCGATACACATGCCTTGGCCTACTTCAACAGGATGCTTTTGACAAGAAGAGATGCGCATGCATTAAGAGACCACTGCCCCTGATTGTTTAACCCTCTCTTCACCCTGACATCTGGTTGATAACGCAGAATTTCTGTGTTTTTGGCTCGTCTGATTGGTTAAAAGTCTCAAAATTACATTTGGATTTGTGTATAACTTAAAAATTGCAACTGAAAAAAACAACAACTTTAGTTGATGGATAACATCATGAATCTCTATTGGTTCAGAAATCCCTTTGACCTCTTTCTAAATAACATTCTCTAAACAAATCAGATTGTGCAAAAAAAGGCGGCGACTTGCTTTGCATCTTACGTTTGCATTCAGGACATACAAGGTCTCCACCTGACAGCAGCATCGGGGACAATATATTTGTCAGAGCAGCTTTTCAAAAGATCCCCAGTGACTGCATTGACTTTTAAATACAGCGTCCACATTGTTGCATGTGAACCTCTATTATCTATTCAAAAGTCCCTCATGAGGCTCTGTTTGTTAACCAGGCAATTAGTGGCCAGTATTGGGTGGTTATCAGTACCACAGTTGACACTTGGTCTCTTCAGCCTGTAAAGTATGAGGCAGTAAAATGAAAATGGGATCTGCGTTCAGTCCCATAGCTTGTCCGTAATAAGGTGCCGTGGCAGCGACTATCAGGGGCCGAGCTGAATTAGTCCACAGTGGATTCAAATGTCTAGATGCTATCAAACACCATTTAATGATAATGGAGGTCACAGCGGCAATTGGGAAAATGGTGTGTGTGTGTGTGTGTGTGTGTGTGTGTCTGTGAAAGGAACATTTCTGTCTCCTGCTAAAACACAGCATTAAGATAGCATCACTAATTTCTCCAGCTCGGCACAAAAACAACATGCAGACGAGAGGGGAGAGAGACATTTAAAAAAAAAAGTTTAGAAAAAACAACACAGCACACAAGCAAAAATGAGACAACAAGGAAAGTTTTTCTGCGACTTTCTCGAATGTCGCTCCAGATTTTGCCCTTCATCATTCTTTCACAATGTCGCGCCCTCGCCGCTGCTATTTCTGACTGCCAGTGTGTGGATCTGGCTCGCCGAGATTTCATGCCAGTGTAAAAATTGGCTGAGGGTTTGGTTCAAATCAAATTGGACATAAGCACCCACAACACCATCTGTTAGGGAAAGGCAGTGGAGTGAAGGGCAGAACTCTGCATTCAGATAAGTGGATTTTCAATTTATTAAATTGTTGAGTGACACCCTTGTAAAAAAAAAAAAATTTCGCTTTATTTGCTGTGGCCTTTTCTTAGAAAGTCACATTTAATGGAAACACGTCGCTATACATCCATGCAATCCCTAATAGTAGAAAAAGATCTGAGTACATCTGTTGTTTTTGTGATTATAATTCCTTTAAATATATTTTTCCTCACATTTGCATGTGAGCAAAAAAGCTAATTTGTTCTTTTTTAAAGCTTTTTTTTTTATTCCACTACTTCATCTCGCTTTAAATAGACAAAATTAAAGCCCTCTTCCCGGTTAGCCTTTAGGTGTTTTGGCAAGAGATATTGTATTTATGTGTTGTTTTTCTGTTAACAGGTGCTTCACGGAGATGTGTTGAGACACGTCTGTGATTGTCATGGTACTTAAGGGGAGGACCATATGTCCCTTGTCGCTTCACCTTAAAACTTAACTTACTTTGAAAGGTGAATAACAGTCAAACTCTCAGAAGTCAATGTCAGGTTTCCTTCAGTGTGTGTATTTCTGGGAGTTTATTAATAACCGAAGTTAGAGAGGCAAGTCCCTGTGGATGTGGAGACCAATTAGGGATTGAGACACACACATACACAGACAGACCTCCTCCGCTTCACTGGGAGGGGGCTAGAAAGTAAGGAGGAGGAGGAGGAGAGATTTTGGTGTTTACACAGAGGCCCCGGCCACCGTCACAACCTTTTCCAAGGCTGTTCTCCCCAAAAACAAGGCAGTAATTGATACTGTCAGGGGCTACCCTTGTGGAGGCGGTGGTGCAAGGTGGGTTTGGACAGATTTTGATACGTCTCTATCAGCCGTATACGGCTCGTTGTTTTTTTTGTTGTTGTTGTTGTTGTTGTTTTTTTTCTCGACGAGAAAGAGAGAGAGATTGCTCATAATCTTGGCACGGCCCCTCGCTTTCGCTTTGGAACGATTGGACCATCTTTAGAAGGAATCAATGAAAATGTGTCCAGACACATGGCCCAGCTCAACCAGACATGAATTGATCATCAAAATATCAACATCATCATTTTGTAATGGAGCGTGTTGGTGGCGTTAGCGAGCGGGGGAATAGCCAGACAGCGCAGCAAAACCTGCAGTATCAAGAGGGCTTAAATAAGTGAAGAGGCGTACTCCAAATTCAGGTTTTCTGAAGGGTCTTTGAACGTATTCATCATGCAGAAGATCCAGTCTGTTCAAGTTGTAACATTTGACTTCTGAAAGACTGAACTTATCTCATGTTATTTAAATGGCAGCACTGCTTTGTCCTCTTCTTGAAACGCCTTGTTCGTTTTGAACTACATCAGCTCTTCATTAAACCAGTGAATGTTGCCGCATCAGGTGGATATTTATTCAAATGCGTAATTAAGCATAGACTAGCATCAAAATGAAGCTGTTTAAGTAAGCAGGGGTGTTTGCAGGCTGAAACAGGAACCAGTTTTCCTTTCTTTAACCCAGATTAAGAGGGAAAAGGTTGATTAGTTAATTATCTTATCTATTGAGGTGTGTGATATTTTTAAAAAAAAGAGTTAAAATAGCCTGCTTACATGACAGTGGCAGTGATTTAATGTGGTTCTAATCTGATCTTTAGATGGAACACATGTAAACTTTGTCTCCGTCTCCATAACGGCTGCTAGCTAATGTGTTTCCACCACAGAAGTCACCACACATCTCTCTCCTCCTTCTCTCTCTTACTCCTTCCTTCCATCTCAATACTTCAGTGTTCAGGGTGGCAGTCTTAGACAAACTCCACCAGTGCTTGTATAATTGCTTATTCAATGCTGACCCCTGCTCAGTTTAGGAGGGAGGAGTGTGGAGGAGGAGGAGGAGGAGAACGGAGGAGGAAAGGGGGAGAGAGTAGTTGGAGCCTCCTCATGTCTGCCAAGGCCCAAGTCAATGTGGAGCCTGTTTTTTTGTGTTTTTTTTGGGAAATAAGGGCCGGGCATGGGTCCCAAGCCAGGGCCCTTTCCTGTGAGCCCTCCTTCTCCTCCTTCATCCTCCACCCTCCTCTGAGCCCGGCTGGGCCTGGCGCTGGCACAGAGGTCCCTTTGTTGTGCACCCAAGGGCTCTCTCTCTCTCTCTTTCTCTCTCTCTCTCTCCCCCCTTGTCTTTACACAAACCCTCCTCCTCCTCCTCATACCTCCCTCCCCTTTCCCTCTAAAGGTCTACGGGCTTCAAAAATATGAGATAATAGGAAAAATAGAGCTGCCTGCTCGTGGTGACTCAGGGCACAATGTCTGAGTGAGTGAAAATAGAAAATGAGAGAGAGAGAAGGTATTGTTTGTAAGGAGCGAGCTGGACTAAAGTCGAGTCTCCTCCTCTGTCTCTCCTTCTCTTTCTCGCTCTCCCTCTTCCAGCAGCTTCTGAACGAAAAGCTCACTCTGGCTCTGACACACACACACACACGCACACAGTGTTTTTCTCTCCCTTTCTCGGCAGGTGGACGGGGATGTTTTGGCTCGGCTGCAGGGCAGCAGCTTGACTCCGTTTGAGCCAATGAGCCAAGATAATAGCCAACGATTCCAGAGTCATTGTCAGTGTTTTTCCCCCCTCTGCTTTTCCCAGAATCCTTCTTAGCTGTGTGGGATGGGACTGAGAACGTCACCCTCAGATGAATTCATGTGTTTTCAAATGAAAATATTACAGTGGACGTCCCAGTGGTGCCGTCCAAACAAGACGACGGTTTCCAAAAGGCCTTAAACCTCTCTGATCCCAAAGTTTCCAAAGAAACCATCAGTTTGAAGAAAAATGTTTAAAAGAAAAAAAATCACAATATTGAGTTTTCTTTTTTTATTTAGTATAAACGTCATGAAGCTTTAAAAAGCAGCTGGAACAAGCTGGTACATAATGTGTATGTGTTTTTATTTCCAACTTCAGAGCTATTTAAGGGTAAAATAAAGGAAAACTGAATTTCTAAAGTCCAATTTCAACTCCCACACACACTTTTACCACCCTGTACTACTCCCACTTCCTTTCTCCCCTTTTTTTTCTGCTTATTTCCTCACCCTTCCATTTGTGAGAAGAGGTCAGGCAGGTGTAGTCCCTCAACCTCGGCTCCCAACACCCCGCCCTGCAAAAATGTGGCCCACACCCCTGCGTGGGTACCAAACTCCACCCGCTTACCTCACACAGCACACGCACCAACGCACACAAACAAACGCATCCCATACGTCAGAAGAACAGGGAGTAGCTTCTCTGATTTTCGTGGAAAGTGTTGTGCTGTCCTTATTATGTGATTCTTGGCCTCAATTAGCAGTAGTACAGTAGATGTCCGCTGTGTTTCCATCCAACTGTCAAGTGAGTTTTATGAAAATCTCCTGAAATATTGCAGAGCATAGAACCACGTGCTTTTCCATCTGCTTGGCTGAAGCAAATAAGTCCTTGAATGTGCAGGAAATGGAAAGAGCTTTTTAAAAGAATTGATTTGCATGAGGAAAGTTGTTAATGTTGTGCTGTATTATTTTCACATCTCTGAACTGGTGCACAAAGTTCGTCTATGTTTGTAGTTTATCATGGCTGACAGCGTGTGTTTAGTCCTCAATCAGTATCTCACTAAAAGCTACAGAAACTCTTCCCTTTCTTATCTTCTCTTTTCTCCCCTCTCCACTGCTCCTGCCCATTTCCTCCCTTTTTTTTTTCTTTTTTTTTTGCCATCCGCCACACAATGAAAGAGCCTCTTGGCTTTTTTATTAATAGTTAAAGTGGCCCCGGCTTGTCACTGGGGACAATAACTGCAGCCCAGTTAATAAATAAAAATAATAACTAGGAGATGGAGACAGAGAGGGAGTGCAATGGAAAGAGAACAGGCGACACTGCCATTTGTTGTTCCCTCTCACTTGTCAAAGCTCTTTGGCTTAAAAGCCTCTGTCATTGTTGAGGGAGAGGGGGCTGGAGGGAGAGATGAGAGTGAGAGACGGAGAGAAAGAGGGAGAGAGGGGGAGCACCATGGGCTAATAGCACCTGTTGGGATGATGGTGAGACAGCTGTCAGGAGGGGGTAAGAAACACAAGAGCGCACTCT
>CM075204.1:10302854-10712854 GCA_037577475.1 Chaunax sp. Z400
TCATAACCACTCATAATGGAACACTGGAACAGCTGTTGGCTGTGCTCAAGGGAACTTTGACATGTTGACAACAGGTGCTGGGGATCAAACCAACAAGCTTCCAATCAGTGGATGGTTGTTCTACCTACCTGAGCAACAAGCAACTACAGACTGACGCCTGATGGAGGCCAGTGTGAGACAGGGATTACAGTACGGAAGCAGTTTACTTTCCAATTTTGGCACTTTGCACCTCGCCGAGTAAACTGACAGCAAACGTCTGACAGCAGTAAAAACAAATAACCTTAAAGCTGTCAATCCGGAATCTGTAAAAATGGCTATTGTATTCCCGGTCATCAAGCTGGCCTTAGTTTATCTCCGAGGCTGAACCATTTCCACACTCTCCTGAGTCCAGCAGCACTTAGCAGATATTTTAGCAATAAGTAAAACCATCTGTTCATCAGGAAGTCCATAAATCACACAGAGTTCAGTGAGGTAACCTGGAGGACATCAGAGGGAAATCATAAAACACTTTTTACCTAGAATATGATCCAGTTTTAAAGTTGTGTTTTTGTTCAGTAACCCGTGAGGCCCAGTCCTCGGAGATACTGGCATCCAGCGGCATCCTTCTGACATAAAATCTTCACGTTTGATAAGTGCATGTCATGTTGTAATTGGATGGTTCAAGCTCGCAACACTTCATATTCTATTCCACAACAAAATATAGAACTGGAATTTGATATAAAATGACAAAGAAATTGATTTAAAAAAAAAGATCCTGTCAACCAATATCATTTTATCATTTATTATAATTAATTTTGTTTTGATGGATCTTATTTTTCCATGGTTTGGTCTGTTTTTCTGCTAATGGCTGATTGTATGATATGACAGAACTCACTGTTGATCATATATGCTTTGATAAAGGCTTCACTCCATAATACATAATTATTAGTCTATTTATTCTAAATAAATCTATTAAAAATAAATAATGAGATGACCTTTTGATTGGTACCAGAGTCCCCTGTTTCCTCTCACAAACTAATTCAGCATCTTTGCTCCTATTGGCTGGAGGGATTTGCTGACGGTTGCAGTCGTACTGTTGTCTTTATTCTCTCTGTGGAAACTACTTTGTAGGTTGAACTTAAAACTTAAAAGAAAGATTCACATGTTAAAAGTTGTTAAACTTAAAAAAATGTCTAGTTTTTCTTTAGCCTTTAGAATCAACTTTAAAGACAATGACACTGTAAAACCATTGCATTTCAAACCAATTATAGATTCTTACACTGTTTGTGTTCTTTGTTGTCTCTTTATATCCTATTCACATTTACATCAGACATTGTTTTGTGTGTAAATGCACGTAGTTCACACCATACAGTATCTCACTGCCTGAGTCCTTTGACTATTTGCTTAAATTCAGTTCCAGTACTGAGTATGAGGAAATCTACTCTGCACTCAGCAGGCGATGAATCAAACCGAGAGTGAAATGCAACATTTCAGGGGCGGGGGGGAGGACAGACGACTTGAATTTCCATACACTTAAATGGCTTTCGGTCCAGTGAAAGATGTGTGTGTTAGCCTGGTACAGGGAGGGACGGACAGACAGAAACACTCCTAAATGACAGACGTGTTTGAAAAGTAATCGCTTCTTGTTAAATATGTCTCCATCTGCAGATTTGGTTAACATGAGCCAGCTTTGTGCATATTCTAGTGTATTCAAGGGCAAAATGAAAGTCATCTGTTACTGCTCTTTGTTGCCATTTGGGCTAAAAGGCACGACTGATCTTTAACTTTCCGTCTAACCCTCTCCATCGTCTTCTCACACAGTAATAAAACCAGATTAGAGAGGCCTCTCAAACCCTGCCTCACTTCATCTTCTCCCATCTTCCTCATTTTCTCCCTTCCATCCTGACACTCCAACTTATTTCCCGAGCTTCTTTGCTGTCTTGGTTTTAATTACACAAACTCTTCTGAGTGGAAGTCCCGTGCCGCCTCGCGGAGCCGGCGGTAATCATAATGTGGTTACTCATGTCTCATCCAAAGGAAGGAGGGCGGAAGTAAGTCCGTGGCAGACACGTAGAATTAAGAATTATTAAGACACGTGACTTTGATTTTTAAGAGGTGATCTCCGTCTTATCCCTTGATCCTTTAACCTTTCTTATCTTCAGGTCATTTGACACCATATAACTCAAGTTTATGTTGATATTTGTGCAAGTGAGATATGTTTTTTTCAGTCCACTATACTTGCCTCTCTCTGTTCAATACATATATTGAACCTGCCTTTCATTACTAACCAGTTTTCATCAATATAAGAAATGTTCTAGTCATAATTTTCATGCCCCCATTTGTAAAATCTCAAGTTTTAATTGTTGTTGTTTAATTGTGCTACAGTAGTTTGGCTCTGAACTTTTTAATTTGATAGGAGTCTTTGTGAGATGTCAGATCCGTAGGCAAGTTTGTCATCGTCTTGGCCTAGGAGGATATGTTTTAACCCGTGCCCATTTGTTTGTTTGGTAATTTGTTTTCATTTTCCACCCTGCAGGATGGGCTTCATGGGCTTTGTAAGGGGTTTGCCCAGTGGTGGAAGGTGGAGTCCTGGAGTCAAAATTATTATCCCGGTATTTACTTTTATTTTTTGTCACCAGCAAGTGCAGTGCAAAAGTGAAGGTAACTGAATGGTGGTTAAATATATACAAAATGCAAAAATATTTACAAATCAGAGAGATAATGCCCTTCAAGAGCAGAGACAACAAGATAATAATCAAAATTGGCCTCTCCTCTATAGGGTTCTGAAATGGACTTTAATTCCACATGCAAGTCATACAAAAACACTCTTCCAGTAGAGCCTACTGCTCTGGCTTTATAGGAGAAGCCCCTCCCTCCAGCCAAACCATAGTTAATTAAAATCAATTTACCCAAATATAGAACATATCAATAATTACACATTTCTGGATATATTAACACTTAAAACCCTGTGAATTGATACAGACATATAAACTAAATAACATATGTAAGTCACTTAAAAAGGCGTCACTGTTTATCCACTCCAAAACACCCCTGTGTTTTGGCTCACTCATGGTACAGCCCTGGTCCTCCCAACTACATTAACCACTGGTTTACACCACTTCTGGTTTGATCAGCAGACCAGGAAAGAGCTACTCCACAGGTGAGTGTGCTAAACAGTCATATTAGCAGGCATGGGTTATCCCCATGACAGACTTCTCATGGGCTTCTCATGGGCTTCTCTACATATGCATGCATATGTAGAATCAGAATCAGAAAAAACAAAAAGTTTGGTTCCCAAGTACGTGTACACATACAAGGAACTTAACTTGTTCTGGTGCTTACATAAAGGTTGACATAAATCTAAGCATAAATATAGAATAGAAACTAAGGTAGAGACATCTTCAATACACAGAACAATTGTGCAAACAATTTGTTGTAAGATAATGTGCAGTTGTGTGAGGATGGTCCATCAGTGAGTGTGTTAGTGTAACGCATTACTGCTGGGACTATACGTGAGGTAAGGTGTCCAAACTAATGATATCCAGCTGTTATATGGGTGCTGGATGGGGGCCCTACTTAGAGGGATACTGGGGTTACTGGTGGTGATCTGTATGGTGCCTTCATGGGCTTTATAGT
The DNA here is from genome assembly GCA_037577475.1 of Chaunax sp. Z400. Lineage (NCBI taxonomy): Eukaryota > Metazoa > Chordata > Actinopteri > Lophiiformes > Chaunacidae > Chaunax > Chaunax sp. Z400. The sequence goes on from CM075204.1 coordinate 10,306,470, forward strand.
TGTCATTGCAAAATGTGCCAATATGAGTGACTATTTGAAGGCCCACCCCTTTCCCAGAAATGTTTGGGGGCCCCCTGGTTTGCCTTTCCTAAAGGTGCGCCCCTGGGGGCATGGGCCAGGAAAGAACCCATTCAATTTTGGTTTGGATCCAGATTAAGGGGCAGATCCTGGATTTTTTAAAAATTACTTTCCTTAATATTGCAAGGAGTATTTTTACCTAATTACACAACAAGTCCTGAACTGATTTCCATGAAACTCAGTGGAGGGGTGAGGCATGGTTCAGGTAAAAACCCATTAATAAATCTTGGTATGGACTAAAGAATTTTTTTAAAATATCTTCTAAGTAATACATAAATTATGACATAAAAAAAATCACAAATAACTTGCTGATATCTATGAGTGTGTATATAGTGTCCAGATCTGCTGGATCAAAACAAGTATTTATAGGGGCTGATCTTTATCATGCATGTGTAGCATTGTTCTTGGTGGAGGTATGCAGTCTCTATTTCTCTTTTCTCCCTGCTGTTTATCTTCCTTTCTTCACCCCAAGACAAACTATTCACTTTGCAGCCCATTCTGTTTCATTCATTCCGTCGGCGTCTCACCTTGGCCAGTCTTTCATCTCCCTCCATCCTGGAGCAGTTTGTAACTTTCATTTCAAAAGTGCCTGTAATGTCTCAAATTATAGTGGTAATGATTTATTGGTGCTAAAACTGCTACACCTAGCACCTCTGAGCGGAGTTTTTGCACTTCTGTGTCTCTCCCAAAGTCTTAGTCAGGAGTAGATTGCACTCTGAGGTCAGCTATTTTTACATCTCTCAGCAGCACTGTAAGACACACTTTATGTGATAAATGATCTAATCCAGAGAAGACCAACATTTCACTACTCCCTCTGGTCAGCAGATGAGACAATCAACTCCTCATATTTATGTCTGTATTGTGATTTAGTGAAGCGCGGGCTGCTCACTTAAAACTGCTTACCTTTATCATTATGGCCGTGCTACGCAGTCAGCAACTGTCTGTGCCAAAGTAAATATGGACATAGGAAGTAATTGATGGTGTTTGAGTTTTAAACATTTTCTCCTGTACTTTATCCTCCAGATATCTCCATCCCTCCAGCCAATCTTAACCTACACAGTGTTATTTTCATTATCTTTAATTAAACCATCTCTGTAAATTCAAAACAGGGAAGAGAAATGAAGACATTTCCATCACCATTACCACACCCGAACACATGGTGGCAGTCTAAGAACACAGCAAAGCTTAGGTAGCTTAAAACATTCACGTATATACATACCTGCAGATATGTATGTGTGCATGTTTAGTCTGTACAGCCTGTAGCAGCAAGCAGTCTACTCTAGAGGATCTCTTGACTGGTTTATGGAGATGTAAAATGTTCATGTGAGGTGATGTTTTTAGCCACACATGCATCTTTGTGCAGGCTGCAGCAGGCCACAGTTTCTTTAAAGATTCCACATCTTTCAAATGCAAAGAAGTGGTTTTAGAATGTATTTTGACCTAGATATCAACCTGGCATTATCATACATAAGTTTGGAGGTTTCAAAATGATTCATCTTGGCCTGACTAGCCCCAGAAAAGGCCCAGGTATGAGTGAAAATGTTTGTGTGGTCACTGCTGAAATTTTGCAGTGGAAACATCTCAATTGAATGGAATCACACGAATAACTTTTTTTTATATATATTTAACTTTTAAGGAGTTAAGCATCTGTCCATTGTAGTGGACACCATGCATGAAGGGGTTAAATATGAGTGCTGAGTGAAGATTGACGTGTCAGCTCTGAAAGTAGCCGAACATTCAGCTCAAGCACCAAAACAAGTTGACATGACTGTTAAAGTTGAAGTGATAACTGAGACGGAGGAGTCAGTTTAACCAAATGAATGCGACTTCGAGCGAAAACAGTCAAACAAGATGCCAGCTGAGGTGTGAAGCGCTTAAACCTGAGCAGTGAAAGCAGTTGAAGTAAATCGTTCATTGACATTCAAAGTTGTGACTGAGATGAGCTGAAACCTGAAGGGAACAGTGTTTGTAAAGAGACACAAATGCATGAATAAAAGCTCAGACCTCCACCAAGGCAGCTCAGTTTCCCCATGATGTCATTGCACCTAAAAGCAATAGCCTCATGATAGTTTGACCCTCATAATATGACTGCCTGACTATGAAATCCTACCCCTAGACTCTGAGATCACATTGGTATCATTATTAGTTTGATATTTATTCAGGAAAAACAATATTTCACTGATGTTGTTTTTCGTCTGGATCCAGATCAATAACTTTTGAAATGTCAAAATGCGGCACCAGAATGAATCAGCACAGTTTCAACGACACTTTTATCTTAGTTTAAGTCTGTATCATTATTATCATTTAACTCACAGGAATTTTCTATCAGCCCTATAAATTTAAACATTCCGGATCACCAGATCCAGAATGTTACTTGGATCCATATCAGACTTTGATAGAATTTGTGTGATAGATTTTATAGGGATGTCATTGTGTCATTTCTGTCCAATATTGTCGGCATTAATCCATTAAGGTAGATGCAAAAATCTTGTAATTGCCCCAGAATGGCAAAGAATCCTTTAGATGATGATTTGCATCACCACCAATATTGGATTGTTCCTTGGGCCTAAATCCTACTTCTCCGGAATGTCATCGAAATCTGGCTGTGAGGTAGAACAGTTGTCCACTTATCAGAAGGTCGGTGGTTCGATCCCCAGGCCCTGTGATCTACATGTTGAAGCGTCCTTGGGGAAGATACTGAACCCCAGTTTGCACCCACTGTATGAATGTGTGTGTGAATGGGTGAATGCTGGCTTGTGTTGTAAAGCGCTTTGAGTGGTCAGTCAGACTAGAAAGGTCGTAAATAATAATAATAAGAAGTGACGTTGTTATACCAATACCTATGCTGGCCATCTAACATGACTTCTAAATTCCTATTGCCGGTGCAAATGCAAACAGGAGAAAGCCCTCGAAGGCCTCAGTGAGCTGCTTAGATAATCCTCAGTAATGACTGGTCTAAGCCCACCTCATGGTTTTGACTAGTGATCCAACTGAAACTCTGTCTCCATCCCTTCCTCTGCAGCCGTCTGTCTTTAAAATGCTCTCCCTAAATAGACCGTTGATTCATAAACCCATCCTCAGCATACGTCCATCTCTCCTCTGACCATCAGGTCAGTCGCTTGGCATCTCACCAGGTTTCAGGTTACCATAGCGACATAACGTGGGCGAAAGAGCAAGTGAACCGGCGAGTATTGAAGATGAAGATGAAAGGAGGTGGAAGGCTGTAATCAGATTGTCTCCTTTGGTCACGCCTCGGATCCATCTTCTCCCCTCCACCGGCCCACGTCCCGCACACCCGAACCCTCCACCACATAAATCACAATCGGCCGCAAGTCAGCTCTCATTGCTGCACCCAAACACAGATCCGGAGAAGAAAGGGGGGAGAGAGGCTGCCTTCACTCTTGGCAATGCCCAGACTCGGGCCTGTGTATTGGAGGATGCTTAGTGGTCCTAGTCCTCGCTCCACCCCATTTCCACAATCAACTTCGAGAAGCTCCATGGCTTCTTTTCTGATATTTTCTTACAGAGCGGTCAAATGAAGATGGATTGGGGGTTAACGGAGTAATGATTCTGTTTTACAGGCAGCTCACTGCCACTTTTCCTGGTGGAAAACCCTGCTGGGAGGACTGCATCTGAGGGATGGCTGTTTCTCTCTCCCTCTCCGTCTTTAGTTAATTCTCTGTACTCTGCCTACAATTTGTTCTTTTCTTTCTTTCTCTTGTTTTTGAACTTCTCCAGCAGTTTTCTCCTTGACTTTTCTCTCATCCCCCACCATTTTCCTTCATCCCCCTTCAATCTAAGTTTTTGTCATTGGTCCTGGTGGCTATGAAATATAGAGAAAAAATAAAAGTTTCAGTGGTCGAGTCAGAGCCATCGAAGTGCTTCATAATTAGAGAATGGCTCATAATTACTGCGTGGTCACAGGCTGTTAGCTCGCTCACTCAGCTGCCCTGCGTGGGATGGCCGCCTCCTGCGATGTGTGTGTGTGTTTGTGTGTCAGCCTCCCTTAGAGAGGTCAGGGTGAAGTTGAGAAGGATAACAGATGTGCTAACCCATACTTCCGATACACCAGCTGTGTGCTCTGTCAAAGTCCTATTAGTCACAATCAAGGAAGCGAGGTCATGTGCATTTCATAGCGGAAATCAGTGCTGATGATATTTCTACAATTTCATATTGCTTTTTTGTTTATCCTTGTAATGACAGGTCTTAGTAATAAAATCCTGGGCCTCACTAACACAAGCAGTGATGAGGAATTGGCACATTGTCATCATTTTCACATTTACTATTTCAATCAGGAGAGACTACAAAGAGGAACAATAGAATGAGACTAAAGTAAAGTTAAAGTCGTATCAAGTTATTGCGAACAGAGTATACACTTTGGCACTTAGACCCCGACAGGAAGTAGATCACTAAGGGAAGCTGTCCGATGTCCGATCTCGGGAGCCGAGACACCGGTGGTGGTGAGGAGTGGAGCTCGATGGATGGATGGATGGATGGATGGATGGATGGATAGATAGATAGATAGATAGATATCTTGCTGTACTGAAATGACAGCTGAATGACAGCAGAGAGAGAGAGAGAGAGAGTATATTTAAAGTTTGACAGCTTGCAAATGATAGGCTGACAGGAGAACGTGACAGGTTGTGATTGGATAAGAGGAGAATGAGTAATTAAACCCTAGAATAGCGGGAAAGTGCTTGTGATACGGAGGACATGCGCCAAGAGATAGTCTTCCTGACTGAATTGTTGCTAAGCTTCATTTTTCTGTGACCGAAAGAAGAAAATTTAAGCTCCTGATAAATCAGTTACATCCCAAGATAACCCTTTATTTGAATAATCGGGCTGTGATCTTCATTTTATCACTTGCCCATTTGTTTCATCTTTTCAATTTGAAAAACGTAACCCTAAGATTAAAACCATTGCTCCATCAACATGCTGGCAAAAAGTTTTCTCGACAGAATCCGGATAGTGAGTTTGCCTCCTATTGGACTTTTACTCATAGGGGTTGTTACAGTGTGAGGTGTTTACCTGGGTAACATGCCAGGCGGATGCAGCTGCCCCCTCTCAGCCTCCGTATAGCCAGCCCCAGACACGCTGCTTTCTGTGTCTGCCATTTGGCCTCCATCCCCTCCATGCGATACCCGAGCGTGTTAGTGACAATGGCCACAGGAGTGGAAAGTGGACATCTGGTGCATCTGTCCGATGCCACACACATCCACACACACACCATACAATGTTCGCATCTGCCTTTTCCGAGAGCGTGCACTCAGGTTGTGCGTGTGATGATTTGGCGTTCATGCATGGTGAAGCTCGGGATCACTGAGACCCGACTACTTGCCCAACAACCAACTGGCAGACCATATGGATGGAAACCTACACTCTGCTCTGCACTCCTCCTCTTCACCTCCACCTGTCCTCTCCTCCTCCATACCCCCCCCCACCCGCCCAAGTATCCCCCGCCTCGCCGCAGCACTCCTGCTGACTCGCTCATTCTTTTTAATGAATCACTGGGTTCACCTGCACTGGAGTGGAAATTCCACCTTCGTCATCCCCCGCGTGTCAGGTTGGGTTTTATTTCCTGCTCCTGGTGGAGATTCAGAGGGACAGGTTGAAGCATGATGCATGGAAACTACAAGATGAGATTTTAATCATTCTCTTGTTGAAAAGGGGCTGTAGCATTAACAAATAGAGGGAAATAAGAGTAAAATAAAGTGAACTTCATACACCATGAAAGGTCATGGAAGCTGTATGTAGAGTCCTCACATCACTATACCTCTGGAATGCATCTCTTTCTTTAACAAAGTGCATCATTCAGGGTATTTCTATCTGGAAAAATGAACTTAAAACCTTTAGTTCACTATCCATATTTTCAGATAAACAAATATTTACTGGAGCAATTGCTATTAGTGTTTGTTAAATTTACGAAAGGTTCAGAGGTCATCAAGGGTGGTGTAGTGGGTAGCAAGAAGGTCCTGGGTTCAAATCCACCTGAGGACCTGGGACTTTTCTGTGTGGAATTTGCGTGGAATTTGCATGTTCTCCCCGTGTCTGCGTTGGTTTCCTCCGGGTTCTCCAGCTTTCTCCCACCACCCAAAACACGCAATATAGGTGGATTGGTGACTTTAAATTGACCGTAGGCGTGAATGTGAGTGAGAATGGTTGTTTGTCTTTCTATGTGTGGCCCTGCGATGAACTGGCGACTTGTCCAGGGTGTAATCCCGCCTCCTGCTCAAAGTCAGCCGGGATAGGCTACACAGGATAAGTGGTTACAGAAAATGAATGAATGAATGAATGGATCTCCAAGAAACTTTACTTCATGTCATCATAATATTTTTTTTTTCATGACCTGTAATATCAAACCTAGCCCACCTCGACTGGAATCAGTTTGTCAAACTGGTCATATTTAACGCCTGATGGTCTTTAGGTTCTGGGAATGTTTGCATTAATAGAGAAAGAGATTTTCTCAATACAATTATTTACTTAATCCAAATTAATTTAGTTTACACACACATGTTGACTTGAAATACACACACAGGATGCATAGACATGCTGTTTGGGAGGTGTGTTAGAGTGATGGGGCTGCCTTTTAGCTAGTCAGGTCCAGCATAGAGGCTACTTTCACATTACAAGCCTCATTATTCAAGATAGGATTTAGTTATCTTGATTGTTCACATTCATAAGTACAGTGACCTGTATCTAGCTCTAATGTGAACACACTAGTCCTCTGAAACAACCTGCACACACTGACACATTTTTGCACGAGTCATCTGCATCACCAACAACCCAAAAAATGATGCAAACTACGTATGCATGACATTTTGCTCTGGAGGACGGTACACACTTTGTCAGCTGTTCACCATCCACTTGTTGTTCTGATTATTGTTGTTCTTATCTTCTTAAAAAGATGTAATGTAATATTAAGGCAAAAGTTATATATTTATACAGATGATTTTGACACATCTGATTGTTAGCATACCATGCTCTGCACACAGGAAGAATCTCATCACATTCTTGTTACATCTGTAGAAGCTCTGCTTTGTTTCTAAAAGAACAGACATAAATATCACAAACTCAGTTTTCTATTCAAACCATAAAAAAACATTTTTTTCCCTCACATTTGTCCTCATCTGCTTGTACCTTAACTCCCTTGACATTGTACCTATCTTCACAGCACCTCTCCCAGTGATGCCTCTGCCCTCTTTATGACAAAAGTAACAATTAGTGTGAGTCCCATAGCAGTGGTGGCTTCATACTTTACCATCAAAACACCCTGAACCCATTCCCAGGCTACACACAGGCAGCTCTGGCACAATGCTATTATCCAGGCCAACCCATAGGAAATAGACTGAGAAGAGAGCTTATTGATTGTCTCACTGTGAGAGCTGGTTGATTTTCTCCCTCACCTGTATCACCCCACTCTCTCTCCCCCACTCTTCAGTTGCATTGCTTTCACTCTTCTGTCTCCCCGCTGCATCCCAAGGCTGCACCTCAGCACAGAAACACACAGAAACTGTCTATATTTCTGCTGCCTCTCTGCATTCAAGAGTGTGCGCTTTATAATGTTGAGACCAAACCAGCTCTATGCCTGTCCTTGTTGTCGTTATCGCCATTCATCGAAGATGTGTGTTCATATTTGTGTAAGCATGTGTAGGAAGAGAGGGAGAAAAATCGAAGCCATTAGCCTCATTTTGCCTTGTAGTACTTTTCCTCTTCGTTGTGGGGAGTTTTTTAGCCATGAAAATACAGCGAATTTATTATCTGCCCTTTCCCACCTGATTCTGTTTCAGTGCTCACTAAAACACCACTGTTTGATTTACAAGAGGCCATTTAATATTCATGCGTCCCTGGGAGACATCAGCTAAACTCTCCGGAGATAGCCAGAGATTTATTGGCTTTCCGCGCTTCTTGGTTTGTATCTGTGATTGAATTTGGTCAAACTTGTTTCATCTCATTCCGAACCTGTTGTCTTTTGAATCTCAACTATCTCGCTCTCTCTGTTGGCATTCATCTTTTCCCTCTCTTCTTCGGGTTCCTTTTCCTACTTCCTGTTTCCCAAACACAGAAACGTATCACCGATGATGAGACAAGGGGATCCTTCCAAATCTCCTGCAGACATCGTGCCATATGTCCTGACTTTTAATGACCCTCACGCTCCTTCAGGGGTTGCAGGCGAAGAGATTAGAAACCAAGGATCATCCAATCTTTCTGAATGTCATCAGCACTAAATAGCAAGCATCCCAAAAGGAATACATGTCAATGCAAAGACAAGCTGCTGCGTGATATAGCTGGTGTGTGTGTGTGTTTGTGTGTGTGGGTCTGTTTTGAAACCTTTCTGCATGTGTGTTACCACCTGTGTGTATATTGAAAAAGGCCATATGTGTGTATTTCTCTCTAATACGTATGTGTCTCCAAGGTGAAGTGTATTCTAGATTGGCTTGTGGTTTGCGGCCAGATCCTGCACCTCTTGTTTGCACTAACACCAGACGTAACCTTTTCCATGACGTATCCTCATCCGCCCACACACACACACACACACACACACACACACACACACACACACACACACACACACACACACACACGCATACATACACACGGGACATGGAGGAGAAGCCAACTGTCAGCAACAAGAAATCATCAGCACTATCATCTGCGCTCTCCCCCTGGCCTCCACTGTGTTAGTGTGTTTTTTTATATATATATATATATATGTCTGAATCCGTCTGCATGTGTGTGTGTGAACATTCGCCTTTGAATCTAAGTGTGTGTCTGGGTGTGTAGAGGGGCTGAGGTGAGTGATTGCCTTGTTTCTGTGGGCAGCAAGCTGTGGCGGTTTGCTCTCACTGTAAATTTAGAGGAATTCTTAATGGAACTCTGGAGCTGTCAGATCTCAGCGTTGTGTCGTTTTCTTTCAATAGGAGCGATATGCATAGATCCCACCTTATGAAGCTTTATTTTCAGCGCCTTGAGAAGTAAGACATCAGCAGATGCATGTGTGCTGTGAGCGTGCCGCAATGCTCTTAAAAAATGCCATCAAGAAACTATTTCCTCCCTCCTTGGTATATAATTCTCATAAATTTAACATTTTCCCAACAGTCTGACATGTCGATCAGTTTGAATCCACCCTTGTTACAAATGAGCTGAAGATATCCTTGTATTTCTCACCTATGTGAATAATAATAATAAAATAGTGTCTTCATAAACCCTAAACCGAGAGCTCTCTCCTGCAAAACAAGTCTTTTCCCTATCCATTTCTGTCATGAGTCCTGATATTCTTATTCTAAACCAAGTCAAACCGTCACAAACAGATATTTAAACTGAACCGAAATCAGCTTGTTTTCAGACTTTTCTAGTGGAACAAATAGGAAAAGCAGGTTACTGCATTAAGAATTCACTGCATGCTTGAAGCAACTACAGCTTCAGTCCAGAGCTGGATTTAATTGGTGGGTAGCAGTGGTGGAATAGGTATTTAGATATCTTTCTCTAGGAGGATACCGACACAGAATATATTTCAAATTTTTAAAAATCCTCCCTTACAAATAAGGATTTTAAGTCAATGAATGAAAAAAACCAAAGTAAAATAAGCCCATTTAACTGTTTTTAGTATATGTGACTAGATTTTGAATTCTGATGTGTCAATGTGGAGGCAACATTTTCCGTTGTAGCTGCTCGAACTGGAGATAACTTTACTATTTTATATCCAGTTAGATAGTTTAATCTTTATAGTTGCCAGTGTAGCATCAGTGCATTTTTGCATTGGTTCTTTAACTCTCTGTAACACTGAACACTATTCTAGCAACCCCTTTCCCTCATTTGGCATTTTGATAACGGTGCTGGAGATCGCTTTAGAGCACATTTATCTATAATCTTCCACAGGGTTGAGATGTGGTGACTGTGAAGGCCACAGCAACTGATTCACATCATTCAGCGACTCTTCACGCCCCTGCATGGAAGCATCTGCGTCCGCTGTTTCTCAGCTTCTTTATTGGGTTCTTCCTTTAATTAGTTGTCCATCAGTAGTGCTTTGACCAGGTTTGCAAATCAGCAAACGATCTGAAAAGCTGCAGACGATCCTTTTCAGAGGGAGCGAGGCTGTGATGGAGGAAGGAAGGAGGGAACAGAGACATGACAGGTGATAAAAACATGGCAGCAGATTAGTTTTTGATAGTGTGCAAGGTGCAGGGAGGCAACAGTCAAGATTGATATTTGATTGGCTAATGCGATGAGGCGGGTAGCAACAGAGGGCACCCCGTTCCAGCCGTGCTCTCTTTCTTTTTTCTCTCAGCCTTGACGGAACAAGACCACCCATTGGGGACGTCTCTGATCAATGCAGTCATTATTCTTGCTGCACACACACACAAGGCGTAGGGGACAAATGAGGGAGAGATGTGCTCTGACTAGGTCAGAGCGGTAGCAAATGTAAATGTGTCCGGTGAAATATGCTAGGGAATGTCGCACCATTAGCCGGGCTGCAGAGCGAGGCGACTCTCTGGCCTCAGGTACAATAACAAGTTGAGATTTAGGTTTGTCATTGCTTTTCTCTTGGCTGCATATCTTTGCATTTTCCTTACATCGTCTTTACCTCCTTTTCCTCATTTCTTCCCGTTTCACTGTCCTCTTTTCGTGAGTTATTGTAGAGCTGAGGCAAAGCAATAATAATCCTCACTGACAGATATTCACTTCCTGCACCTGTACGCATACGGTGACTGTGTTTATGTTCACCATATGGGATTTCAGTCTGTATGTGGAGCGTGTGGAGGCTCAGTCCCAGTGGAACAGCAGCGATCTGAGTGGAGCAGTGTAATTATTCCTGTCTGTTAGCTCTGCACCACCTGTACGTACACCAATGTTTGCAGACACGCCATGTCTGTTTGCTGTTTCTTAATGCCCCCCTCCCACAGCCCACAATGGCAATGCTCCAGACTTCCCTCAGACATACAGCAAAGAGGTGGAGAGAGGACAAGGAGAAAGATATGGGAGGGGGAGACGTATTAGATAAGCATAAGATACTAAAGGTAAAATACATGGGGAGAGGTGGACAGGAGGTGCAGAAAGGATCCTGATGGGGGCACTGAAGACCTGCTATCATTTTCCAGAGAGTTCAAGGGAAGCGGTGAACACGGATCCATCGCACACGCTCAAAAGATGTGTGATTGGTAGGAGCACCGTGGGATGAGTGAGTTTATAGGAAACACAAATCAAATCTAACATTTGTTTTCTTCCACTCTGCATGGTGGCAGTTTGTTGTCAGTGTCGCGTCGAACACCTACCAAAGGAGCACTCGGCCAGTCCGAGGGCCTCGGATGCAGCTCGGGGAAATAAAAGTGTAGCTCGGCGTTGATCGCTTTTGAAGCGATGGACGCACGTTTGAATGAGATGCTCAAGGAGGACATACCTGTGGTAAAGCCTAGCTGTAAAGAGACTCGTCAATAACATTTGTTTTTCACAGTGCAGATCGCACAAACCAGCAAGGTAGGTAGGTAGGTGGATACCACATAATTGTACATATGCAGCATTTCACAGACCCTTGGTAAAATACTAGCCTAACCAGAAAATTGCACACATTGGAGTATGCGCTATCCCTGTAACCTATAGTCTAGCCACAGTGCGTTATAAGATATGAAACTCGGTAACCTGACTTCACCTGCTGGACAGAGTCAAAAGTAAATAAGATTGTCTGATCAATAATAAGAATTTGGGATGAAATATTCTTATTGAAGAATTTAATTACTTGAGGTATGAATGACTGTTTTGATCTATTTTTTTTATTTATTTTTTAGCAATTTGATAAAATGAGATTACCAAGCTAACATAGTGACCCCTGAAAAAAGTTGTATCTTATACAATAGATACACGGACAGCACAGAGATATACTTATAGTCAGTGATGACTTGCTGTATTTCAATAGAAGCAGAGGTTCTAGTTCTCGTCTAGAATGATCACACTCTGATGCTTTTCCATCAGAGCTCTTGTATGCAGAACTGGGTGCTGCAGTATGTGACAATATTAGCATTTGACAAGCACACACACTTCAGACACTGATTAGATAGGTGAGAAAGTGAGCTTGATTTAAACGACTCTCCAGTACTCTTTTTTATTCTTCCCTCTCTTCTTCTGCTTCTTTATGTGTACAATCAAGTACAGCAGGACGAATGCTTTTGCCTCAAAGTGTGCTCCATTATCCCGTCACCTTGTCTTTGAGTCTAGCCATCTTTCAAGCATATTCAGCCTTCATGGTAGAGGCTAGCTACAAGCCTATCTGTCAGTATGTGTCGGGTCAAGTAGCAACTTATTACTGTCTCCAGAAATTCACAGCAATTTCAGCCATGCTGCGCTTTATTTGACTATTATAATAAGTGTTAATGTGATTGTGGTCGCTATTGTGGACATGTCCCTGTCCCTCACTCCCTCTCTCTCTCTTCCCATCTATCGCTCAGAGGGCCGCCAACCTTAAGTCTTGTATCTGCTCGAGGTTTTTGCCCGTTAAAAAGCAGTTTTTCCTCGCCACTGTCGCCAAGTGCTTGCTCATGGGGGATTGTTGGGTCTACACCTACTCTTCTTGGAGAGTGCCTTGAGATAACTTTTGTTGTGATTTGACGCTATATAAATAAATTGACTTGACCTGACTTCATTTCTGATTGCATAATCTCGTAGGCAAGCATCTTTTGCAAGGGTTTTTTTCCAGTATTAATCTAGAAAGGACAAAAAAATAAAAGCCTGAGATGGCATTACTTTTACTTCGTAGCGATTTACCCCCCAAAAAAGTCAACATTTTTTCAAACTTTGATGCTTTCTTTTCTTATGTCACTGGTCAATTCCACTTCAACTACTACACAAAAGTCCCTTGAGAAGTTATTCGCTCAGAAAATAGATGGGGGTGAACCAATAATGGACAAATAACAATAAATAACAAATAATAATAATAATAATAATAATACATTTTATTTATAAAGCACTTTTCAAAATACTCAAAGACGCTTAACATGTCCAGAAATAACAGGAGAAACAACATATTTAAAAATGAATCAATATCAGATATTAAAAAAACCAAATATGAACAACTTAAATGACAGCAACAAATAACAAATTACATCACACTTAAACATTAAAAGCACAAAGTAAACCTGTAAACACGAGTAAACCTGTCTCGTGTTAGATTATATAACTATATTTTCTACATCAGTACAGTATGAGTTAGCAGATTGTTGATATCAGGCCTTTATTTTCTCAGGCAGTGATGTGAGACAGCTGGTTCCTGTTAAACTGTCACAGTATTGTTGCAGCATCAGGTCACAGCTTCACAGCACTCACTCTGGATGTTGTAGTAAAAGTTATTAAGAGCTGCAAGGATTGTGTAAATTAACCACAACTATTTATCACGAATTATAACCACACTGATGGGGATGCAGTTTATTCCCATACCATGCTGTCATTCATACCTCTCACACATGCTCAGTCTTAATTTTCTGCTGTCATTCTCTGGGGCTGTTAATTGAGATATCAGCTTTGTTAGCCAATCACCTCGCTGATGTCTTTTTAAATATGCTTCTCTCTGTACCTCTATACCCTCATGCTGCTGTTATGCACACCCTCCACCTCGCCATCACCGCCCAGTCTTCACAGATTCACCAACGCCACCATCACGAGCTTCATCAGTCTGAGCAGAGTCATCAGCCGCCACCACCAGTGTCTGGACTCCAAGGGGGGATTCCAATCTCCCTGAAGAGTCTGAGCACTAAAGACTTTCTGTCAGACTAATTATTACATATAATCCGCTGCTATAAACAGTTAATCTGACTTCATTCACTCGCCTCTCGTGACTTGCTGATCATGTTTGTTTGCAACACCTCCTGTGAGTGAGAGACGGTGTATCTCACAACCTGGCTGCATGTTTTGGGAAGGGTTGAACACACACTTTCTATTTGTCTGGCTATGTATGATGGCTCAATTTCACTGGCAGATCAAAATGACATGTTATCCCATGACTTGCTAGAATATTCTAGATGATCGTACAACTTGTACAAGATGATCTTTTGTCACTCACTTCTCCGTGTCTCTTCGAGTTGGACAGCAAATGGCTGGTTGCACAGTAAAGTACGACACCCTATGGTCCTGTCACTGTGGGTAAATCAGAAGGTCTCATATTCTTTCCTACCAACAGCACATCTTTGCACCAACATATTGGCCTGTTTTTTTTTCTTTTTTCTCTGCCACCGCTGAGATGTCTACCCCCAGGGGAGAAGGGTGAGCACACACTCAGAAACACATTGAAACAATCACACTGATGCTTAATGTCTGTTGAACCCCTTCTAGAAGGTGACAGTTTTTGTTTGCACATGTCCTGCTGTGTCCTCCCCTGAAGCAGGACGGACACCGGAGCAATGCGCCTCAATCATCCACAGTCATAAACAGAAAACAAGTCTGTGACATCAAATAGATAAGGAAGAAGAAGAAGAAGCAGGGAGGAAGGAGGGGAGGCATAGACACAGGAGAAAGTCGCTGAAACCAAATATCCCTCAGGGTGTATGGAGACTTAGGTCATAAGGGTGATTGGAGACTGGAGAGAGAAGGTATCAGTCAGAATTTTCTGGAGGGCAAACTGCCTCCCAGCAGTAGTCATTTCAGTCACGCTTGCTGAGCTGCATTAATATTGGATTGTGCTGCATCTCGCCTTGACACAGACCAAGAGACAGAGGAATGGAGCATTTCTATCCCATGCTGCGAGACAGCACAATAGACAACTTTGTGCTACGTTAAAAGCAAGGTTGGAGGTCATACAGAATGAAGCCAGTAAAGGTGACTCAGTGTGAGTCTTCAAGTTTACTTAAAGTACAAGAAAACTTGGTTTTAAATCTTGTCTATGCTGAATAACACAGAATATTCCTGACAAAGTAGCCAACGATGAAGGTCAAAGTTTGGGTGAATCATCTTTACTATTACAGTTCAACAGTGGAGGCTAAACTAATCAGCATCATCAGGACTACGATGCGACGTTTGACTGATTTTATTGACAGTGCTGGCAACTCGAACAAACAATCCCATAACTGTAATCACATCTGAATCCCAATTTTGTTCAACTGATGCATGGAAATTGGAGCCATCGCCATTTCCCAACTGTGCCTCGAGCTTCAAAATAAAAAGAGAGATGAAATAACAGAGAAAAGCTAAAGAATGTTTTTGGGGACTTTAATATTTAAATGGCACTTTTCTTTTTTACCGTAGGCCCATATGGTTATGTTTTTACTCGCTAACTATAGAACCATGAACGATGAGATAAGGTGTCTTTATTTTTTTTGTCTGAATACATCCCTATGACACAGTTCTTAGACTTTTTAAAACTTTATACAAGCAACAGTCAGCAGCCATGCCAGCAGCTCTGTGTGGAGTTTGCATGTTCTCCCCCGTGTCTGCGTGGGTTCCCTCCAGGTTCTCCGGCTTCCTCCCACCACCAAAAACATGCAGTAGAGGTGAATTGGTGACTCTAAATTGACCGTAGGCGTGAATGTGAGTGAGAATGGTTGTTTGTCTTTCTATGTGGCCCTGGGATGAATTGGCGACTTGTCCAGGGTGAACCCTGCCTCTCCCCCAATGTCAGCTGGGATCCCTACACAGGATAAGTAGAAAATGGACGGATGGATTGATGGATGGCTAAAACGTTGAATGTCTTATCAACTTCACATGAAACACAAAGCATGGCATCTTTTTCTAAAAGATTGGACAACAAATTAGAATTTTGATTTTTTGATTATTACATAACCTGTTGCATAAAAAAAATCTTCAATTGCTTTGTCTCAGACGGACGGAGGATCTCTTTCAGATCGCCTGCTCTCTCACTCACAGAAATTCTAACAACTAATAATTTGTGTGTTTGCTCCCACTGACCCGCTACCCCTTTTATGCAGCCAGTTAGGCTACCGGTGAGGCATGCCTCATATCCTCGCACAATAAGAAGCTATTGCAGATGCATTCTGGCTAATGGAGTCATTTATGGAAGAGTGGTGTGTGTGTTGTTTGGTACTTCTGAGTTGCGATGCTGAGACTTGCTGGTGAGGACTAGATGGCGAGTAACATTACCGGGTGTAATTACTTCAAGCACCATTAGGAACACAATAACATCTGTGCTTAGCGGAAAACAAAATCCAGCGCTGGATGTGTTTGTGCATGCACGACTCGCTTTATGTGTCGACACAAACGGGTCCTCCTATTCAAGTGATTAACAAGTAATGAGTAGATTGCGCCAGCAACAGATTCCTTGTTTGCTAACAAAGCGCCAACTGAGGTAATGACTTGTCACTGCAAAGCACTATGCCGCCGGTGGAGGCCACAATGCCACTGTGGATTCAGCATGTGCAACTCCAGCAGTACTTTAGTTCCAAACCCGACTCCAGAGTGAGGAAGTGGAGTGTGGCGGGTTTTTAATTAATGTATATTTAGGTTTAGTCCACCTAATAAAAAAACAAAACAATCCTTAATGCTCAGGATGACTCAGGTTTTATTTAGTGTATATTTAGGTTTAGTCCACCTAATTAAAAAAAAGACAACCTTCATGCTCAGGATGAGTCAGGTTTTATTTAGTGTATATTTAGGTTTAGTCCACCTAATTAAAAAAAAAGACAACCTTCATGCTCAGGATGAGTCACGTTTTATTTAGTGTATATTTAGGTTTAGTCCACCTAATAAAAAAACAAAACAATCCTTAATGCTCAGGATGAGTCAGGTTTTATTTAGTGTATATTTAGGTTTAGTCCACCTAATAAAAAAAACAACCTTCATGCTCAGGATGAGTCAGGTTTTATTTAGTGTATATTTAGGTTTAGTCCACCTAATTAAAAAAACAACCTTTAATGCTCAGGATGAGTAAGGTTTTATTTAGTGTATATTTAGGTTTAGTCCACCTAATTAAAAAAAAAGACAACCTTCATGCTCAGGATGAGTCAGGTTTTATTTAGTGTATATTTAGGTTTAGTCCACCTAATAAAAAAACAAAACAATCCTTAATGCTCAGGATGAGTCAGGTTTTATTTAGTGTATATTTAGGTTTAGTCCACCTAATAAAAAAAACAACCTTCATGCTCAGGATGAGTCAGGTTTTATTTAGTGTATATTTAGGTTTAGTCCACCTAATTAAAAAAACAACCTTTAATGCTCAGGATGAGTCAGGTTTTATTTAGACTTCTTTGTGGGTGTGGTCTACATTGACGACGCACTCCTAAAATTAAAATATACATAATTTCTTGGTGTTCCATTGTGAACACTATTCATGGTAGGACTCCTGAAGACATTTTATACCTAATCAGTCTTGAAGGTCTTTCTTATTGATTATTTATCTGATTCAAAAAGTCACGCTAACGATAGCAGTGATTTGTCAGACTCAGAATAAACCTCCTTTCTGCTGTGTGTATTGATTATGTTATTAGAGGCCCTCCTCGCCTCCAGCTTGGGTTTATTTTGATCATCCCTGCATGATGCCATATTGACATATTTTATCATTTACATGTGTTTTCCCCACTGCAGCGCTGTTACACTATGAGTGATGGCTTGTCAGACTCAAGAGAGAGTTTGCTAATGATTGGAAAAGTCATTAGTCATTAGTTTGTAATTGCCTGCTCTTCATCATCTATTGATGAAGCACTTTAGTGCTAATTAATATGAACCAACTTTTTAAATATTTATGTCAAAAGCAATGACTCTGCCTTTTGTTGTTTACTGTTAAAAATCAATTTGTCATCTCTTCGTCCAATATTTCCTCTTTCGTTCCTGCAGGTGAAAATCAGTTAAAGACAAGCCAAAGATTTTAACATTGTTAGAGTTGATGCATATTTTCTGCACAGTTTTCCATAGCATCCTCCAGCAATTTACCTCGTTCCCCAGTCATAGATAAAGCTTGTGTTGAAGACTGTATTGTGATGACAATAGACACTCTGACAAGCCTGCAGTGACTGGGAACATTCGTTAGTCGTCATGCCAAGATTTGAGGCGGTAACAGTGTATTTTACAGCACAGTGTCGCTGTAACAAAATTACAATATAGAAATATGTGTCTTTTAATGCACAAATAATAAAGCTGAAGTCAGGGATAAGTGAAAACTAAACTGACCCATAACAATAGCTCCACAGGCGATGCATTTTCATGCATGGTGGAGTAAAATTCATATTACAGCATTCCTTGAGGTGATTATTATGATTTGCAAGATTAAGAAGATGCTGGGTGTATAGCCGAGGCACCTGCTTTATTAATGCAGATTAAAGTGCCTCTCACTTTGAGTATTAGCTTTTACTAATCATTCATAATAAGGAAAAACAGTACCTTATAAATGTAAAATGATTTTTTCTTTTATGGCTTAAAAAAAAGCATAAATAAATGCTGATCTCTGCTGACTGCAATTTACAAAACAATAACTTCATCCGCATTTGCAGTTTGCTTGGTTTCTAAAGAACTTGGATATTTAGAGCACTTTTAAGTCTTCTCACACACTATAAATGAAAAGTGCTCCCTGTTGATGTTGGAAACAGCAGTCGACAATCTCTATTCAGTCTAAATTCAAGGTCTTGCTTGCTTTAGCAGGAATTAAAGGATTTCTATCCAAAGAAGACAGAAGAAGTTGTTCATGCATTTATTTTCAGTGGGTTGGTTTATTGTAATGGTCTCTCTACAGGTCTTACTAAAAAAAATCAATCAGACAGCTGCAGCTCATCCAGAACGTTTCTGCCAGGGTCTTTACCAACACCAAGAATTTAGAGCACATTAAACCGATCCTCACATCACTACACTGACGTCCTGCGTCTCAAAGGATAGATTTTAAAATTCTACTACTGGTTTATAAAGCACTAAGTGGTCTTTGGTCAAAATACATATCTGATTTACTTGTACGTTACTTGTGCATCCAGACCCGTGAGGTCCTCTGTGGCTGGTTTGTTCCCAGAATCAGAGCCTAGCAGGCTGAAGCAGCTTTTAGTTTCTCCTCACCTGTGGAACAAACTATCCAAGTTCCTGAGGTCTGCTCAAAATGTGAGCTCATATAAATCAGGTCTTAAAATACGATTGTTTACCGCAGCTTTCCCATAAATACAAAACGTTCATCTACTTTTATTTATCTCTATTTAATATCTATATGCTCATCCTTGCATTTTTTGAATTATCTTTTATTTGCAATTTCACCGTATTCTAAGATCTTGTTTTTAACGGTCTTTCATGCTCTTAATGTATAATCTCTTTTTAATGTTCTTAATGTTTAAATTCAATCTATGCCTCTGTGAAGTACTTTATGTTTCAATGGTGCTGTTTAAATAAACCTGTCTTGTTATCAGTTAATGAAGTTTTCTCAGTGGCAATGAAAATGGAAAAAAACCCCTTTAATGTCCCCTAATCTTCATAATGTAGTCACTGTAACTCACAGCAAGATTTTTTATTGTAACCATAACCAAGTAGTCATTTATAACCAAATAGATTTAGTTTTTAACTGTGTTGGAAGGCACATAAAATGAAGCTGTTGAAATATGGCCATCAGATTAGAAGATGCATGGACCAAGAGAAGATGCTCCTTGCTGTTTTATTGTCTCTGGGCTTAGCAGAGTGAACAGGCTCTGTGTCCACAGGGTGGGCTGCAGGCAACCACTCCACAAACCAAGTAGTCCTGACAGTGTATATTTTTCCAAACTCTTTATGTGTGGCCTGGCCTGTCCATTCGGCCTACCTCACAGACCCTCCTCCTCCTCCAAGGAGCAGCGGTCGGGCCAGGAGGGACCATCTTCTGCTGTTGCATGGTCTGACGTGCATTAGGGCCTGTCCAAATCATAGGCATGACATTCATTTTTACCAGTCACAGTGTCATTTGCATTCCAAGCCAGGTGCACCTGCACATTGCTGTTTGAACAGCAGCACTCGTCCCATTAAAGGACAGGTATGTGGTCTTTTGACGGTGGACCGTCTGCCTCTGCTGTCTTCTAATCCTCTGTCCCATTAACAAGTCCATTTTGCTGTGACCTGGCAAAATGCTCCTTCTGATTAATAGTGGATCAGATGTAGGTGGATAAAATTATACATCATTATGGAGGAAAACATTAATTACATTACCTGCAGCGATCCCCAGCAGCAGAAACGATAAATGAGTCTCAGCCGACTGAAAGAAATATCAGAGAATATGCAGCCTCTCTCTCTCTACGGTAAAGTCACTGGTTTGGTTAGCTGGTAAGGAAGAAACCCAGTCCAAACTGGGCAGGTGAATACTTTCCAACTACCTCCACAGTGAATAGACAAAGGGAAAAAAAGAGCTCACACACATTTAATAAAAAAAAAAAGCTGAATTGAGCTCATTACAGATGGAAGTTTTTCAAAGCAGGCTTTTCAAAAATAAATAAAATGTTACTTTTAGTGGAAGTGATCAGGAAAGTTACTTTTTTAATTGGGTAAATAGTAACTAATTCCTGTTTTTTTTTAGGAACCAGCACCTCCAACTACACAAAATGACTTGTTTTCAATCTCCACCACACAAATAGATTATAATGACATATTCATTAAAAACCCATCACATGGTTTCAGCTGTGAGCTCTGACCTCCAGCACGTTTGAGTGCATTATTGAGTTGAAATGTGTGAGTAAACGTGAGCATGGGGGGGGGACGCGGGGTGAGAGATAAGAGGCTGGTAGTGGCTCCTGCCTGAGAAGATGGACTGTTATGGCCTCATTGATCTGAATCTCTCACAGGGAGTCCATTCCGATCAATACGGAGAGACGTAGGCAGTAGCACTGCTGCTGTTTGGACCTCTCCCTGTCCCTCCGTCTCTGTTTCTCACTTACACCATTTTCACACCGCCCACCTAATTCCCCTCAGACTATCACACAAGCAAATACTTGTTTGCCTTTTGTTATTGACCTGCTGTGGGAAAACAGCAATTTTCCAGACATGGCTGCTTTAATTATTAGTGTCAAGCAACGATGGCAGTATGTAACGCTACCTGCCACCTCTTCAGAACTGGTTGTTTGTGTGCATATCCTCAGTGTTTCCGCTGCAGCAGAAACAAGAAGGATTATGAAAAAAGGTGCAAAAATCTGTCCTACTTAACTCCTGACTGGAGGAACTGGTTGAAAGGGCCAAATCATGGGAATAGTCCTGACGTGGGTCCACATCTCGCACCTCACACGCTCTCAGGAGAGCAAGTGGCTTTGTGTGTGGGCATGAAGGAAGAAAAGAAGGGAAGATTAAAAAGAACTAGAGCTTGTTTTTGTTGCATGAAGCTTTATGTAGGAGAGAAAATAGGCATAGACGAAACTGTGTGTGTGTGTGTGTGTGTGTGTGTGTGTGTGTGTGTGTGTGTGTGTGTGTGTGTGTGTGTGTGAGAGAGGGTGAGAAACGCAGTGTGAATGCGAGTGTCCAGGCAATGCCACAGCACCTGTGAAGAAGTCTCTTTGGGTAGACACATCTTTGAATTGAGGACAACCACCACCTTGTGTGTGTGTGTGTATGTGAGTGTGTGTTTGTGTGTGTGTGGTAGAAGGGTGTTTGCCACCATCTCATCTCACCTTTTGTGTCAGGTGGGAAGTGGGAATGAGATAGCGACTCTCGGGGGTGGGTGGGTGGGGGGGGCAGACAAGTATCTGGAGGATAAATCAACAAGGATGGAGCAAAGCAAAGAAGTGGTGTAAAGAAGTGGTGTGTGTGTGTGTGTGTGTGTGTGTGTGTGTGTGTGTGTGTGTGTGTGTGTGTGTGTGTGTGTGGATAAGGGAGGGGAAACTATTTGTCTCAGGCCCTAAAAATTCATCTTGTATTTGTGGTCATGCTAGACTTAATATTAGTGTATTTCCACTGCGTAGTGCCGGCTCTATTAGTCTTTTTTGCATTTCCATTAGAGAAAAAGTACCTGGTACCTCGTTAGTACCTCTCCTCCGTTGTGGTTCCAATGAGCTGAGCAGGTACTAAAAGGTCATGTGAAATGTTACAGACCACTGATTTGTCAATGACCGGCACGAATGGAATATCCTGCACAGCACAAATCAATGGCCGCCACACTCAAACATCCAAGCTACTTTAGCGATCATTACTTTTTTTTTTATTGCTGCTGCTATATTGAGGAGGTGCAGACGTTCCTGTCTTAAACAGCTGATGAGAGGATCAGGAGAGGTGGACGAGAGGCGTTGTGTCACGTTGCAGACTACGGCCACGGCGCCCGTCTGCGGTCCGTGTATCTTTTGGTGATTCAATTTTCGTCTCAGAAACAGATATCCAAAAACAAAAAAACAAGTGGTTATTTGATTTCTTCATTTTAAAATACAAAAGCCAAAAATGAAATACAAAGTGTAGCAAAAAAAAAAGGAGTGAAAAAAAAAATAAAAAAAATTTGATTTTAATTTTCTGTTTTGAATAAGAAAAACTAAAATCACTAGAAAACAGAAACAAATAAAAGTCTGTTTTTTCATTCTCAGAGACCGGGTGCGTTCATCTGGCTTCAGAACAAGAGCGCCAAATGCTAATGTGGGACTGCCGGTGTGCAAGAGTTGCTTGATTAATGAAATGATGGACTGTTCAGTGTTCAAATAACCACTCATTTTCCATTTTTTGATATCCATTTCTGAAATGAAAATCGAATTACCAAAAGATACAGACCATCTACCCTGGGAAGGTACCATCCCGTAATGGAAAACGACCGGCAGAAAAGCACCAGATAGCAAGGAGAGGGGAGTCGAGTCGAGTCTAGCCGGTACTATGCAGTGGAAATGCTGCTTTAGTTGCTCTGTATCAGGTTATTTAATACAAATAGACCTTGGTGGCTCTTAGTAGTGGGAGATAATGTTTAAATATCCATTAAAGGAATGCAAGTGACAAAGATGACTTTTTATTTAATGTTTCTGCTCTTGTAAAGTATAACTCACACATTTAAACACAGAGGGAGAAATTTGGCAATTGAAGTTGCATGAAAATGTTTTAGTCCACTCAGTGCAGTAGAAACAACCTGTAAGTATTGACATAATAGCAGCTTATAAAGTTGATATCATTGACAGACAGTGGAGCTGTTTACATTGTCATTCATTTGGAGATGTGCTCTAACCAAAGTTACTAAATTCAGATAACCTGAGTCCCTTCAATACTTTGGACTCTGTGGAGTCAAAAAAAAGCACCAAGACCCAGACTGTGCAGAATGAGCACAGTGTGAAATACCAATCCATCTCTGCAGAGACCTTTGATATGCTGTGTTATTAAATGAAATATCTCACTCACATCTGAGCACCCTTTTAAATTTCACACACACTGAGAGCTAGAGAACGAACGAAAAAGCCAGAGCGAAGGAGCGCTGAGGTTTTGGGTGCACTGGCATTGATCGAAAAAGAACCACAATTCAAAAGAAA
The DNA here is from genome assembly GCA_037577475.1 of Chaunax sp. Z400. NCBI lineage: Eukaryota > Metazoa > Chordata > Actinopteri > Lophiiformes > Chaunacidae > Chaunax > Chaunax sp. Z400. The sequence goes on from CM075204.1 coordinate 10,329,887, forward strand.
TTTTATTGAGCATTTTCACACACAAAAAAAAAAAAATCACATATCTGCTCACATCACAGCTTGTTCGCGTGCTCGCTCAAATATGGAGGGCACGGCAAAATTGAATAAAAGCTAAAAGTCGAACTGAAATGAAAAATGAATACAGAAATCGGTTTGTACAGTAAGTATTCAAGGTAAATGTGAACCATTTGCAAGCCAAGCTAACAAGTCTCAACTTTCTACGGAGTCCCCCAAGTGTTGTATATTTAAAAAAATATTTAAAAAAACATGCGTAAATCTTTGTGCTTGCTTTACTAATCTGTGTACCGTTTATAATCCGTGCACATGGATTCCATTCATTCAAGTAATAGGCGCTGGGTTGGAGTGATGGCTGGCTGCTGCACCAGTGAGACAAACTAAAGTCTAACGTTATTTATCCATCAAGAGAGACTAGGGTAGTCCATGTTTTCATTCTATATCATGTTTTGATATTTGGCTATCTGACATACACCTACAGCTGTCCAGACTTAAATTTGGCCATTATCTGATGATGATGTCAGAGGTCTGGTCTTGGATCATTACATAATGGGCATTGCTGCTGCTGCCCGTATTTAACAGCATAATACAGTATAGTGCATTTCTTTGTGTCTCCTGAAATCAAGTAATAGTGAGGATCATATCCAATGCAAAAAAATAAGTTCCTTTCTTGTGGCCCTGATTATAGAATTTTCCTCAGTCTGACTCTCTCTCTTCCTGACATCTGTTGCCAATAATTATGTACGTATTATTGATAATTATTTACTGTATTATTGATGTGCCAGCTGCACTTAGCATTTTCCCTCCAGTCTGATTATTTAAAAAAAAAAAAAATTATTTTAATATGGTGCCTTAGGCCTGGCTGGCACTTTGTTATGCTTTTATTTATTATGAAAATATTTTTCATGGATGCAGATTTGAAGGACACAGTTGCAATTTTGTTGTGAATGCACAATGATAATTAAGAGTCTATTCTATTCTATTCTATTCTATCCTGTCCTATTCCATTACATTCTATTCTATTCTATTCTATCCTGTCCTATTCCATTCCATTCCATTCTATTCTATTCTATTCCATTCCATAAAAATTAAAACCTACTGAACATTATTAAAAAGTGAACTCATTACTTGGATGATGAACAAATTGTACAGGAATGTTAACACAGTGACACTGATAGCATTACTGACGAATGCATAAGACAACACTACACGAAAAGGTGCTCTTCATTCACTAATTCATGCACATGGATTAGAAACCCGTGAGAACAGGTTTCTAATCCATGTGCACAGATTAGGAAACCAGGCTCACAGATTTACACATGGCTCTTTCTTTTTTCTCATGCGATATTAGGGGGGCTGCATAACTTTCCAAATGGGCCATATATGGATTTTTCTTTACCTTACAGTAGCTCAAACAACAATAAAGTACTTGCTTTCCTTCAAATGTCAGTTTGAGTTTGTTTGTGTTGTCAGTCATGTTTGCTAAATTCTTTAGCTTTTTAAATATATTTGGTCATGTCAGAAAACAATCCTCCCTTCCACAGTGTCTGTGTTGGTCTGCATGCACGTTGCAGAGTGTGTGTATGTATATGAAAGGATTTAAAAGCATCTGACTCTTTGGAAAAAAAAGCATCTTACTATAAAGTGATAAAAGTGATGGAGTCATGAGAGGATTCAAAAAGAGGAGCAGCCTTTTATGGTGTTAAAAGTTTAGGTGTGTGTGTGTGTGTAAGGCAGAAAGACAGTGAATATCAGAAATAGCATAGAATGTGTGTGTCTGTGGAGGTTCTTCATGCGTCGGCTGCAGTGAGAGTGCATCAGCAAAATGGCAGTCATGAGGCTAATTGTGATAGAGCTAACTCATCACATTGGTACCTTCACAAACACATTAACACACACACAGACACACACACACACACCAATGATTACACACCCCTAAAGGGATTTGGGAAAAACACACTTAGCCCCTACACGGAGACAATTCGCTCCAACATATTAATATGTATGGGGTTTAATCCAGTTTTAACGATGCAGAAGCAGGGAGAAGAGCGAGGAACAAAAGTAAAAGCTGTTGCATTGCCTCTCCAACGGTCCACCTTGAACTACAAACTGAGCTAATGGGGCTAATTTCGAAGCAGTACAATAGATTATCTCTAATTAAGTTAACAATGTATAATTCTGGCTAATCCCAGGTGATGACTGAGCTGTTAGCCGGAGAGGAGCGAGAGCTCAGAGCCACAGGTGCGGTGCAGCAGTGCTGAGCCACACCAAATCATTTAGCATCCACTTTGCCTTATTACCCAGAAGCCACTTGGGTCCTGTTAGTGTATTAGCAGAGTGTTCAACTCTTTTCATTAGTGTCCCTGGCTCATATCTGGTTTCATCTGGGTCACAGTCAAAACGCTTTTTCTTCCCCCCCAAAAAAGGTCGGATTGTGTGTCTCTTTTTTGTTTTTTTTTGTTTTTGGTTGTTAAGACTTTTCAGTTTATCAGTGTACATCACAGGCGTTCTTTGTCACCCTTACAAAGCCGTATCTCCTTGGCTGCCGTTCCCAACAGCATAGGGAGAAATCCTCTTAAATCTCTCCTTCACGGCAGCATAAAAGCCTCGCTGCCTGCGGCCGAGTCCAGCTCAGTCCAGTTCGGCTCCGTTTCATCTTTGCACCAAGATTGCTTGAGATCCTCTGAGCTTCAGCGTCTTCATTTTTCGTAAAGTTCATACATACAACCCTGAAACGTTGGTTTGAATGAGGCAGTGCTAGCACTAGCAGCTGTAGCATAACGTATGTTAGGTTTGTTACAGCTGCATGAGGCAATTTTACACACGGCAGCTTCAAAAGAAGGAAATCATTCAATTTCTGTAACAAAACAAAAAAATCATACAATGTAACTTCTCTTAAGATGCCTTTTCTGCTTCTATAAGGATTTTTTTTCTTCAGTCCATCTCATCTTATGCATAGATGATAGGATAGCAAACACATGACAAACGGATGTAACGCCAGCGATTGAGATGTGATGCATGCATTTTCCCATAGGAACTGCTATTTGTTTTCCGGCAGCCTCGTGTCCCATCCAGCTCTCAGTTCATTGACAAGTGCAAGCTTGGCTCCAGGGCCCACAGTGTATAAGGGTCTTCAAACACACGCTGCTGCTGCTGCTGCTGCTGCTGCTCCTCCTCAATACCGCGGGCAAACAGCCGGATCAACTGGCACTGGACACTGCAGAGAGGACGAGTGCATACACACACACACACACACACACACACACAAAACGCATCATTTAGCCCGAATAACAAACCATCAACTTAATGACTGTGCTCATTTCAGTGAGACTTTACTGTCCATGTTGAAGATGTAAAAGTAATGGAACGACACCCCTGTGTGCAGACTTGACATGCGGACTCCAGAGAGAGATAGTCTTTGTGGTGTGTAAAGTTTTAAGACACCTTAAGCAGATGTTATAATACAGATGCGGCTGACGCACCTTAACGACACATATAACAGACCCTGATGAGGACACGGTAAAAGCCTACAGACAGAAAGAGAGGCGGTGAACAGCCAAGATGGCTGTTATGGTACACTATTCTTCCCCCGCCTCGATTACTGTGAATCTGTCTGCTGAATGACACACGTACTTTTTACGCACCCATTATTCTCTTGAATAATTCTCCTGTAGTTCATATAATGGAAGAGCAGAGTAAGTTATAATTTTCAACCCAGTATGACGGATTCTTTTCCAGAATGCTAATCATACATTACACTGGAAGAAAATTCATTATACCGTACATGTGACAGGCTCTGGGCTCCGGGGTAATAATTACATGAGAGGACCCTGGCTTGTTTCAATTTTTTGCTTCAATTATGGCTCTGTGAGATCCATTCCTTCCAAATGTATATTTTTCTCACTTTTGAAGCAAAGCTCTCCTTTCTTTGCCACTGTCTTCCCGTTTCGCCCGGGCTATTGCCATTAATTATCCGAGCAGCGCTGTGGCTGGCTCACTCCAGGAACGATTAGTGGAGAGGAAGAGGCAATAAAAGGACGGACTTCTGCTTTAATTAAAGGGGAGTAGCCTTTTAACATGGGGAGGGCCGTTAAATTAGCAACATTATAGCACCATGCATCATTGACAAAGTACAATGGAGCGTGAAATATACGATGCATCAAGCAGTGCCACACCGGCTTTATGGAGATCTGATAGTGGGGGAAGTTTAAGTGTGGACAGGGGCAGAATAATGACAGGGGCTAATTCCACCGAGTTGCCAAGATCGTCCAGCAGGAACACTGAAAGGGCCTCCTGACATGAGGCTGTTGGACACTAGCAGAGCTAATGACACTGATGCTCACGCTTCTGTCTGTCCATGTAGGACATGATTTCGTAGCTTCCTATTGGATGTTCGTTTTATCGATGTGGCACTGTTATTGGCTGGGGGCAAACTTTCTCTCTGTAAATATTTTAATTCAATAACATCATATGTGTAATTAACAAAACTTTTTTTGGGACATCAGGTCACCTTTTGCATGTTGTACTAGTAGAGCTACAGACACTTATCACTGAAATTCTCGTCTGTGCTTAAGTTTGATGTTTTTTTTTCTGCTCTAAACTGTTGTATATATGCTGTAATAGTATAAACGACCTGTTTTAAAGTATTTTATAACATATTTTGGAAAATAAAGAGTGTCTTATGCACACTGGTTTGAATTAGATAAGTATGAAAATTCAGAATTTTTTATAGCTTAAGCTTTTTTGATGGACACCGATATGCTTGAAAAAGGCACAATTAGCATAATATATTCAAACATTTGTGTCTTGTTCAAAGCTGTAGAGCTAACGGCATACAAGCAGTGACTGGTGAAATGTACATACATTTTACTGAGTAAGAAAAAAACCCCATCTTAGATCCACTATTGTGCTAAGGTGCTGTTTAGCAGACATGTTTACCATATTAATTAAGTGTGTTAGAATGCTGGATGTTCATAATTAGCACTAAACAGCGACCGATCAACATTATATTGTGACACCTCTAGCATGGCTGAATTCAGTATGTGTGAGTTTTACTTAAGTCACTGCGGATAAAGAGAGAAAATAACGTATTTCCTCTAAGGCTTGATGCCCAGGAATATCTTAAAGCAATATAAAATGGAGATTCTGTCTCTAAGACCCAGAGAGATATCAGCCTTTACTGTGAATTTACTGTGAATACCAGTATTATGGTTTGAGCCTCGCAAATATTTCAACTCTTTTTCCATTTCTTCTGCAACACCATTTGCAGCGATTCAAAGCCATTTGCCAAACCTCATCTATTGCCCGTCTTCCTCACCTCAAAAAGCGATGTTGCCTTCACAGGCTTCATAAAACGCAAAATAAGCCGGCACAATAGAAAATGAACTACGCCTTTATCCTGCAGTCAAAATGATTGGTTAAGTTTTACAGCATCAAAAAGCTAAACATGGGCATATCATTAATTACTGGTTATTGATTCTGCTGCTGATGGTTCCAAATGATTTCAAATGTGCTTGCTTGACACCCCACTTTGACTTAATCTCTAATGAAACATGGAAGAGGAATAGGTTGGAGCTGTATTGTGCAGTTACCTGACTTGGATGGCAGTGTGAGGCAGGATCTCCCCATCGCAGGTCCAGCTGCTGTGGGCAGTGCTGCAGTCGCAGGTGGTTTGGAGCGAGCATATTGGACTGAAGCCTGTCTTCTTTGGACTCTCGCTCAGGTCTTCCAGTGAAACCAGCTCGTGGTGCTGCGGCTCGAAACGAAACTTCCTCACGCGGTGGACCTCCACAAATGAGTGGTCAAACTTGGGAGGAAAGCAGAGATGGGTTGGAAATAGATTAAATAGGCTAAAAGAAATAATAATCAAGCATCAACCGTGACCAAAATAGAACATTTAAATTTTTAATTCAAATTTTTAAACAAAATAACACTAAGAAAATGTGCGGTGGCAAATTTCTTTTTCTTCTTATTCTTGGCATGCAATTATTATTATTGTTTTTTTTCACAGGGTTCTGGTGGGTGAGCAAAAAAAAAAAGTCCATTTCTCCATTGTCATTTGATGAGATCCTGCTGATTTGAGTATAGGGTGACTCTTTTCTTTCCGTCCAAGAGAAAAGAAAATGACAAACGGGGGATGAAATGCAGAGCAAAGTGAGAGAAGGGGTCAGATGAAACGGAGGTGCATAAAAACGATGTAAACGTCAGAGGAGTGAGGAGTAGAGGGAGCGGAGATGAAAACAAATTACATTGTCAAAATCCCCTTTCATCTCATCCACTGTTGCAGAAAGGTTCAGCTCTGTCCGGCGCGCCACACTCTCCGCCTTCACGGGTTGCCACTTTCTCTCCATCCTCTTCTCCTTTCTTCCCCTCCTTTTCTCTCTCTCTCTCTCTCTCTCTCCCCCCTCTCTCCCCTTTTTCGCCCTCTCTCAACCCAAAAGCGGAATGACAGCCATTTATTTCACATCAGATCCACTTTATGACTGCAGCAGCTTTGTATTCACACTGGACGGGCTGCCTAAAAGACTTTCTGACAAGGCCATGAATATGCTTAGCGGCTTCTCACTCCTTGTCTTTCTCTGCTTGGCTGGACAGTGATGCTGATATTAAGTGAACACTGACGTAAAGTCTCTCTCACCCTACTTGTACGACTACTTTTCTACCTTTCTGTGTGTCAAGTGAAGCAGCCTCAAACTGGATACATCACATTGTGCCTTTACACCAAACTGTGGGCACAAAGATCTGTTGTCTTAAGACAACAGTTCATGAGATATCATTTGATTTTCTCCATTAGATAAATCTACATTTTCATTGTTTTGGGGGCAGTTTTTGCCTTTATTAGATAGGACAGCTGAAGATGTGAGACAGGAAATGGGGAGAAAGAATGAGGGGTATAGACATGCGACAACGGGCCATGAGTGGGAATTGAACCCACGGTCACCACGGGAGGACTGCAGCCTCTGCACATGTTTTAGTTGCTTCCAGTGGATCTTTTCCATATGAGTCTACATGCTAACATGCCCACGATGTCAAAGCAAACATGACACTGTGGTGTAATATTTGCCATGTTTGTGATCTTGGTTTAGCCTGACATCATGCTAACGGTAGGGATGATGGGGATGTCAATCATTAGGTTTTACGACATAGAACGATCTCATAAGGGCTGGACAAATTCAAAGTCTGACTTGGTGCTGGAGCTAACCACAAGAAAACGGGTCCAAAAATTATTGGACAATACTGGAAATTTGCAATTCCTAACAATAATAATCGTGGGAGGTATTGGGAAATGCTTCAAAAATGAAATAAGAGTATCTAAATTGAAAAGATCAACAGAGGAGAATTTAATTAAATGTATTTTAAACACATTATAGATGTTAGAATATGATGATCTGTCCTCACAAATAAGCTTCGACAAGAATTCAGTCTTGCATAGACAGCCAAAGGTGCTCTGGGTTACAGAGAGTGAGAAAAACAGATTTTAACATAGAGAGAAGAAATAGTGAAATTCAATATTAGGAAAAAAACAGGAGTCCAATTTCTCATCTAGAAATTATGAATGTCTGTACAAAATGCCATGGCAGTCCATCCTACAGCTGCTGTGAAATAGCATTGATCATCGTCATTACTATAAATCAACTTGTTTTACAGCAGAGAGATATAGAGCATCGTCTTACTGGTGATTCTCAGTGTTACATTTGAGTATTTTTCAGGCCTCTTTGCATTAGCATCAGAAGGGAATGTTGGTAATTGGATTTTGCCCACACTTGAGGTAATTCCACTCCGTCATCTGGATGTAAAAACACGGTACTGGGACTGTGGCATTCCAGGGACACGCTTCAAGTCACACAGAGCAGCGAAATCTGTATCAGCAGCCGCTTCGGCAGCATCTCTCTTCCTCTTGGTGTTAAAACGTTTGCTTTTCCTACGGCTGAATCCTATAAATTGCACAGTGCCAATATATAATCAAATCTTATTGCAGTCCAGTAATGTGCATCCATGCAGTCCAAACACTGGGTGCAGAAGTCAGAATCTTGATTTAAGAGTTCAAACCTACCTCAGGATGTCAGTGTTAGCTCAAAACACAGTTTGCAACACAGTTTTTTTTCTTTTTTTTTTTTTTTACCAGGGCAGCTCCTGAAGATGAAATTACTTACAAGATCCTTCTAAATGGGATAAACTTCCCCAGGTCCTTCCTGAGGTAATAATTACTAATCACTAGACTTCCCCTGGTAATACTTGTTCTATCCGGAGAGGGCATTAGTCTGGTATCAGCCTGTTCTCCCATACAGCATATCCCTGATGCAGCGATTATCAGCGCCTCTCCGGACCAGGGTTGAGGTTATTTATGATACGTGGGAAGGCACAGGGGCTGAGGCATTTGAACTAAAGTGAGCCATAGTTGGGAAATTGAGCTGAGTCAGCAAGTTGAGGTGCTAGCACAGCAAGTGCGGAAACTCTACCTTCTGCTCGCTCATTTACAGACTAAATACACCCTGAATTCATCTGTGCACAGACCGAACTCATCCTGATGTTGAAAGCTGAATTGTGATCGACAGGAGGATGAAATTGACGTAAAACTTTTGCTGTGTTATGGAGATTTCTTCGCTCTTTGAAGGGGATGTTTTTCCTCATGCCTGCTCGATCTAAATTACATCAGTTCTCCACGCTCATTCGAATTCTGAATTATTCTGCACAGCATGATTCACACACTGTTTATGCACACTTACTATATAAGTATGAGGGGGAGGAAATCATAAATCGAGTATTATTACCATCGGGTAATGACTTGGAAAGAGTTCTGACGCTAAATCAAACAGAGCGGCTGAAGATCACACACTCAAACGCCGCCTCCTTCACTCATACCTGGTCTTCTTTGTTGGTGTGTCGAAGGAGGTGTCTCAAGAAGTCCAGACGGGAACACTTCCTGACGAGGATGAGGTCCGTGGTGCCGTCGGCGAGGTGAGCAGAGGGCGACAGGCCTTTTGGGCTGCGAGGACACGCGCAGCTCATACTGGCCGCATTAATGGCAATAAACTTTCCATGGATCACACTCCAACCACGGCTGCCGTCTGAAACGAGAGTCAGGAGCTGGAGGATCACCACACATAAGCTTTACTTTGCAGTATTTATTAGCTGCTGCACACAAACCACCTTCAAAATTGTTCTTTGGAGCTTTTACACACTTTACACACACTTTAGAACACTAAAAATGGTCAAACTAATGATAGAACCAGCTTTTTAATAAGCTTGTTATTGCTGTTCCTATTATTTGTAGTAATTACACCAAAATGCAACAGCAGAAAAACAAGGCAAGGTACACAAAACTCTGTTAAGGTCACACGGATTCACAGATATGTGGGTAATACTGTTGGTCCCTCACCATTATTAACAATGTTTATTTTTTAAGAGTGTTGGAAATGATGACAGCCATAATGGCAACCTGAGATTAATCAATTATTATCTTATTATTATTATAGAGCGGTACATTGAGCTACCATTCCCAAAGTCAAGTTTTGAAATTATACTGCGTATTCTGCAAGTGCATCATGCATCCTTAACGCTGAGTTCCAAAGCTTTTTGCATGACAGCAGTGGTGCTGATGAGAGTCTATTATGATCCAGGTGTCTTGGCAGGAATTCTCAGAGCAGCTTTGGCCTGATGATTGAGCCAAGATAGAAACTCTGAAGCTGAAGGCGATGTGTGTCCCCTTCACTGTAAAATGTAAGATTGAATTTAATCACAATTCCTTTTTTATTTTATTTTATTTTAGTTACTTTGTAAACCAGGAAAACTGTCAAACTCAAAGTTTACTTGAGATTGGTTCATTTAAACAAACCAAGTACTGGGAACCTTTTACAGTACTTAGTTACATCCCACAATGTAACTAAGTATATTAATCTTATACTTAAGTACCCCACAAATTAGAGCTACCTTACTTGAATAGCCTGTTTTCTGTTCATACCACTTTCTACTTGTACTCCACTACTTTTCATGGGAAACAGCCTTTTTGTTATGTGAGAAAAGTTCAATAAATGGTTCTTTTGATTGGTAAAACTTTACTCAAGTATCAGGTATTCTGCTCAGCTTCTAAAATCTTTAATTCACATTCAGATCTGTTACATGGAATAAACAGTTGTGGCAATAGAACACACCAGAATAGATTCACTTGTTTATTGTTCTGCAGCTGTCCTGTTCCATGTTGGGTTGCTGACGTCTTTTGCCCTTATGAAAATGAATGTTTGATGACACAACCAAACAACCTACTGTGGTTTTGCACAATGGGCAAACAGATACTGTAGCGTGTTGGGGATAGGCTTATGAGGTCATAAGCCCAAGTAACCTGTGTTTAAATGTCTTCTGAATAATTATCAGTTAAGCAGTAATTAGTTCTTTAGAAATATTTCCATAGAAAATGATTAGTTAGACAACACCATTGCACGATGAGGTAAGTCTCTCACACGGTTAGTGACGTCCTGCCTGGGTGATGCAAGAGGGTGATAAAATAAAGTTGTGTGATGTATTGTAATAACAAGCTCTCCAGAGCAAATAGCAAATCATTATGTCAAATTCATGCAAGAAGAAATTATAGCATGCTACGATACTTTTTAGGATACTGGTAGTTTAAGTTATCACAATAACAGTCAGCAAGTTAATTTAAGTGTTACACACACAAAATAGAGAAGTTGGTCTAATTAATGCACCCTCAAAATCTCAAGTTTACTTTTCTTAATTCATCTAAGGCAATGAGTTTTCATAATATTCTTAAGTAACTCAGCTCATTAGATTTTACAGTGTTGTAGGACAGCTGGAAGTCTTATGTTTTTAAATTACAACTGAGAGGAAGTCATATAGATAACAGACTGACTGGCTTAACTTCATGTTAGCTTGCTCTGATTAAATGCACGCGTGGCCTCCAGATGTCAAATGACAGACGCCATGGTTGCTCTTCGCGAATCACCACCCTGTTCCTCTGAGATTAGCGACTGTTTACAAGTGATGGCGTATCAAAGACACGCTATCGCCCGCGGGACTACCGGCGTCTGTCACCAGGGCGATAGTCTATGGAGTAAAGCTGCGGAAAGCGATCCGCCGTCCAAACCTCAGAGGTAAAATTATGTGATCTCGGAAAGCAAAACGATTCATTACCTTTCCCCCTAATTCTGCAAAACAAACTTACATAAGTGATAACACCAAGCAATGATAACAAGCCCACCGAGGCTCCATACAAGAACAATATTCTGATTTGGAATAGGATTAGGAGAACGCTACTGGATGAGTGTTTGCAGAGAGAGCGTCGAGCCTCATTGATTTAGCATTCGTCTGAGATTTCTCTCCCAGGAAGGAGAAAGAGAAGCTGAACAAACGGCGAGAAGTAAGCCCCCTGTGAGAGCTGGCAGAGCCAAATTTCTTCCTGATTAGCCAGAGCCTGTCACACATCACACACACACACACACACACACACGAACAGGTTACACTCCCAGAAACATACACACACGCTCCATAGGAAGTCACAGTCGCAGATAGCCAAGATATACAATCTTGAATGTAATATCATGACACTAATTAGAGAGGAAGAGACACACACAGCCCATCAGCAGCTCAGGGTATGTTTGTGTGTTGAGGGAAGAGTAGATAATGAAGTGTGGGTGTGTGTGTCTGGGGAAAAAAAAAACATAAGAGGAAGGCGACCCTTTCCTACTCGAGGCTCGAGGCTGAGTGGACAGACACCAGCCTCAGTGGGAGGGGGGGGGAGGCACAAAATCCCATCAAGGCGTCGCGGGGGTGGATGGTGGGGAGCTGGAAATCGATAGGCAGAAAAGGCCCTGGCAGTGTCACTAAAATAAGTTTATATTTTCTCGTCAATAACTCATCAAGAATCTCATCAGGAATTTTGCCAACCTGCGGGAGAAAAACAACCCTGACAGAAAAAAGTATATGAAGTGAAATTCGAGAAGAAAATGCAGCTATTTGCAGTCAGATAGAAGAATGTAAATCTCCTCTGATTTGTTTGTGACTTCAAGGGAGAAAAAAAAAAAAAGAGAGCTAGTGTGGGATCGTCTCCGTTTTTGGTCTCATCTCTCAAACTACACACAAAAAAAAAAAAATGATCCTCATATCTCAGACGTCTAGTCAAAATAGACAAACAAGCAGATAACGAGGCAGAGGAATGAGACGCGCTCCTTTCCGTGTGATTAATTTGACATATTTTGAGTAATAACCCCAAAACCGTACCTTTATCAGATGTTTCCAGCTCCTCTGACATCTCCCACTGCTTGCTGTCCTTTGATGAGGGTTTGTGCCGACACACGAAGCACCTGAAATATCAGCATAACCCTGTTTTTACAATCATCAAACCATCGGTGTCAAGGTTTTAACAAGCTTGAATGAGCCATTAGGTGTGGATAAATCCAGTCCATATTTATCTATTTGAATACAAGCAGTGTTTGTTGGAAAAAGCTCTAAGGAGTCTTCAGTCAGATAAGCCTTTTAGTGGCGTAGCCGTGTCACTTTTTATGATAAAATAAGTTGTCAGGGAGCGTGGCATTTTACAGATTAATGGTTTTCAGCTCCTTTCAGCACCCATAACAAATGCAAACAATGTCCGCGCTCAGCATCTAAAAAAACAACAAAAAACTAAAAAAAACACCAAACAAAGCACTTAGTCAAGCGCCTTTTGGAAAAGACTGAATGGGCTCTCAGTCCGCAATAAATCAGATAGGCTCCCTGACAACGTAAACTACCCCATTTATGCTCTAGCAGGTGCACGTCTACCACTGAACTGCATCAGATAAGCTAGAACATGGTAAGATAGTGCTGCAAAGTCACAGAAATGGATGCTTTATTTACCCGGATCGACACAGCAGCTTGTCTCTGGGGGTCCCCACGTTGTTTTCAGCAGGGAGGAAAGAGACGGTGCCTTCATAGTAGTTGTGACTCAGAAAGGTTTTCACCCCTGGAACACAAAACACGGTGAGAGCTACAGTACAGAATGCATTGCCAGGGTTTAATTGAACTCTTATGGAAGATAATTGCTACTAGGAAAACAATTTGTGCCGATGTGGATAGATTATAACCTCTATTATAGCTGAATGTGAACAAATTTACATGAAAATCGTCTCGGCTCAAATATGCTGTATATAATGTAAAAAACAAGCTGATTGGAGAAACCAATTATGAGATGCACATTTTTAAAGCTTGCGTGAACTTTCAATGAATTCTGTCTGTTGGCTTTTGGAGGAGATGTGGAGATTGTAACCCGTTATGTACAGTATGTGTGGATGAACGTGTGGATGGACAAAGTTGGCATTATATGCTGGGATCATAAAAACATTCTTATAGCAACACAAAACTAATTGGACCCCTATTATTTCCTCCCACAGGCTGCCATAGGGTTTAACAGGGTAAAATATAAGTAAAGCAAAGTTTTGCAATATTGCTACTTGTGTCTGGTAGCCGAGGATGCAGGCCAGGGGCCTCGTTTAGCAACTGGACATAGTTGTGTGTGCTTGAACCATGTGCATTTCTACACATGAAGGAGAATTAGTGGGACACAAACACAACTGGGCAAACCAATTCCTTAATTACAGACACACACCTCAACTATCAACCATTCAAGTATTTCTGTATGCATTTGGAAAGCGAGTTAATAGTCTCTTTCGTAGTTAAGTCATGTCATCAATGCCTCTAGTTTAAGTCGTTTCTCTGATTACATCTGTGAGGCATTGATTTGTCTTTTTTTTGTTTTTGTTTCAACCACTAACTTTGCATTAAATATAAGAGGATCAGTCAGCACACATTCAGAATGGTTACGAATTTTTCTCATCCATGCAGTTGGCGCCAGTTCAGTCTTGTACCGAGATCAAACTGTGGTTGACTTTTTTAAGAGCACATTAAAGTACAATGAGTGCAAGTACAAATGTGTAGCCCCAGTGGACGGAGAAATGTTGAGTCCGGCTAAATCCACTAGCTTGAGCTTCTTGTATGTTTAAATCCTTTTAGTTTGGACCTAGAGCTCAGGGCTGAAGTTGTACATAGGCTTAGCCTGAAAAAAGCCATTCAAGGTTATAAAAAGAGAGCTCTCGTACCTGACAGGTCATATCTAGCAGGACCCAGCCATCGCTTTCTCTCACTGTCTGTCAGCAGATCGCCATAGAAACCGTAGCCAAGCAACGAGACGGAGTACCTGAGAAAGACGTCGTCGTGGTGAACTGAACACACGTCCATCGGCTGGGAATCACCTGTTAATATACAACCAGTATACAGTATATATACACACACGACCAATAAAAGCAGTTGATCTTTCCATTAAAGGTTATCACAGCACTGATAATGTAAAAGGATCAGGTTGCCGCCCCGACACGTGACTTCTACTAACCCACGATGATGTGTAAAGCAGAAGTAACTGGATCGTTGGTTCCCACGGTGGCAAAGCAGATACAGTCAGTGGACCCTGTTAACGGACACACAAGATCCATGCATTGTAACACAAGTATAGGTGTGTTAAAAACTGTGACTTTAAAATGTGTTAGATATACGCTCTGACCCACATCTGACACAGCGACACCAGTGGTTCATCTGGTTTATGTGAGATCACATTACTGGTATGCACTTCACACTTCCTGGAAACATTTCTGTCATTACTGGGACACGCACACAAACAAGACACATGTCAGCCACGACAGCAGCTCTAGGTTGAACTTTGGCACAGTTTCTAAAAAGGCGGCTTCTTACTCCATGGCTGCGGTCAGGAATCATATTCTTGATTTCAACTCATGTCTTTGTGAAATGACTGACATCATATACAGTGAAAGTTGTACTTCTGGTTCATTCTTACTATACTGGTCTCAGAGCAGTCAACAGATAGCGTCATTACTATGCTTATCTAAACCCTGAACGTGCAAGTTCATTTTTTCCCCCCGTGTTTCTGCTAATTTCTTTGAGATGAAACGAAGTAGAGATGAGGTTTAAATGAGGCCGGAATGTGTAGAATCTCCATTTCCACGTCCTTACTCTCGTGAGATTTTACGTATCACACAGCCGCCTATAGGATGCCAAGAGGAGAGCTCAGTGCTCTCGTCCTGTGCCTCCTTGTGCTTTGATTGGTGGATTTGTGTGTGTTTTTATATGTGAAAAATATTGAATTGGTTGAAAAATGTGTTTGATTAAAAAGAGGCACACATGTTTTTATACAGTATGATGTCATTATTCAGATTGATTTAATGTCAGTACCTCCAATATTTGGTGAATAGTTGAATATTTTATAGTATTTTATATTATTATTATTTTATATTATTTTATTTTATACATATTATATTTTTATATTCGAATAATTTTTTTTCAACCATTATTTTAACTCGGGAATACATTGAGGCAGGCATTTTTTATGCATTTACCTAATATTTCATTTAAATATTCCACTGGTTTTTCATTGATTTTGAGAACGAAACCAAATAAATACGTGTTTTCACAAGAGATTTGAAGATTTTTCAGATGGACATTGGTTTCTATACACATTTGACAGAAATCTGAGATTGCGTTGTGTGAGATTATTTTTCATAAAACTGTGGGTATGATGTTGCATTCAAGAACCTTAAAAAGGTGAATTTAAGAGGATGCGTAAAAATCAAGAAGACGCCCAGAGGAAATATGTTGTCAGAGTTTTATGTGTTGCTATCTACAGTTATCAGAATAGACTGTAAAGGCGTGGTAAAGCTGTAAATCAAGTGTGTCAATCTCTTATCAATAGTTCCAATCAGTCATAAAAGACTTGGTCCTTGCTAGAGTTCTATGTCTTCCAAAGTTGCAGCCGTGTAAGAATAATTCAGCTGAATGATTCCATTGGGTGGAAGTAAGATGTTTCAGTCACAGCGCTAACTAATCGGATAGCTCCAGGCCCAGGGCACATCATCTGCTCCCCTCACCAAACAAATGAGGGATGAGAGCCATCCGCCTGCCTTGGAAGAAATGTGGAGTTTGATATTAAATCTTTCAACTTGAGAGGTAATAAGGGTTTATCTCTCTTTCTGCACCACATGGTGCAATTTTAGACCTATCTGCCCTGCTTTGATCATCTTCAAGTGGTGAAATGGACCTACTGCCTCTGATAAAGGACAGAGAGAGAGAGAGAGAGAGAGAGACGGAGAGAAGAGAGTGAAGTCTAACTAGTGGTTTTAGTTGGCTCACAGAAGCGTGACGGGGGGGGGGGATCAGGCTTGTCATTCAGTGGTGGACACACACTTTACTATGGAGATGAGCTCCCTCTTTTGCTTTCCTGCACTTTCTATGAATATCACTTATCTGTCCTCTGCTTCTCCTCCTCCGAGCTTCATAATCTCATCCGAACTATTTCCATTTGCTCCCGACAACGCTGCACTACCTGCTATTGTGCCTAGCGTAAAAACAGCGACATGTGCTATTGGACTAGTCTAAATCTACCCGGTAACAGCCAGCTGACTTTGAATGAGTTTAAGCGGTGCACACAGATGTTCAGTGATGTTCAGTCCTCAGACGGTCAATGTTTTATTCCCCTTGAGTTACTCAACTAGCCTGTTAGCCTATTCAGAGGAGAGATTATCAACTGTGACGAGGTAACAGTTCATCTCAGCAGTGAAATCATCTTTATCTCAGGGACAACAAGGCACTCTGGATGCCTTTCAGGATATTGTTGCGGAATCTTTGGTACATGAATGTTTAATCACTGCACTTCTGACAGTATGGTATAATGTGAACGCTTCTGAACCAGGCAATTAAACCTTCTCATCGATCTAAACTTGTCAGAGTTAACTTGAAAATTTGATTTCAGGCCACAGCAGCCAAAACCCAGTAAAACAGGAGCATGTCAAAGAACATTCGTGTGTGTGACAGCTCTGTGACAAGGCCATAAATGAGTTCAAGGCTCTCAATCTGAACCTTTGCACAGGGGGACTTTGATATTTTATGGAGACATTGCCATAACCTTGACAGGAATTTTGATAATTATTGATAAACTCATGAATTGCACCCAGTTGACAAAGATACACTCTCAAGAGATGACATATAGATGTACATATGACCACGTAGCAGACCATGGCTCCAGTGAGAAAAGCTCAATAACTGCTGCTGCTCCTCTCAAGCAAAAGTGTTCATGCCAAGATGTAAGAGACACTTTACATTATCGGCATTATTTGAGACATTACCTTAAATAAAGAAATCTTCACGATGAGATAAATCGCTGTTAGTGGGCCATTTTATGTCTTTATTAGAGAACCGAGAGCAGAACGATTAAAGAAAAGAAGGAGGGGGAGGGAGAGAAAGACAGGGAATGACAGACTAAGGTTGAAGGCCTTGACATAAACTGGTGATGTTGTATTTTATAGTCAGTGCCTCAGTACTTTCAGACTTCTCTGCTCTGTCTGCAGCTCTCAGACCCCTTTCAATCCTACAGAAGATGTGAATGTGGCTGCAACAAATTTAAAAATCACGGTTTCAACTTTGGGTGACCTCGTTTGATCGGGACTGTCGGACTTTTCTGTTTGATCCGAACCAAAATTACAGGTGCGAATCCTCCTCCGGACCAAAGGTCAGGATCAAAGACTCGGTTTTTGGTCCGACAAAAAGAGGTGGTCTCGTTCCGGATCAAATTTGAACCATGGTTCGGTTCGTTTACAATGTGAAAGCACTTTTTTTTGGATGGTTTGGACTTTTGGACCAATTACAGGAAGTTACAGCAGGCTCTTCGCCCAAAGTCACCTAGGATAGGCTCCAGGCGATGTGATCATTTCATTTCAAATTTCAAAAACAATTTAGTTCACAGTTTACGATGATATTAAGCATTTTTCAGGGAGCATATTTGAATTCAAGCATATTCCTAATCCTGAAAACACGACGGTTAATATTAAGGATTTGTCGAACTTTGTCGAAGACTTTGTACAAACCCTGAATATCACTAGTTCTGCTATTGTTGCTGCTTCTACTGTAACAATCAAACATATCCTGCATGATTGTGTGAAACTCTTGAAGGAGCCTTTTGTAAATTAAGCAGCATTCTACTTCTTCAATATACTTGAATTGATGAAAATAAATGCACTGAGGTGATGTTGGCCTTCAAATGAGGTTTAGTTAAAGTCATCTTGATGAACACGAATCAAAGCACTTTCAATTTTATAATTAACTCTCTTGCGTTAAATGAAAACAATAACATTTGAAAACATCTGAGATTATTTATTGTACAGAAAAAAGAGAATTACTCCCTTGAACCCTGCCAGTATCTTAATAGAAATGTGGTGAAAAGATGTCAGATCTTTATACAGTTGAATGAAAATATTAGCCACTTGTTAACATTTGAATTAATCTTTGATTGTCAAAGGAAAATAATTTGACTCAAAACACCTAAATCATGGTTAAAATAGGCCTAAAAAAATCATCCCCAGCCAATTTATAAAGCCCTCTTTTATTATCATCACACTGTGCACCAGACAGCCTCACACTGGTCTTAATGCACTATATATCTATCCTCATGAAAATTAAAGTGATTTCAAAATGTCACGCAGTACGTTTCCATTTATGGCACTTGGAGTGATTGACCCTTGCCAGGCTCCTATTGGGACCCCCTACCCTGTTGCCATAGAGATACTCTTGTGTAAATCAGAAGCCCCGGATCAGTGGGGGTGAAGTTCTCCACAATGAAATCAATGGTAGTGCGGTCAAGTGGGATCTTTATGCAGAAGAGACCATTTAAGGCATTTTTGAAACTCCAGCAGCTCTTATAATATTTATAATTGGCATCTGACACGCAACACAATCATTATATATTAAAGTAGATGATCATTTACTGAAGCCCTCTGTCACTGTATACCTCCGATTTGACAGTGTGATAATGATGGAGTCACAAGTGATTTCCCACATTTCCCGGAGGGACTATGAATTTTCATCCGTGGGCCTTAATGGATGCGCAGGTGGAGAGAGAGGATAGAGAGGATGGTGAAATTGGAGTATTTCATTTGTCAAATAAAAATAAAAGTGGTGCCCTTTTGGCAAATTATAACGTGTGACTGAAAGTAAAGGAAAAAAGGAAGTTTTCTAAGTTTGAAAAGAAGAAAAACAATGGATCATAAATGCCTGCCATTCTGGACAGGAAGTTTCCTTTAATACATGACATAATTCATAGTTTCTTTTCTTCATCTTAATCAACCTTCACATCAGTCAAGGTGGCCAAGGTTTGACTGAGTTACCATGTTCATTATTTTTTTTTATATACATTTAATGTTAGTATTGCATTAAATGAATGAAAAGCTATAAAGAAATAATTTTATATTTTGAGTTAGATGACAGAATTGATCCCACTCTCATATCTACCAGTTAAATATGTGACTATAGAGCCAAGAGATCATCAGCCAACAGCAGGTGAGCTAATAGCTTCCCGCTCACAGCCAAGAAATCGCTACACACACATAAAACCGCCCTGGAAAATAATCTGTAGTTTTTGCACACATTTAACAGACGGACAGTATCAGGTGTAATCATCCATGTTCTTTTTCGATCATACTCCATATTTCTTGTGTGGTATCTATCTATTTCTTTCAATAAAATAAGAGTAAGATGTGATGAAGGGGCCAAAGCTCACCTGCAGGAATGATCCCTATGTGTAGAGAACACGGCACCAGCTCAGTGTCTGGTTGGTTCTGGTCCACACCATTGTCTATTTGAGTCCTGGTGACCAAACCATGAAGGACTTCACTGAACATCCCGTCTCCACCCACACACACCACCCTGGACAGACACATTATATCAAGATTTAGATGAGTTCATGAGTTCTGTGATACATTGAACATTGTTGAGGATACAGGTAGCCTTGATGGATGACACATAATTAACTAATTTACATCAACATGTGTTAGCAATGAGATTTATCAGGAAAAAATAACTATAGCCAGGAAAGCATGATAATAATACAAATGGGCAGGAGAACTGTGAAAACCTTCAATAAACAAGAATATTATGCTGCGCCACTGAGCATTACACCTTTATTAACTCTATATCCTTATAGAGATGCACCTATAAATAATATGAACTGCATAGTAAAAGCATAATGGACTCTGCTGAACTGGTTCTTTGATGAATACAAGCTTGAGATCATGCGATACTGAGCAGGAAAAAGCATTTTAACCTCACATTCTCCCTTTACTTGCAGTCATGAACTGCAGCATTATGCATAATTTATACTGAACACATTAACTGATGTGACCTGTGTGAATGCTTTTATTAAGCTATAACTTTACAGGTGTTAGTGCGTCAAGGGAACACAATCTGCTACATGCCCAAAATGACTGTAAAATACATATAATATATATGACAACTTGATTTTAATTCATTCATTCATTTTCTGTAACCGCTTATCCTGTGTAGAGTCGCTGCGGGGGGGGGGGTTGGAGCCTATCCCAGTTGACTTTGGGCGGGAGGCGGGGTTCACCCTGGACAAGTCGCCAGTTCATCACAGGGCCACATAGAGAGACAAACAACCATTCACACACATATCCACGACTACGGTCAACTTGGAGTCATCAATTCACCTCTACTGCATGTTTTTGGTGGTGGGAGGAAGCCGGAGAACCCGGGGGGAACCCACGCAGACACAGGGGGAGAACATGCAAACTCCACACAGAAAAGTCCCAAGTCCTCAGGTGGATTTGAACCCAGGACCTTCTTGCTGTGAGGCAACAACGCTACCCACAACGCCTGCATGTTCACAGATGTTTATCTGCCAAATGTTAGGAGATCCTAATCTAAGGGGGAGTTACTTGAGTCACTGGGCAAAAAGAAATATGTGTAAAAGATCGTCATCTGAGATCACAGAGTGACACTGTTAAATGTAGGAACCACATGGGGCTTTGTCTTTTACAATCTGACACCACACAGATTACAGCAGGACAGGGCCTCATAAAAAAAAATCTCCTAATGTGCAATACTTTATTGCAGTATGAACAGACCAGATTCAACTCTATGTCACAATGAAGAACAAGTGTCCAACGCCTGAAAGCAGCAGTTTTCTAGGTTGAGTACTCACCCATCATATTTATCTAGATTGGCCTCTGTTTTCAAGTGGTCCCTGGCATGATTGGCTCGCTCTGTGACTATGGAAACACATTAAATGCCAAGCATTAGCACAAGTTCAATGAATGGGAATGTAGGCTGCAGACTAAATAACTGGACTTTTTGTGAGTTGACTTGTACAACACGCAAGCTATTACTGGCAATTGGAAATATAACCCAAGGAAAATTACTGCACTTTTGAAACATTCATAGGAGCCTGTCGTGCAGATTAATGTTGAGAAAAAGCAAAAGCACAGCAGCACAAAACAACCTAATTCAGCAATTGTATATTAGCACACAAAATGAACCCTGGGCCCACAAAAGCAAAAACAATATTTCAAGACTAAATCTGTTTAGCGGGCATATAATATCAACACAAATACAATTCTGCAATGCATAGCAGCTGTAGGAACCCCAGAATGAACAGTATTCACTCTGATGGACCATCAATACCCTAGACTATGTGTACTTGCAGCAAACACTTATTGAATAATAGATGTGTTTGGATACCCAAGCTTATCAACTATCACAGCTTCCATTAAGGTGGTGGCGTGATTAATGGTGCTATAAGCCAAATCATATCCTTGCAAGCCTCTTCGGTCCCTCGGAGAGGCCACAGTGGCAGTGGAGATCTATATGGTGGCCATCGAGGCTCATTTTTTATTCAAATGTTAAAATACACGACTGATAGGGACCCACCAATCACGTCGGCTGAGATGCAGGCGCGGCGAAACAGTGGAGCCACCTTCTGCTCATAAATACGCTTCCCGAGCCCCTTTCCCCCGTAGGGATTGATGTACACCAGAAGGCTCTTCGGTCGGTTGGCTGCAAAGTGAGGGAGGGAGGCATATGAGATAGTCATTAAAAGGCTCAGTCTGTACTTTTTTTCTTTCTTTTAAATTGTGTAACTGACAGCAGTTTTATGAAGTTTTCATTAAACAGAGGCCTTTCTCAAAATGCTCAGTCAAACTGACTGGTGCTCAAAACACGGCGCTCAAGAAATAAATGGCGTGTCTACTGACTATGGGAGGAGTGTGAAGCAATTCAGAGGTGCTGCATCATTCGGTGATAAACCAACAAAGTGCTGCGATGGAGAATGCTAAATGGCTTGTTTATGGCCGTTGTAGAAGACTGCGTTTAGGACAACAAACTGAGATACCGCATCTGTGCAAATTGAAAATAAATGGATTGGGATCAAGTGTTAAACGAGCACAAAGAAATACAGGGAGCAAAATTGTTTGGCAATAAGACAAAACTTCCATTAGATTACATAAATTGATTGTCAGTGGGTGATGTAAAGGTGTACCTTGGAGGAGGCTAACACTATTGAAAACACTGAACCTTTATCTTCACAATGAAGGCAGTTAATTCCCTTGAATTGATTCATCCTGCCGCACAATCTGGAGCCGAGATTTTCATTTTAACGGGGATAAACCACATGCTACCCAATGCTACGCACACACTAAACCCTGTGGAATGAGATCATGAAATCATTCAACAACCCCGATTCAAAGACTGTTGGTAAATAAAAACAAAATGTAATCATTTACTAACAAATTGTGCAGTAGGTCACGATTGTGGTGATATTCAATCATGTGTTTCCCTAACTCTTACCCCATCAATGCTTGCAAATGAGTCAGTCTGTCTTTTGTTTCCTTTGTCCCAACTTGTTTGAGATGCGTGCATCAAATTCAGAAATCACACATGAAACATTACATATATTGTCTTTATACTTATAGCATATGTCAACATCTTGGCAAAGGTAAGGATCATATTCTGTTCTATGCTCTTGCTCAGCATCGCAACTTTTATGTTTTGTTAAAACATATTTGGAAAACATTAAACTCCTTATATATTCAGGCTGGTCTTTTGTTCCAAATGATGCATTCATTTTCATGCATATCATGCACAACAACGACGGATTTCATTTGATCTAATCTGAAATACATTTTCAGTCCAGAGTTTAATATTTTGCATTTAAAAGGCATGTCAACATGTAAAAGATATATATATAGAGAGAGAGAGTTGTATGTTTTCACACAACACTACACTTTTAAAAAAAATATTTGCAATACCACTATTTATATGTTTTATCAAACTGTTGTTGGTGGCTGCACTCTTTATGCCTGTGAGGTTCTGTCAAGAAGAGAAATGCAGGAGGGGAACCTCTGTTATAGGTTTGCCTCTGGGCTCTGCTGAGGACATTGATACTCCTGAGGAGAAAGAAACGCTCCTCATGGACAGAAACGCACACTCTCTGTACAATCTGCACTTAGTCTTGTCTTAAATGATGAGTGTTAAACACGGAAAAAAGACGGCAGTGGAGGAAAGTAACAAAAGCACCTTTACTCATGTACTCAACAATTTTGAGTTACTTATGCTTTACTCGAGTAATTTCATGCCATTTATACTTCCTGTGATAATTTGGAGCTTTGAGCCAACTTTGCATTGTATTAACCAGCATGTGGAGCTTTATCAAGTCGTAGAGATTGCTGAAAAGTCCACTTTTCTTTCACAGAAATATGAACTGAATATACTGACGGAACACTTACAGGAGCAAATATTTGTTATTACAACTTCCTGGTCTTTTAAATATTAATCTCTGAACTGTTGACTTATATTTCTAACATTTCCCTCCGGGTCGCCTCATTCTCTATTGATGTAGCCCACAGTAAAAGCATGCTTCAAAGTAAAGCAGCGTCACGTATAGTGTGTGAAGAGAGAAGTGAAGGTTTTCCTCAGGCGCTACAGTAACATATGTTAAATACTGCATGGTGATATCCCAATAAAGCAGTCCATAAAACACTCAGTAAAAAAAGGATTTTGTTGTATGTCCCATATGCACATTGCTGTCAGCTGTTATAATTACTTGACAAATAAAAAGCCTGGTCCTCACAAGGCACCTGTTGCCGCCATACAGAATATACTGTACTGCATTTCCCAGTTCAATCTGATAATCCAGCCTCTAAACCACCCTCTCAATTAAAAAACAAGCCTAATTGTTTGGCATGGACCATAATTCCCAAAATTTCACTGTGGAAAAAACAGTATCGTTTAATTCCAAGTATTAGCTTTACCAAGTCTGCAGCTTTCATGCAACCAATGTGCTACTGAGTACACTTTTCTTACAGTCACATTTGCCCTTTAGCTCCGAGTAGTGCAGCTTAATGACACCAATTATTATATAAGTGTGTGTGGAAACACCCTCTGAGCTACTCTCTGTATGTGACATTTTGTTTTCACCCAGTCAATAAACTGATTCTGATGATTAAGTTCTCATTAAGACCAAAGTGCATTACTGCATCTGTCGGAGAGCATCATTAAACGCTACGTACTGCATAATGACAGCTGCTCATTGATAACTTGGATCCACTGCTCGCACTGTCCCTCTTTGGCACAGTGGAAGGTGACATCACTACAACGCCACTGGTGCCACCTTGTTCTTCTAATGTAGGAAACTGTAACGACACAAAACAGAAGGAAGGAAGGGAGGGTAAGGAAAAGGAAAACAAAATAAATATGCACATGGTTTACAAGATTTACAGGTTTTCTCTCTAAAAGATGTTGTTAATTGTATCTGTTTGGCACAAGGTTCAAGGACTTTGCTCACACATGACATCTGAACACACAAAATACATTTTGAGAATTTTTGCTCAATTTTGGGTGTTTTCTTAAACTTGTGTACACCCTCGGTGTTCCTGGTAATTAGAAACGCCCCTTTTCGGCATCCACGGCAACCCCCATGGGAACCACACCTATTAGCAATTGTCGATAAAAATTACAGCATTGTTTCAATGATCAATGCAACTTTCTCACAGCTCTGCTGTGGCAGCACGATGGCCAAGAGATATGAGCTCAGGTCATTGAGGCCTGCAGGCCATAAAAAGCACATGGAAGTTCCAAACTTTTAATGTTCACAAGAACCTAAGTTGATAAAAAGAAGAAACACAACATTAGGTGATAATAGTATGTATTAATATGGATTTATAAATAGCTAGAATGGAGAGGTCATTTTTGACCGGGAACACCAAACTAGTTAACAAGAAACAAACACAACAGGAGTGTTAAATTTGACTAAGGCATTTAAGGCCTATTATGCTGATAGACACACAGCACCTGCTGCAAGGGTTGACTTCTCCACATACTAACCAATGCATCATAGTTCTTTGACAAAGTATGGGGAAAAAGTATCAGCAGAACATGAAAACTCCTCACCTGATTTAAGGAGATGGCACCAAATGTGCTAAATAAAGCCTTACCTTCCCAGATATGCATCACCGTGAAACACCCATAATAGTTTGTCAGCTATAACAGTATTTTGGGCTCTCTGCAGATCTTTTTATATCTTTTAGAGGTATAATACTCTGTCCAACTATTCACTTGCTTTACTGCAGCGCAGACGTGGCACCGAGAATGAACCCAAGCCTTATCCTTACCACCCAGTTCAATCAGATTCTTGAATGAGTAAGAAAGTAGGGCATGTACTGTAGGAGGAAGAAAATCATTTACGTAAAACAGGGCTCTGCTGATAGTCGACAAAAAGTGGAGATGGAGTCATATAATATTCTGCTGGGGAACATTAGTGAAATATTTACATTTAGGACCTAAAATTCACACGCTAAGCACTTTAACAGAAGATTCACTCACTGAGCTTTTCAAACGATCACACTAAGCATTCTTTTCATCTGATAGAAAAGTTAACTTTCTTCAGTCCAAATCACTTACAGTACCTTGTGCTTGCAGTGGGGTAAGCAGAGAGACATTTATGGTAGGCCTGAAATCATCCATTAATGTGTTACATAATCGAGATGTAAGTGATAGAACATGTCGTTGACGCCTAGATTCCACAGATTGTGGGAATGCAGTTGAGACATTTTAACATTTTCAGAGATAAATGTAAATCCCATCTTGTTTGGATACAATCTCATGGCTCAAAATGAAGCATTAGTGCATAAGTAACTGGCATTCTGCCATCTTAGACCCAGTGAGCTAAGCTGTGAGGGGCTTCTCTTGTTAATGAATTACTCTCAGGCTTAATTCTTGTGTCAGATCTCTTGTGATTAGGAAAGCTGAACGAAAATCAATGCAGCAAAAAGCTGGGATATCTTGCCTTTTAGTCCCTCATATGGGTCAAGCCCCCAAAACACGTCCTATAATGCTAATTATCATGAGATATACTGTATATATATATATTTTCACAGGCTGAGTAGTACTCCCTGTGGAATGTAACATGTCAGAGTAACATGTAACATGTAAAATCAGTGTGTATATGGGTGCAGGTTTTATACCTGTGAATGCGTGGGGATACAGCTGGTCAGGCCTTGCTTTTTCCTGACTCCTCCTGGTCTCTGTGTTGTCTGGATCGTCGTCTTTGGTATTGATGACAGCCACAATGTCGCACACCTGGACAGCATGACTGTGGGCTGGAGAGACATAATACAGTACAGTAATATAAGTGTGGGCTTAAAATAACTCTGGTGCTGCAAAGATATTGCGCAACACCAAGATCACAGGCTGACAGATCTTATCTGATCATCAGCATCATTGTTTGTGTGTGTTGGGGTGGGTGGAGTGAATGATCTTGTCCTTACTAAAACTCTTGGCTCAACACAGTGGTTCTCTGCATCAACGAACGTGACCTCAGTCCAGTGTCAGGCTGGTAAACTTAAACTTAAGTTGAAATGATTTTCTTTCAACTTTGGTTTAAGCGTGTTAAAATGAGATAACACTATTTATTTTTATTTTTATTGTAGGATTAACTCAGTGGAGGCGCTGACATTTACATGTAAATATAAATGATAACCCCCGTGTTCTGCACTGACACAGACTAAAGGAAAGTGAAGGGAAGTGAAACAGGACATGAGGAGACAGAGAGAAAAAGAACGAGAGAAGGTGATGGAGATGATGAGAGAGGAAGAGCAGGTACTGCCCACTGGGACCAGGATAGGATCAGCATTATGTCCCTGTGCTGTTCAACATGAAGACCTGATCATATTGAAACAATGTAGGCCTGATTACCACAGAGATTTTTGTTCTTTGCTAATCACAGTGGAACAACAACACAAACCTAAAGCATAATTATAGAGTCATATAATATATTATTATAACACATCTTGCTTATGATGTTGTACTCTTTGAGACACATTTCTATGACTCAAACACAAAGATGAAATAAATAAAGTGTGTAGAATTTCACTTCATTATTTTTAATACACTTTGACAGGAGAGACCAGTGAGGAGTCACAGATGAGGGGACAGGAGGTGAATACAGAGAGAGAGAACAAATCATAGGGGATGGATCATTCACTGACACATTTAACCTGATTCTCATGCATTACTGCTTGACAGATAATTTATGCCACTGCCCATTAACATGATTTTAAAGCTATTGTTATATGATTGTTGCCCTCCAAATGTTTTGAAATGCAGATCAGGGAGTTCAAACTTTATTTTGGGGGGGGGGGGGGGGGGGGGGGTCAAGCTCAGTTTTTGGACCTCGTTATTTCTAAGACCCTGCTTACGGCCGTGTACAGAAGTGACTATTAGAAGTATTACCAAATTGCACAATTCACAAAAGCATTCATAATTTTTGTTAAAATTATATAAGCTGCAATAATGAATATTTCTATGTTCACATTGGATCACATGCAACGTCAAATGGGTTGCTCTTATAGAGACAACACCCAAACACATACCACCAGACACTGCAGCTCCCCTCAGCTCTACTGAGGTTCTTTATGGATCATTGCTTTGGTTTTATGGTCCAAAACTTTGACTGTTTATCGTTTTTTGTTCAGTCTCACCGCTCTCATCAGCCTCATCTCCAGATGTAACAGGCAGATGTATCAGTGAAGCAGCTCTGATAAACACACTATACTCTTCTTTCCCAGCACCAAATGGCACACAGGCAAAGTTGCAACAAGCTAATAGTCTAACATTTAGCAGCTAATGGTCTAAATATTTTCCTCATGCGTTGGTGGGGACCCAATCAGAGCTAAAGGTTCATATTTGAGCAGCATTAATCAAACACAACTTAAAATGAATGCAAATATTGCTCCGTATCTGCTGTAACTTCAAATTTTATAATATGTTATAATGGTGTTGCATTTACAGCTTTTTTTCTGCTGAGAAAAGGGTGGGAAAAATGTGAGGATTAATAAAGTTGAGTTGTTCTTCATATTGCATCAGCTTCATCCATCCAGTTATGAAAGGAGCCTGTGTTAGAATGACCTCAGAATGGCAGCCTGGCAGTCAACGGGAAGAATTAAACAGCCATACCCCAAGAGAGCTGGTGAGTGTTTGGGAAGGAACGATCCCTTCTTGTTCTGCTTTCCCATGGGAATGGGATTCATACTGCTGGTTTAAAATGACTTTGGATTGAAAGACTTTGACAGCGTTTGAATGGTCTGTTCATTAGCGGAATTTGTCAAGTATGGTGTGATCGGATTCCTCCTGGCAGTGATGGCATGGATCAGCTGCCTCAAAGAGCTTCTAAGTGACATCAAAGAATTTAATAGGTATTAATTTACTGTGTTTGAAAGGCAGAGTTTGGGAAAGTAAGGGGAACTGTTGGGAAAAGCTTTTTTTCTTTGATATCCATACAGGTAATTGAGGTCATTGGTCCTAGAATGAAACAGAGTGATCACTTGAAATTAAGAAGAGGGCATGAAACCATTAAATAGCTTTAAAATCTAAGATATGGACTATATAAGGACCAAATCAGTACTAGATCTCAAAATTCAGCTTCCCTCTGTGAGCTATCTTCATATTTAAATCCAGAAATCTCGACTATTGGAGAACGGAAGATGGCTACACTACTGATGAATGAAATTTGAAAGCGCACTTTGTACTAGGAAAGGACAATATTACTTGCAATGAGTTTAAATGACCTCCTCAACTACATCCCATAGATTCACTCCAGAATCTCCTACAAATTTATTCAGCTGATCTGGCGAACCAGATGGGAGGGAGGCGTGACATATTATTTGTCTCCTGTGAGTCAGAGGGAATAGGATTTCATTTCTTCCTCAAATAAAAATGATGCACCATCAATATCAATATTCACACTTGGACAAATATGACAAGTTATGCCATGTGGGTAATGGCTTTATTTCAGAAAAACAAATGATGACAATTTTCATTCCAGGTATTTGAAAATTGGCATGTAGTGCTTTGCAAAATGTGATTTTTGGCGATTTATTCCATGGTATGAAAACTGACGGGTATTATACTGTGTACATTTGCTTATCTACAGTATTGAATGCTACCATATTAGCATTAATAAAACATGTAGGATATAGATTAGTAAAAGGGTTTGTTCAACCAAAATAAACTTCTAAGAATAATAGGGCTGCACGGTCATGCAGTGTTTGCACTGTCGCCTCACTGTAAGAAGATTCTGGGTTCACATCCAGACCTGGGGCCTTTTATGTGTGCTAAGGGTGTCCCAGCTTCCTCCCACAGTCCAAATGAATGCATAGATGTGAGCGTGCGTGAATGGTTGTTTGTCTGTAAATGTATCAGCCCCGTAATGAACTGACAACCTGCCCAGGGTGTACCCCGCCTCCCGCCCAATATTATTGTGGTAGTGGGGTTTGGTTAGAGCTCATTGTCAGGGAGAGGGAGTTCATTATAACAAGTGTTTTGTGTTGTACTGATTGCTCTCTCTCCTTTATCTGCAGTAGCGCTCTGGACCTGAGACACTCTGTCTGCTGGAGACCAAAAGAATTGAAGAGACTGATCAAGCTGGAGTTTAAGTTTAGTGATCTACTTCGAAAAATAAAGACTGTTGCCAAAAGTCATCATCGGTGCCATCACTGAGGAACCCACATGCACGGTAGAAGACTTTATAGTTACAGTCATGTAATACCATGATAATTAGTGGTATTGTATCAAGCAAGTTTCGTACCGATGCTAACACTAACAGGGCGTGTGAGTAGAGTCTAACGTAATTACTGTGGTGACAGTGCCAAACACAGAGTGCGGCGTCATATCTTCAGTATTTAACAGTGTCGGAATAAAAAATAGGGCCTTATGGTTTGATAAGGCAGCCGGCCCACTGTTTAGAGACTGCTTGAGACTTTTCACGCTTGTGCAAATGGCAGCTGAGGAGGCGATGGCTGTGATGGCATATAAATGTAAATTCATATGTGTGTAGCAGCCGTCATTTCCGGTAAGAGCTCTGCAGCACTGTCCGATTTGAGACAACACTTCTCTGTCGAAATTCACTTACATATAGTAAGTATAAGTAAAACATGAAACATGTCAACCCAGAAGCTATTAATAACCTCACTTAGATCAGTTGTTGATTAATCATATTACTATAATGCCTTACTGAGTAATACAACTCAGCTTATTCTCACATCTAAATACAGATGTAGTCAGTAGCTTATGGAGGCTAAGTTCAGGTAAACAACCTTTAGATTATATAGGAAGGCTTTGCAACTTATAATCAAGTTGCTTTATTGACTTTCTGGCTCTTGTTCTACTCTTACCATCTTTTAGCATTCACCATAATGTCCTGTTTTTGTATGCAAAGTGGCTGCTGGTGAGCAAAAGTACAGAGGCTCCATTTAAAGCTTTTCCTCGGGTACTATAACCGTTTTTCACAGCATACAAGTCAGAATAGGAAGAGCAAAAAAGGGTTGCTAATGACATTAACAATGGCTCTGTTCTAGGCAGGTGTCCCAGTGAGCCATGACAGTGTGACAGTGAGCCAACAGTCGTGACTAATTTTATAATTTACACCTAGTGTGACATGTTAAAAATGAGAAGAAAAAAAACTTATTATGTCTTATTTTTGACAAGTGAATTTAGATTAATGTGTCACTCAGACCAGCTCCTGTGAATGTGCAGTGAATCTTAAGGGAGTATCTTAAAGAAATAGGTCATCGGGGAGGTTTTAACACTTTACACACATGTGCAGGGACATAGCTGACACTCCCATCTACTTTTATTTTCTTCCTGTTGTGCAACATGCCAATCTAATCATTCGAATCTCATTACTGAGATGTGCTGATGGTGGATTGCGGGTAGTCAGATACGCAAAAGCAGATTATTTTAGCTGAATTGTTGCATATTGACAGTGATAACTATAGTCAGAGGGAATTCAGGATTACAACAACTGCATTGGATTTGAGATAATTCTACATGAATCTCGCATTTGCTGCTGATTTCATATCTGAGCAAACTTGTACCCGAGTTGTGCCGTAACGTTATGTTTTAGAATATCTTATCTTGAATCTTACACATCTGCATGTTTGTTATTTTACACTCCCTTGTTTTCTAGAAGAAAAACATATAAAATGCATGTAATCTTTTCTCTGTGTTAACCTGGTTGGCAAATCTACTTCAGTCAGAGACAAAACAAAAAGCAAACGTTCATGTTTGGGTCAGCGCAGGCAGTGCTTCTCTGTAGTCGGGCCTGTCCTTCGAACAATTTGGACAAATTAACCCAAACACGCAAATTAACAAAACACGCACAAAGACAACAATCCTGGTGAACTGAAAATAATAGCAGATATTCCAACGTTCTAACACTGCTCCAGTGACCCTGACACACACACTCGCAGAGGCATAAACACACACAGGCTCTGATATATGCACACACGAGTGCACGATAATCCCAAACATGGCCACACACAAACTCTGTACTTTTTAGTTTAATGCGGTCCCTTAGATACACGCTAAGCCCTCGGCCATATAAACGCAGATCCTCCCTGCTCTGCTCTGACATACATATCTCTGCGTTTGAAAGAATCTTGGCGCTGGCAGCTAGCCAGTGTGCGCTGCCTATTCATACCACAGGGCTTAGTAAGTAACTGTGAGCCAGAGAGGTCTGCAGAAAGTCATGCTTTTCAGGAACTGAGAGGAAAGGGAGCTTGTTCTGCACATGGAAAAAAAAAAAACATGATTCAAATGAGGGTTTTTTTTTTTTTTGTTGTTGGTGCAAAGGTAAGATGATACCTGAGACCACTTATATCAAGACTGGTGTCCTGTAGGATAATGTTTAAAAAAAAAGAAAAGAAGAAAAGACTGTAAAAATTCAAAATTTGTCACTGTAAAAATTCAAAATTTGTGGAAACCAAACGAGTACTTGATCAGATATTACTTACTAAAATAAAATATAAATAAAATAAAAATGAAATACTTAGATGTGACAATTTTAAGTAGATGAGACACGACTTCCGCAAAAGAAAACCCACAAATAATCAGTCATGAGAAGGGCAACCAAGAAAGTATCTGAATTAAAAACAAACATTAATATTGCCACTTCAACATTTCAGTTCAGTACAAACACTGGAGACTGTCATAGAGTTTTAAATATGTGAGAGGTGAATTCTTCCAACCGTTATCTCTGAAGTGCCAAAATTGAATATATAGAAATATGCTGTAAATGATTCAAACTATCATTATATCAATCAATATCCAGGGGGATTAGCTGACATGCAAGCTGGTCACCCACAGACAAATGGGTACATCGATAGCATTCACATGTCTGTATGCTGAATAGGTAGCAGCAGAAAACAGGTGGTTGGCTTTGCTTGGTATAAAGACTGGTAAACAAAGGGAAAAGCTAGTGTGATCCTGTCCAAAACAACAAAATCTGCAAACCAGGAAGTCAATGCAATACAAAGAGTCTCACACATAAAAGCCTATAAAACCATGATCCAGGCTAGCTGTGTCCCCCTTTCCCAGAAAGTGAAAAAGGGTGTTCTCAAAATGACAAAACCTTTCCTCTAACATTATAACCCGTGTACCTGTGTCAGTGAAACCTGACAAGGTTGACTGCCATGTAAATGAGGCCAAATTCAAAGTGAAACTCACATTGAATTTGGGACAATGAGCAACACAGAGAATGATTCCCTGACCCTGACATGTGAAACTCAATGTGCAAGACAGTGAATGAACCTCAAATCCTGGCAATGACAGTATGTTGCTTTGCCGCGAGTGTGAATGTAATCCCTTACTCTGGCTTTGTTGGAGTCTTTCTCTACTGAGCCAAGAAACATCCAAGTCCTCAGGGTGCTGCTGGTTTCCATTCTAACCACACGATGTGGATTAAAACCTGCGATCCACCATTAATTAAAGGGCCAGGATCAGTTTGTCTATTTGTATTGATTTGATTTGTACTGAAAGTTGTATACACCAGTGGTTCCCAACCACTTCTGCTTGTAACTCGTTAAAATTTGACTTGTCACAGGTTGTGTATGTCAATAGAGTCTGAACAGTTTAACCAAAGAGTGATTATTCCCTCACAGAGGCCTATAGGTAAAATGATCCAATATTGCTAATGGAAAAAAACCAAAAAAAAAAAACAACCCTATAAAACACAACCATAGGATTTGGGAGAAGCTGGTAATGCCAGCGAGCATTGGCCAGTATAGTGGTTTGTTTTTGTCTTAATGTGAGAAGAACATACTGTACTTTAAAATCAATGAAGAGGCTCTTTAGAGGGCTAAAACTCCAGCAGTACTCAACAAGGATCGAGAGCCACTGGTCTTTGCAATATGCGTTCCCTTGAATAATAAAAGAAAGAGGATGTTTGTATGAACATATGGAGTTTCAGGGGTCGGTTAAGCTCAGCGCTTGTAGTAGAGATGCTATCCAATATGGAATTCAAGAGCATGACTCTGAAGAAGCGCCGTTTTTTTTTCTCACAGACCTGCAAACTCAGGAAAAAGTAGATCAGAATTGTCATTTTTGGTGTATAAAAGGTTTTTAGAGGGAACCCTATGTGGTACAATATTAAACCATTTTTGCAAGTCAATTTTCTACCACTGCCTTTAGTCCTTTAAAAACGATTATAAAATACCCCAAATGTTTAAAAAGACATCTGTTTGTTTTAAACATTTTTTGGGGGGGCTTTTTAAAAAAAAATTTTTTTATTTTTTTTTTACAATTTTGGAATGGCTTCTGTTTCAAATGATTGCTCAGAGGCTTCCCATCACTTTGTTCTGGGCTGGTGACACCAGAACTTAGCACAGTGACATTAATTTTCTCTTCCTCCTGAAATATTTGGTTCCAGAAGCTTTGGAGACCTGTTGTCTACAAAAGGGAAAGTTGGTGAATGAGTGCAGCTGATGAGCTCATGGCTAACCTACCGGGCCAGCTCCCCTGAGCTTCTTTTTCTTTTCTCTGTGCCCTTCCTTTTACTACATCTTGTTCTTATGACTGTACATCATTTAATAAAGCTTTATTTAAGATATTTGGAGAAGCTGTTTGAGTGTCAGTGAACAAACCCATTAGCTGTGAAGTTGATGGGGCAGTTAAATCAGAGGTTGTACTATTTCATAGTTTATACTTTGGACTCTCCATTAGGGCCATCAGGGTTTCTTGCCGTTGGTCAAGGGTAATTTGCAGGTCAAATTCCACCAACGCTGAACTTGAAGCAGATAATAGGACACAGATTTATTTTGTCCACATGAGCAAATGAACAAATTACAAATATTCCTTTGAAATAAAAATAATTTCTGCATGATTTTTTTCCCCCTGTGACAACTGATGACCTTCACTGACTACTTTGTACGTTGTTGTTGTTCAACAAGTACATCCGTGACAAGAGCTTTGACTGGAATCATGATCCTGCTCATCCTGCTTCCCTAAAACTGGTCGGCAACTGACCCGACAGGATTCCATTGAACTCGGCTGATGTCAACATAACATCTGAATCTCTTGTCACGCCCTTGGTGTTTCTCACGTGGGCATTGAAAAGATCCAACCCCAAACAAACTTTAATCAGCTGAACTGTAGTTTGGAGATAAGCCTATAGAATTAAACTTCAACTCAATATATCACATGGATTCCCATTTGTTTGCTCGAGAGCTTCTGTGTTTGTACAGTATATGATGTCTCTGACAGCACAGCACCTGGCCTCACCTTCTTTTAGTCCTCCGACAGCATGTTGTCATAGCATTCATATTCTGCTATTGTTCTCTGCACCCCTCCCTTTACATAGTGGCTCAGTGTGTAATCCCTTTATTGCTTCTGCAGTTTGGCACTGACAATGTGTTGGAGGACAAGTCAGCGCAAGCTTAAAGAAATGCTTACACTCTTAGGCATTTCCACATTATTTATGGTGTTTTCCTGTTGTGCTTTTATACGTTGTTTTCCGAGTGACATGCAACATGGGCGCAAGGGAGGGGATTGAATTTAAATCAGGGTGTGAAACTGATAAACTTGCTGGGTGATGCCATCTAATATTTCTTTTAATAAGCTTTTTTTTTTATTGATTTTTTGTGCACAAACTGATAATGTTGTAGCACCTGTGACAGTGTCATATTAAAGTGGTACAATAAGAGGATAATAAAAATAAATAAATAAAATAAAATAACAAATAAAAATAGATGAATAAATTAATTAAATAAAACGACCAAGAAAAAAAATCTAATATAATTAAGCATACTAAGATATTAGCTGTAGAGGGGTCCCTGTATTGACGTGTTGTATTGTAAGATATTCGAAAATGTGAAATATCAAACAAGGTGGCACTCCTCCTGTGAAGGACTGATTCATTGTGTAATTAGCTTTTAGAGGTCCTACTCTTTACTCCTATTGACCCAAGCCTCAGGTAAATAAACACAATCAATACAATGAAAGGGCTGGTATAAACCACAGCTTACCCAATCTCCAGCTGTCGCTTTCTGGCTGTATTTATTGCTCTGTATCTCCTTTCCTCCCTCCCTCTGCAGCTGTCTCTCAATATACAGACAGGGCTGTGCATTGAGAACCAGTTTAGATTACAAAGCACAGATCTGCCTGGGTACACATGGTGGTGAGCTTTCAAACAAGACGTTGATTTCTCGGAGGCACAATGGGTTTGTTAGGCCAATGTTTAGGCAAACAGATGGAGAGGAAGGGAAAGGTAGAAGGTATGACAGGGGGAGAGTCACTAGGGGTGCAATGATAATGCCAGTTCACTACCCATGCCAAAAAGTCCAAGGAATCTCCATTTTCATATGCTGCTTTTGGATGTTTAGCCACAGCAGATTGGCTCTAGGGATGGCAAAGTCAGTCAGGTT
This sequence comes from Chaunax sp. Z400, assembly GCA_037577475.1. Lineage (NCBI taxonomy): Eukaryota > Metazoa > Chordata > Actinopteri > Lophiiformes > Chaunacidae > Chaunax > Chaunax sp. Z400. The sequence goes on from CM075204.1 coordinate 10,365,988, forward strand.
ATCCACCACTTGTGTTAGATGAATAACCATGACATTTTGTTTTTGCTTCGTTTATTTGTTTCATGATTTCCAGAGGCTGAAACCTAATGACGTTGTTTTATTTTTTTCCTCCACAGTCGCCATGAGGTATGTTTTTCATTTTTAGTGAAATCTGTTAGAGACTCTGGCTGGATTGTGATGGCATTTGGTGCAGGTATTCATGATCTCCAGAGGATGAAACCTCATGACTTTGTTGTTTTTACCTCCAGAGTCTCCATGCGGTATGTTTTTCATTTTTAGTGAAATGATGGATTGCCATGACATTTCATACTGATATTTATGGTGGCCAGAGGATGAACCCTAATGACTTTGTTTTGATTTTTTCCTCCAGAGTCGCCATGAGGTATGTTTTTCATATTTATTGAAATGTGTTAAAGACTCTGGCTGGATTGCGATGGCATTTGGTGCAGATATTCATGATCTCCAGAGGATGAAACCTAATGACTTTGTTTTGTTTTTTCCTCCAGTGTCGCTATGAGGAATGTTTTTCATTTTTAGTGAAATGTGTCAAGGACTACTGGATGGATTGCCATGACATTTGATACTGATATTTATGGTGCCCAGAGGATGAACCCTTTATTGATCACCTGACTTTTCAACTAGCGCCACATAAGGTCCAAATGTTTAGTTATCCAGTGTAAAATCTCTACATCTAACTTTTGTAAAGATATTCATGGTTCCCAGATGATCAATCCCAGTGACTTTGGTGGTCCCCTGCCTTTAGCCTCTAGCATCATGTGAGGATGACGATGATTTGTAGTTTTGAGAAAAAACATACTCACATCTGTTGCAAGATGAATTGTTTAAACTTATTGGCCTAGTATTTACTTACATTTTTGTCTAGTAACGCCATCAAGCATTGACATTCCCATCATGCCATATTGTTCAGTGCTCATTAGCAAATGTGAGAATACTAACATGCAAAACTAAGACGGTGACAGTGGTAAATATCATAGCATGTTAGCATGCTGATTCTGAAGCTTAGCATTGTCTCAAAGTCAAAGATCCGTCTCACAGAGCTGCTAGAATGTCTGCAGTCATCTTTTTCTAAAATCAGTGGAGACCTGCTGTAGTTCTATGCATGCCTGATGCGCAAAATCATGGATTTCGGTATTGGATTTTTATTACAGAGAAATTTCTGTTATGCTGATGCCCTATTTTCAGCCTGATCTCCAATACTTCCAGTATGGCTATAAGTGAATCCCTGCCTGTGACACACTGGATCTGTATCCAACTCTGCCATATGGGAAAGCAAATATCTAACCCCCCTGGCCTACAGAGATATCCAGGCTTAGAGGAAGTACTGCTCGTGAAGCATAGTTATTTCGAGAAAGGGGAGAGCCTCTCTGAAGCATATACCATGATTTATTCTAGATGCTCCACCAAGATGGGATTGTACATCGTAACAGAGGAGTGACTTTATGTGGGCATAAGATTTGCTCTAGCTTCAGAGGTCATGCCATTTCATGGACTGGATTTGCTTTGTGTGCCTGTGAGAGTGAATATGTGTATAAATAAATAACAGTCCTGACTAGGATACCCTGTCACCCTGTCCTTCTCAGCGCATTTGACTGACAGATGCTCTGATTCGACCAAATCCACTTAAATGTCAAGCAGTGACGTCCACTAACGTTGTCTAAACTGAAGCATCGTGACCAGAGGGAGGTTTACAGCTCAAAACAATTCCTCTTGGCATTTATGGCAGTTGTGTTTGAGCTTGACGGGGAAAGTCTACTGAGCAAAAAATGGAAAATATGAGCTGAAGCAGACCTGTCAAATTTGAGTCACGCTGCATGATTTTCTGCTATCAGCTGGGATTAACTTCTTCTGTCTTCTCAGTGCTGCAGCGGGTTCACTGACTTTTCCTTACATTCTAAATATTACTTGATAGAAAATGTTTGTACCTACGACCATGTCACCTCCTGATATCCCAGCTTGTTTTGTCACATTTTCAATTTGTCATTTTCAATAAAATGAATCAGAAAATGTAAGTAAGAAAAAAGAATAATGATCCATTCTTCTCCTGATTTACGAGTCATTTCCTCGCATGCAGGTACGGTATAGTGTCTTGAAATACCACACAACCCTGTCGACTCCAGAGCAAGTATCTCAAGGATATGTCACCAATTAGTCATACGCACTCTGAACAGCTTCAAACCTAAGGTAAACTCACAGAGAAAGAGCGTGTGGAAAGCTTGTTAAGTCAATGATGCAAGTCAAAACACATGGAGTCCAGAAATAGAGCATTTTGCAATGCCGTCAGGGAGAAATCCTTTTCTGTAGTCACTAATTAACCACACTATTTACTACTATCCACAGTTTGCACAAAGCCTGGATAAGATAAATACACGTTAGCACTTCGAAACATTTTTATTTTCCCAGAAAAACTGTGACTTTATTCCCTTTGTTTAACAGTGGTGTTTAATGTTGAATCTATTGGATATTTACTGAAAGTTGATCCCTTCCTCCAGGGTAAACTGACCTTCTCTTGTCACTGGGGGCAGATTTTGATGTAGCCGTGTTGAACATTGACTCAATAAATGAAAGTCTTTATGGCAGGTTATTACAGGGCACTTGGTACCACTTTGAAGAAGGTCAATGGCCAGGTTTAAACTTGAAGTGTGCAGAGCCAGCTGTAATCACTTCACTTGATATGGCACAGAAATTCAGCACAGTAAGTCATCTAGATGAACAAACATTAGCCTCAGGAGGTTCTAAGGACGTCTGGATCAATAGGAAATTTTCAAATGCAAAGGATGAGAAGAACCAAAATTATAGTTACAGTAAAGAGAATTTAAGTTGTGCATAAACTAATCCAATGCATGCTGGGATTCAAGGCCAAGGTGACCCTAGACTGTGTAATTTTACTAAATTAGGCAGCACATTGAAATTCAACAAATATTTTAGCGAGTTAAAACTTAAGTTATGTATAAATTGGTTCACAAGCTGCAGCAAAAACTGTCAAATAGGTTTTAGGTGGCCATTTTATTTTTTTTATAGAACTTAGTAAATGAATGTATGCAGTTGTTTTTATATATTCACTGATAAATGTGTTTCATTAAATTACTAAACATTGCTAACCTTTTGTCTAACTTCATTAGCATGTTTTGTCATTTCAACAGTGTTGTGTTATTCATGTGAAATGTACTTGAAAGTATTGTTATTAAACTGCACAACCCATAATTATCTTTTAGGCAGTGGCGATCCTAGACTCTAGAGGGCCCCAGGGAAGAAGCCTATGGCTGCCTTGTTTTCATGTCACTCTCTAGCCTTTCTGCAATGTCTCTTGCAGCAGTGTCCAGGGTGCTGGCGGCTGGAAGCTTTAAAGGGGTTTATAATTGTTATTGCAAAATGTGTCTTTGTGAGTGGCTATTTGGAGGCCCCCCCTTCCCAAATTCTTTTTGAGGTGCCCAAACATCTGCCCGGTTTACTGTACCTCTCCTTACAGTGCGTCCCTGCTTGTAGGCCTATACCCTTTGTTCTAAATGGACATTAGCAAGCTTGCTTAAAGTTTCAGTGTGTAGGATTTTGTTGGACGTAGCAGTGAGGTTGAAGATTGCAACCCACTGAATACCCCTTGCCTCACCCTCCCCTACGGTGGCCACTAAAAAACATGAAAGACCCTCTCTAGAATGTTTGGTGGACTCCTCTCTGTAGACATAAAGGGCTCACTTATAACATCTGATGTCAGACCCAAACTGTAGAAAAGTGTGCCTCTTTTCGCCTTTTCAATCTCTCCTGGACAAACTCTGAAAACAAGACGAGTTTTAGCTCCTTAAAAATCTGACAATTTGGAGATAAGGTTACTGAGGCAGACAATGAATTTTGAATGAGTTCATGAGTTCATGAAAAAATGAGTGAACCTCATCCTGGGGAACATAAAGAACAGTCAACCCCTACTCATTGTTGCTTTGCTAGAAACAAGCCTCTTAATTATTTCAGACTGAGGACCTGGCTGTGTGACCTGCTCTTGTCAGGCCCCCGAATACAATACACAACTACATGACCTGACAGTGTCTGCCTCAACATGTGCATGATCCTGATAAGGAGTGCAGAGTGGACAGAGTGCGAAGACAGCTGCTTCAGACTTGGATTTTTTTTGTGGTTTTTTTGGCATAGGTTACAATTAACTGGAGGGGGAGTTAAGGTTCATTTATACTTCCTCCACATACGAAAATAAGTACATCCATATCAAAGAATGTAACCATAAACACCCAGATGCTTCCATGTGTACTTTACGTTGGCATTGATAGATCCACAAGAGGGCAGTGAAGAGTCAAAGGTTTCTACAGCAGCAAAAATGGCAACAGTAGAAGATGTTGTCATCATGTTTGCCATTAAATGCATCACGACATGTGGATGTCAAGCTTTTTCACTTGTTTTGAAAATCTATCCACCAAAAATAATGTCTTCTTTGTCATGTCTGTAGACATTTGTCATGTCGTGTCTTGCTTGAATTATTGCTACACTGCCCCCGATGATTTCCGGTGGTACTGCTGCATTTTGCCAGTTTCGTCTGTATCCACAAGCCTTCAGAAAACGTGTACAAATACAGCCGAAATGAACCCAGCATAAGGACCAACGGCTCCGTCAGCATCCACATCGCTTTACAATAATTTTGTTTACAATAGGCATTATGAATACGCAGTTATTCATATTTATTTGCTCAGTCACTTTACTCATCTATTTCACTTTATTCTTATGCTGCACTGTTTCTGGTTCTGCTCTACGAGAAACATCATTTCATTCTTCTGTATCTGTGTATATGGTTTGAATGACAAATTAACAAAGTTAAAATTGAAGTTGAAGTTTTTTTTTAAATACTAACATTAAATGAGTCTTTAGGATTAAACACTGAAAAAGAAATATGTATGCATAATAAATTGGTGCTTTAAAAAATAATGTTTTTGCAGTATAACAAAGCTTTCAAACACATTCACTCCTGTATGTTAGACTCACCTGTGTCAGGAATGCTGCTGATGCCACAGTTTGGTGTCTTACTCGTCTCAGTTTCCTTCCACGCCAAAACACAACGATTTAGAACAACTTCTACCTGTCTGTGCTCCTGAAAAAGATTTGAAGATAGTAATCTGGGCTGTTTTTCCATATTATCTCTCAGAAGTGTCATTAGTTACGTTGTAGTCCAGATATTCTCATCTTAATTTATGACAAGATGCGTCTTGTAACGCGTTGAGTAAGTGAGCCGGTTTGAAACGTGTTTCTGTGAGCAACAGCGTGAGGTGATTCAAAACAAAGATCGTGTATAAAGAAGATGATTCACTCTGAACTTAAACCCCCCCCCACCATAACTACATTCCATAAGGTACAAGGTAAAGGTACAAGGTGCATTTATTTATCATTTTACAGCACAGAGTTGTGTAACAAAAGCTGGATTTTTTCTTTTATATTATTCACTTACAATATTGTACAAATCAATAAAAAATAGGGCATTATAAATATATGTGTATATATATATATATATACTGTATATATATAACTAAGCCACGTGCATCTTTTTTATTATAACAAAATCGATTTTCTTAGCCATGAATTTGCTTATGTTTAATAGTGTTTAAAGTGAAAAGAAAACAATTCAATTTTAAATGTTTTAATGAAACATGTCTGCAGAAGAAAGAAGATTCGCCTCTTCTCCACGAGCATAAATACTGTATTCTAACTGCAGACATGTTGTCTGCTGTATCAGGAAATAGTGGCAGAGTGAGAGCTCGTAGCATGCATTCTGTCTGTATCCTGAATCACAGCATCAGCATGTTGGGTAAACACAAATGCTCTTTAATTCATGACTGAGGGCAATTAAGTGCTTCACTATAATGTTCCATGCTAAACAGTTGAATAATACCTTAACCTCTCATAACCCTTAGACTGAGATGAGGCTAAAAACAAAAAGCAGGTTTGAGTTTTTGGAATTGGGCTGAATTAAGGGTAATGCAAATCATGTCAAAATAAAGATCACAGCACCAAGCAAAGATTTATCCTGTTTCTCTATTTTTCTGCATATTGCTGTGACAGAAAGACAGATAATAAGAAGGGAATCAGCAGCTGCGTAGGACATGGATGAAAAAGGGGATTGATTAGACAGGGATCTCATGTGAGGAGGGCCCACAAAGATACTGGAATGAATAGCTGTGGCAGTAGAAAATGCACATGAATGGGGTGCAGAATTTTGTGCTATGCCAATGGGAATCAGAGGATGTATTGTCAAAGTGAAGATGCTTCTGATATTGAATTAATACTGCATGTTAATGTTCATACCTCCAAAGGTCATTAACATTTTTTTTGTCTACAGAAGTTCTTTAAACTATGAAAAAAATGTATCATACACTTTATTTTTAATTATTACTCATATGTACAACTGTATTTCAGCTGCATGTAAATATGTCTATATGTTCAACATCCTAACCAATGCTAAAGTATTAAAACCTTTTTATGAATATAAATAAATCAGGGTGTAATTACAAGACTTAGATTCCAATGAAATGACCTTATCACATCTAATACTGGCCTGAAATGATGAGAGGCTTGCTATTTGAGTTGTGCATGATGGTGAAGTGAAGTCCAATTAATTTAAATAAATGTATAACACAGGCTAATAATGCCCAGAACATATTTCTGTCAAAAGATGTACTTTCATTTCAGCATAAATAAAACAGACTACTCTGCTTATGGATATCAGTTGCATCATTCTTTCTGTGCAACCCAAAACATCTTCCCACATTTGTCTTTTTGTAGTTATGACCTCAGTCATCATACATCACTACTAAATGTTATTCTTAAATGAATAAAAATAAATAAAACATATAGGAATGTTTTTTTTTCCTTTTTTTTTCTGTACATGCAAAATAGTGGCCCATGGTTGAACCAAACTGCTGAATCTTCCTGTTGAGAGATAAACACTTATTGAGGGTCAGGGTCTCTTTTCAGCTAAACTACAGGACTCTATCCCTGCACTGTAAATGACATCATGCTATAATTGTAAATGTCAATGTTAATATGATGAAATACTTTATGATCTCTCACATCCCAGGAAGTGTGAATAAATGGGTTGATTTGCTTTGTGATTTCTGAGAACCTGTACTCAGTAATAATCATTGCACTGAACAATTAAAACATTGGTTTTATTATGGTTGTGTCTGAATAATTTTATATGAAAACTTTACCATGCAAAAAAACGGTAAATCTTATAAAAGTATATATAATTCATTTAATGATGTTCCTATAATCTATTATGAAAATGGCATTATGCAATGTAATCATTTTTCTCTCCTTGCCCGTGGTCCTGATGCTGATGATCTCCCTTTTGATTGACAGGGGTCTTTTAGGAACGACAGTGGACCATGACGTCAGGAAGCTTTACATCACCCAATAGCAGATCTCACTTGTGATTGGTTCACAAGAAGGAAGTGCCGGTTCAGCCAATCATAGCAGCCTTTGCTTGCCGATTAAGCAGTATCAACATGGCAGCTTTCTGAGTTTTGCAGGAAGGGACCTGGTGTAAATAAACACAAATTGCACGTTTCACACATAACGACAGCGTCGGTGTGTTTGTGTTCAGGACGGCTTGGACCGTAGACGGAAAATGTCGACTGACGGAAATAAAAAACAATTCTGGAAAAGAAATGCAGCGAAGGTTCCTGGCAGGTGAGTGACGTGTTATCTCCTCTCGGCTAGCTTAGTATAGCTAGCCTTACTCATCTGACGCTTCACTCTTGAGCTTCATACGTAGCTTTCGCTTTTACGGACGATTCTGACGTATTGCACAGTTGGCGAGTTTTGTCCTCTGCTAAATGCTAATGTCTTCGGTAAATTGGTGTCACAGACACAGTTCACACCATTCTGTTGTTAGCTGGATAAGAGCTACATTGCTAACAGTTGAGCAACACAACAGTCACAGAGTTGTCAATAATGATTCAGTGAGCATTTTATTTAACCAAGTGCCTGTGGCTTTGAAACAAATATAAGTCGTTTCATCATACCAAATCGCAGTATTATTCGTATTAAATTGTATTGTTTTGGATAATAAGAAGCTAACATGGATATCTTTACAGCCACTTATGAATTACCTCAATCATTTGATTTCTGTCTCCGTCACTTCCTCAGTATTCAGCATGTGTATGGCGCACAGCATCCACCTTTCGACCCGCTCCTCCATGCTAAGTAAGTTAAATTTACTTATTCATTGTAGGTAAATGCACTTGCATCATTTTGTTGTATAAGTTTGGAAGAGTGAGGTAGCTTCTCTTTGCCAAGTCAAGTTTTCGTGCTCATGCCTTATTTTTTAAACTAGTTATTTGAAGATCTAACTTAAGTTGAATTTAGGATTTAATTCACTTATTCACTGGAACTGTCATAGTTTCATAAAACGACCACTTCCTAATCAGTAGTGTGATTCTCTACCCAAAAGATGACACCAGACACCAAATGTGACGTCATGAAATGTGATGTAACCAAAATTGCAGCTTGTGGGAAATAGCATGTATCAGGTCTTGTAATATTATAGTAGCCTTTTGTTTGCCCTGTATGTCCAGTTCTGTTCTGCAGTCACTGGGAGTGAATCTACCAAAAAATTATAGATATTAGTTGGCTTGGTTGACAGCTTAAAGGAAATAATGCATACTTTTGATAATATATATTTTGTACATATAGATTATGTTAAGAAAAATTAAGATCTAAAAATTCAAATCAAAGTTGGAAGTGATGTCATTGTTACAGGACTACAGGGTACACAGGTCTGAGGTGTGTGAATGAATTACTGTTTAAATGAAATAAAATACTCATAAAAAGACTGAACTTTACAGTAAATATGTTATGTACAGCTTAAAAATAACAAAGAGGAATCTTGAATTTTAAAGTGTGTAGAAAATCTTTTCTTTGTTAACCGTCACTATTTACCTTACATGGGTAATATTTTTAGAATTTCTTGTCTGTGCTTACCTAGCTCTCATTATTCAGACACACGCACACACACACACACACATAACACACTAAGGAAAAAACAGTATTAGCCTATTAATCATTTAATTTCCTCTGACTGATATTTATTCATGTAGATTTCCACAGAGGGTTGAATTTAATTTGGTTGTATATTGCTAGGGGTTTTCATAAGACTCTCTCTTTTCTTTGTTTTGATAGAAGTAAGCTAATATGGAAAAGTCTTTTTCTTTGTTATGATAATCTTTGTGAGACATCACAACAGCCTCTTCTCTCCACCCCCCTTTTCCCCTCATCCCACGTTCCTTTTTCTGCATTGCATGATAAAACAGAAAATGTTGAGTTTAATTAAATTCTGTTTTTCTGATGCTTTTCTTGTTGCCACTGAATGAAATGGTGTCCTTGCAGCACAAAGACGGGAAGTCAAACATTTAGTCTTTTAAAGATGGTCAGGTTCACTCTTATTTGATTCAAGTGTTACAGATAAGGAGTGTGCGTATGTGTGTTGATGTAGTGAGTCATAAATGTATTTTTAACATTTTTCAAAATATTAACATGCAAACTGTGGATATTTTATACTTTTTTTAAAGGTCTAGTGTTCTTTTGTTTCTTTGCTGTCAGTCAGTGTTGAAATATTCACTACTCATTGACCCCTTTTCCCCCTTATCCTTACTTCTTTAATTTACTTTATCTCTCTTCCATTTTCTTTCACTTCCTGCCTGTTTCCCACTTCTTTTTTTTCCCTTTCCTACATTCCATCTCTCCTCCCCCTCACATTTTTCTCAATTCCCTTAATCTCTCCTGCTTTCCCTTATCACCACTGTTTTCATTGCCCTGTCTTTGTCCTCCAGCCTGATTAAAGCAGGTAATAAGCCTCCTCCAGCCACACCAGGCAAACCCAAGAAGGCCACCACCTTCCAGGAGTTTGAGAGCATCACAAGTGATGCCTGGGATGTTGGTGATGATGACGATGAGTTGCTGGCCATGGCTGCACAGAACCTTAATATTGAGGTGGTAATGGAGACAGCAAATAAGGTAAACAACCAGAGGCAGTGGCTTGTATTAAACAATTAAGCCTGATTCTTGGTCGAAACAAAGGTACCCTGTGCTCATAGGTTACAGGCTTGTACGCTTTTTTTTTTTTATAATACTCTACATGGAGATTAAGTTCTGTCAGTTATCAACAAGTCATAAGGCTCACTGTGACATGCCTTGTTTTTCTGTCAATCAAACAGGTGATCGAGAATCACAGCAAGCAACAGGAGAGACAGAGGCAGGATGACACAACAGAGCTGGAACAGAGACAAGACGACATGCAGGAGGAGTGTGCAGAGTACGAGGAGGAGGATGAGGAAGAAGAGGAGGACAGGGTTGGGGAAGGAGACGTAACAAGCCCTGAGGTGTCGTTTGCCTCCCAGAGTAGCCCTTATACTGATGGCCGCTTAGTGAAGTCCCACAGCGAAGCTCCAATTGGGTCACCTAAAGGTTAGTGAACACCACTACGCTGCGTCCAAAACTTTTCTGGCCCGGCTACACTAAGGCTTAACATAGTAAAAGCCTGAATGATTTTACTTTAAGTGCGCTGGCGTCATTGAAGAATTTCAGAGTCTACCCCATAAAAGTTGTTAGGACCAGTGCCAAGTATCTTTTGAAAGGGACTGGCATCCCAGTGTGGTTGTCTTTTTCATTTTTGAGGGGGGCCCGCCGCAGCCTTAACCAACTGATGTTGCTGGTGAGATTTCCAACCAAATTGAGCATCACTTTCATTGTAGTTCGAAAAACATCTTAAAAATGAGGCCTGGGACAGTATGATCATCTCCTGATTTGACACTATATCATTACTTGGATGCCGATGGGATGCAGAATTGAATCTTGATTGAATGAGTAGAAGAAGAGGCACTATTTTTAGTGTACTGTGTTCCAAACTATTCTCTTGTGTCCTTAGTCCACTGAGTTACAATATGATAATCACTGACAGATAAGATAAATGGTCCGCAGCACATTTATTTGAATGTATTTATTTATAATGCTGCAGTGTGTGTTGGTCAGTCAGTCCTTTTTTGTTGCTGCTGGAGATCTCCGGGTGATGAGGTGGAAAGTTCGCAATATCATTTTCATTCGTCTCTCAAAGGTCGTTATTGAGTCATTAAATCAAAACATACTTGCAACCTCTTGCATTTTTTGAAGATAAATTACAAGACAACGCTAGCCTCTCTGCACTGTTGACTGTCTGGGTGCCGCAGTGCCCTCACAAAGTGGTTCCGCCTTTTTCAATCTGTCAGCCATCTCCTGATGGCTCGAGTTGCTGCTGTGTCACTGTTCAAAACCTTTTCCAAATGTGATTTCAGTGTTTCAAGTTTTTTTTTTCTTTCCTTCAAACAGGCCTTGCATCACTTTAGCAATACAGAATCTAGCTCCTTACAGTTTTGTCCTCTCCTTGTAAACATAAAGAAGAGGAAAGATGTAATGTAGCAGCAGTAAATAACAGCATACGCTGTGCAACGGCAATATATTGCTGACTGTTCTCCTGTCTGACAGGTCATCCGCCTGTTTGTTTGCCATTCTCTCTGTTGCTGCTGATAACGTATGTAAGAGGCACAATGCCTTCTGGCAATTCCTCTTATCTCCTCAGAAAGGATGATGCACAGGCTTTGCATGCGCTGCCACGCCATGGACAGGGATATGCAAGACGACACCTTTTGCACCTCTAGTGAGCACACTGTGAAAACACTGACGCGTACAAACCTTAATCCATGCACAGCCACTGTACTTACAAGGTTCTTCTCGCCTCTCCTCATGCTTATACATTATATACTCATACTCGGCACTGTCACTACCCTGCAGGTTAGAGAGGGCAGCACCAACACATTCAGTGTCAATCCTCAGGTGCACATCGATTCCTTATACAGAAATATACACTTGGCTGCTGTAATTATCTGTAATGGGAGTTGAGGGACAGTATTCTATTTGTGTTCTTTCATGTATGCATTTTTTCCCTTCCTTTTTATAAATGATTAATGCAGTACACTGGGATTGACAATCGAACATTATTAACTTCGTCTAGCTTGGCTGTCTCTTTTTATAAACCTTTAAAAGTTATTAAATGGACTATAAAGATGGGTTACTCTGGAAAACACACAAAAGGTTCAATTGCAAAGAAGCCTCCATCAGCTGGAACAATCTTTTTTAATTTTTCTAAGTGCAAATAAAGCAGTCGAGAACAGATTTGTACCTTTTTATTTGTGCCTGTAAAAACGGAAAAGGATATTAAATGGGACAGCGGTCCAGGTTTCTTAATTGCATGGAGTGTTTGTGTGACAATACACAAATATGTTGTGGTTTTCTGTAGCACGGAGAAATGTTGTCAGTGCTGCTCACAAGGATCTTTGTGAACTTTTGCTTAGTGTTCAATGTTACAGAAGGAACAGGCCTCTCCACACTAATGTCCTGACCTCACCAGCTTGTTCATAACTTGTTTGTGTGGTTTTCACTGTTGTGTTTTATGTTTTTTCTTGGACATCTTGGGGGCCATGTGGCCCTCAGCAGACTGAATGAATGTATTTATCTGCAAATTTATGAAAGCTTCACAGTTGAATCAGAAACCACAACCACAACAGCTGCCACCCTGGAGGCTCATTGTAAAACAAGCCTATACGACAACAATGCAAAAAATGCTAAAATGCAGTAGTCTCTTTTTCCAAATTTAGGCTACAGTGGCATTGGTGTAATTCATGGTCTCTCCCACATTCCATACAGATGAGTGTTTTTGTGTAATACAGATTTAAAATGAAAAGTATCAGCTCACTTATTTCTTTACCACATATATATAGTTAACTAGTCAGCAAGCAAATTTGCCCCCCCCCCATCAGGATGAATTGTAATAGTTTTAGTGGCCATTTAACTTTTCATCTAATGCTATCATCATCAGTGACCAAATATTTGCAGAACTACTATCAACTATACGTTATTTGATAATTAGAAAATCATTGTGTGCTTAAAGACTTAATTAAGAAAATGAAGATTATACACATTATACTTGCATAAAAATCAGCATGCATTCAACATGGCCGCAAGCTCCTTTTGCTACATCAGCTGAGGGCCTCCCATTTGTTACGTGTGTTTACGAAACAATTTTCCCTCTTTCAACTCTTTATCCTCCCACCAGATGCAGCAGGTGAGCATGCAGCCCTCCACAGACAGCGGTCTCTGCCCCACCGGCCGCCCGTCATCCCGCTCGTGGCTCGCATGGCTGACCAGAACACATCTGGCACCCCGGCAATGACCGAGAGGGAAGCATCCCGTCTGGATAAGTTCAAACAGTTGTTAGCTGGGCCCAACACAGATTTGGGTAAGAGATACTCAGCTTATTTGTCAGTGTGTATTAAAAGTTTCATGTTTTTCTTTCTGTTCTCTTAGCTCTTGTGCGTTCTCTCTTCCTCGTGCACTTTTGCCGCTCACTCTTTCTTTGCTCACTCTGTCCGCCAGCTGTGCTGCACTTTTAACGATGCTGTGAGCGAGAAAGTCATCCAGCCATCTGGACATGCAGATTACAAGTGGAAAAAAAATAAAAAAAATCCACCAACAACAAAAGCAAATGACAGGCCTTTGTTCTAACCAAATGACAGGCCTTTATTGTTTATCCAACCCCAGAGACTGTTTGCTACTCCTGCCACTGCAGTGGCCATGAAATCCTTACAGACCTACCTCTTTACATTTGGCTTTGTGTCCTCTAAAACTAAAGTAACTTGAAACTAACTAGCAACCGCTTCGGGTCAACTTGATGTGTAAACTAACCGTATCAAAGCGGTTATCGAATGAGTTTGTGAATTGAGCCTGTTGAGTCAATGTGTTGAATGTTAAGATTGAGGCAGTGACCGATCCGTTACTTGCAAACAGAATATTATGTGATGAAATGCTCCAATATTACACTCTTATTAACAATTTTACTGTATATATGGCCCTGAAGCCCCCAAAATACGTCTTTGAAGTTTCTTGCCTAAACACCACTGGGATCATGTGTTATAGGATGTCTGTATGTCCCTCTGTTTCAGCCCTCTAGTCATAGACCGTCTGTGTGTGTGTGTCTGGCTTTAAACACAAATCAGTTGAGGCTAGCCGCGCCCCTTTCAGGAAGTGGACGTGGCTTGGGCTTGTCAGTGCTTTGCTCCAGTGTTTACGCCGGCATTCCTAAACATGGCTGGAATAAGAAGCGCCGTAGTTAAAGAGGGAGGTGACCTGTGAGCATCCTGTGGGCAGAGCAAACTGAGCACCAGCCTACTATGATGTCGTAGTGGGCCTCAAATCTGAATGGTGCTTCACAGGAAATATTTTCTGATAGGTGGAGCAAGCAAAAGAGAGAGAAAGGATGTTTTTTTTTTTCTCATGTGTGGGGCATCTGTAGAAAGGCCAGGGACTCCATGAAAAAGTGCATTTTGCATAATGTGGGACCTTAAAGGAGCAGTAGGCTAAGGCCTCATGAATGAAAGTGACAAAGCAATGATATTTTAACAAAAGGAATTTATGTATTTTTAAGTTTAATTATATTTATCTATTTGATCTATTTATCTGTTATATCCAATAATAATATATTCCAAATCGGCCCCTAAATCCTACACACCGAATCTTATTAAATCACTTGAAGTTAGTATGTTCCCATGCAATGCATCATGACATGCGGCAAATGGCCACGGGTCGGAATTGAACCCGCGTCGATCGCTAGAGGACTATAGCCTCGGTACATGGGGCGCACACTCTAACCACCGTCATGCCTGTATATACAAATCCTATGTTTTATATTACATGAATATTTGACGAACCTCCCTGACTATGTTGTTGTCCCATGACGTCTGTTGTGGTGAAAGCAAAGAGACAGACCCATAAGAATTATTGGTGTTGTGTGGATTATTAGAGGAGGATGCTCCATTAAAATCTTGGTTAAATCTCTGTTAAGATCCCTCTAGAGTTCTGTTCCGTGTTAACATGATGGATATACATCTGTTGTCTTTTTTGTTGTGTGTGTTTGTGTATAGCTGTATTGTTTGTGTTAATGTCTGTGCTCCTGACACAGAGGGGAGCATGAAGTGAGACCGGGGGGAGAGAGTTATAGAAGTGCTTAGTTAGCAAGAATGGGTTATGTGCTATGTCTGAATATCCTAAGCATGCCAAATACAAAAGAAGTGTGCCTGAGATATTTCAGTGCCGAATGACACAGTTTAAATACCGTAGCCTCCATTCTCAAACGCTGTCTGTGGTTTTAATTTACCACAACTGAACAGGCTACCAGGCATTAATTTGACACAGGCCATTATTAGAAACGAGCCTTTTAATCAGATCTCTCCTCTTTTATAACTTAACAGTGTCGTATTCCACAGGGACTCTTCTCAATTTTCTGACCTGCTGTTTCTCCGTCTCAGTTGTGCGTTATCAGTCATACAGTGTTTCAGAAGACATAGTTCTGTTACTGGAAGGTTTCCTATTTTCAGCGTAGTGATATACAGTTAGGTCCGTAATTATTTGGACAATGACACAATTCTTTTTATCATTTTGCCTCTATACACCACCACAATGGATTTTAATAAGAACAATCAAGATGTGACTGAAGTGCAGACTCCCAGCTTTAATTTAAGGGGTATCACAAAAATATGGCATTTACCATTTAGGAATTACAGCCATTTTACTCAGAGTACCCCCATTATCAGGGGCTCAAAAGTATTTGGACAAACTAACATTATTATAAATATAACAGTGGTTTTTAATACTTGGATAAACATTCTCTGCAGTCAATGACTGCCTGAAGTCTGGAGCCCATGGACATCTGGGCTTGTTTGTGGGTCTTTCTGCCTTCAGTTTTGTCTTCAGTAACTAAAAAGCCTGCTCTATTGGTTTGAGATCAGGTGACTGACTTGGCCATTGAAGAATATGCCATTTCTTTGCCTTCAGAAACTCTCAGGTCACTTTTGCAGTATGTTTTGGGTCATTATCCATCTGCACTGTGAAGTGCCGTCCTATTAGTTTTGCAGCATTTGGCTGAATGTGAGCAGAAAGTATAGCCCTATACATTTCATCCACTTTAGTTGTCCTCTGTGGTCTTCCGGGTCTTTTGATGTTGCTGAGCTTGCCAGTGCATTCTTTCTTTTTAAGAATGTACCAAATTGTTGATTTGGCCACTCCTAAAGTTTTTGCTATCTATCTGATGGATTTATTTTGTTTTTTCAGCCTAATGATGACCTTCACTTGCATTGAAAGCTCATTGGACTTCATATTGATAGCTCCAGTCAAACAGCTACCAAATGCCAATTCAACACTTGAAATCAACTCCAGATGTTTTATCTGCATCATTTGTCTTGAAGTAATGCGGGAACAGACCGCAGTCTAAATTCCTTTTAATTATTTGCATTTAAACAGAAGGCCTAAACATTTCCTCAGATATTCCTCATTGCATTTGCCATATTATTAATGATTAATTATCATTTTTGTTTCGCCAATGATAGATTTTCTTGACCGGTGTGTTAACCTGCATCCACAAATCATATTCTGTCACCTGGCACGGTTGAATGATTAACAGTTTGAATAAAAGTGTGTGATTTTGGTCCCCTTGGTTCTCTTCCTGCCGCATGGAAATTGCTTCGAGGTACTCATACATTGGCTAAGGTCCTAAAATGTAAATACTGGACTTGATGAAGTTTGAATGGTCCTAGTCAGCAGCACAGTGCTTCACCACTATGTGGGATCCCCTTGAAAACTTTTTGAACTAAACAAAGTGGTTCACAACACAAGTCATCAGTGTTAGTCAACGGTGGTTTGCGCACGCTTGGGCAGAGTGTATCCTGTACATCAGCAGAGTGTCTTGAGATGTCAGCCCCCATTAGGGCCTGCCAGGCATCATAAGCCGACTGTCTAAATATAGTTTAGTCTCTGTGCCATGATTAGACAGCCCAGAACGGGCGAGTAACGCTCCTGGCTGCTGGCAGCATGAAAGATGAACTTCATTCACGGGACATAATTAAGTGAAGGATTGGGGGAGGGGGGATAGGGAATGGAGAGTGATAGGGCCAGATAAGATAAGATGAAACTTTAATGATCCCCATGGGGAAATTGGGTCATTGCGGCAGCAAAGGATGGGATATAGATGAGAATACAAAAGGGGAAAAAAAGAAGAAAAAAAAAGAAATCACCGCCATCTGATGGAATTCAAGCCCGCAGTAATAAAGGATTTCTGTGACAAAAGTAAATAATTTGGTTAGCTTGTAGTTATAAGTCATTTTTTGACCTTGGAGTAGAAAGTTGTTATAATTATCTGGCATAGAGCGTCTCACCATTTATTACCTTTGTGACATTTTTCAGTTAAGAGAGAGATTACAAGATGACATTGTCCCTGCACTCTGTGTGTGTGACTCATTTCCACTCGTACTAATTCCCACACACACCAGTGGACACTGTCAGCGGGGGGGATGCCCCCTTGTTTAAAAGTGAAACTTGAACAACTGTCCTTGGCCTTGAAATCGGGGGGTGATCCATTGGTTGGTCACACACTTGAGTGGTGTAATTAATTGCAGGGACACCCCATGTGTTTTGGGCCAAGCACCCTGACATGTCAGGCCTGCTATAGACTCTGGAGTCCAGCAGTGTGTTTGTGTCTGTCTGACTGAGTTGGTCTTTGTGTTAATGTGGTTGATTTTTCAAACTATAGATCTATGTACTATATACATATACTATGTTTTTTGATCATGTTAAATCAGCTTGCCCTCCTGATCTCTATTGCATCTTTACCACCTCCCCAACCACCACCACCACCATCATCTCTCCTTCCATCTCCATTGAACCTTGCGACTGGCTGTGACAGCGGTCTGTTTAGCATGTAAGGTCATACAGAAGGTGATAACCTGTGTGAGAGTAGGATGATTGATGTTGGGTTGATCTCAGCTAATTATTCCTGATGTCCTGAGGCGAACCTGTCTGTTGAGTGAACCTGAACACAGCACCCACTGAACGCTCAAGTGAGCGATTTCAGTTGGGAGAAAAAGTAATTTAGTCAGTTCTTTCACGTTTCTCCTCTAGTTAATGCAACACTTACAACAACAGCATTAGGTTTTCACATCAGACTTCCCAGCATAACTCCGCCCAGTCCTTAACCACTCTTATGTGTCTAGATCCTAACAAAGCCCTAACAGATTTTAAATAAATCACAGAAACACCAAAGATTCAGCTGAACCATTTAAAACTGAAATTGTAATGTTTTAAATGAAAGTTTTCCCTGCTTTCACAGTTGACCAAAGATGTTTTGACCAACTAAATGTGCATTTTGACAAGGAAAAATCGGGATAAATTTAGTTCTTCTAAAAGAAATAATAAAAAAAATGAAAAAAAAGGCTTACTTACTGATGGTCCAGGAAGTATTAGGTATAAGTATCGAGGTTGGCAGGGTTGACCGTCACTGAGTAAACTCCAAATAAAAGCTTGTGTACTGCTTCAATCTCGAAACAAGGAACAGAGTCCCGTCATACAGTATTTAGATAAAGAGAGAGAAAGTGCAAAAGAGCTGATAACCAGAGCAAATGAGAAAGAGAGGCACAGTAAATACAAAGAACAGTAAGGGTTCATGACATTGTCACCAAATTATTTCTGGCATTTCTCACCAGCTTATGTATAGTCATATAACTCCTGTGAGTCACTTGCACTATGATAGTCTGCAGGTCACAAGGCCAGATTTTATTGACTTTTTGTTTTCTTTCTATTTGATTTTAATACAAAGAGCTGGCTTCTGAAATCAAGAAGTTATTGCTGGATGGCAGAAATACTGCTGTTGCTATGGCAATGGTCTTTTTCCCTTTCCTCCTTCCTTGCAATTTATACTTGCTCTGTCTTTTTACTTCCCCTTTTTCATCAGTTCCTTTCCTTGTGTTTCTCTGTATCTCTTCTTCTTTCATCCTGCTTTGTTTTTACTCATTGTTTGGTCATTATATGAGTCCACCTCACACATGTGCAAAAACACATGCTCCTCACCATAAGTAACACACATGAACATACTTGCACATACATACTTGTACAACATACAAAGAAACAGTTAATCATCAAATAAAACAAGCTACAAAAACACACACATGCACTTCCTTTCATTGCCCTGCTGTCTGTCGGTGTGTCTCTACCCTCTGTTGGGGGTGCTGCAGCTCTTTGTTAGACCTCCACCACTATATGGTACACTTCTCCCGAACTGCCATCACCCCCACTGCAGCAGCTGTGGTTAGGAGGCATGCTACTTTCTGCCACACTTGCTTGGTCCACGCTCTGTACCGCTACAATCCGCAATCCTGTTACACAGCAGTCACCATATGATAGGCTTACCATCAGCACTGTTTGCAAAGTTAATAGCCGCCATCAAAGGGGGGAAGTGGTGATGTAATTCAATTTAACTCAGTCCTAATGCCTCGTTTGAAAGCACTGTCCATGTGTGACAATTTCCGAGGCGTGTGTCACAGGCTTGGGAAGCACAGAGGAAGAGATAATACAGCATTAGACTGTCCATGTAGGTACATCTCTGGGAAATATACCCTCTTCACAGAGGGAAAGTTTCCATTGTAAAATTTCATTTTAATTCTGTTTTTTTCAATAGCATCTGAAAGCAAGAGGGATCAAAAAAAGAGAAAATATATTGTTGTTTTTGTCCTATTTTCTGCTTTAAAATTGTACTCTACTGCATATTCCTCTCATGATAACTGTGCTAATAGTCAGTGGTATAAGTGTATGCATATGCATATGATTGTTTATGTGTGCGTTGCCTCCTAGCACATCCCCAGGCAAAACACCTGACTTAATAAGGTTGGTCCAACCACCAGCTGTCTCCAGGGTCAGTAGCCTCCCAGAATGTCTGCCTTAGTTTATTCATATGTTACGCCCTAGTCTTCCATGTGAATGTAACATCCTTTCCTTTCTAAGAGAAGCTCGACTGACTGCAGTTTAGCTCTTACATCGTGCCCACTGCCAACAGTTTCACTTAAGTCCTGCAGCTCATTATCTATGGTCAGTGATTTTATTAATTCAGGGTTTTATTAATTATTATTTATTTCTGTGTCACTGGCTAACAACAGGTTTAGCAATTATTTTTTATCACCAACCAGTGAAATAAGAAAATAAAAAGTCCATCTAAACGTGACATCTTCAAACTATTTGTTGTGATCGACCAACAGCCTAAAATCCAAAGACAACAGAAACAAGAAATGACATCTAGAAAATCAATTTATCAAAATGATCAAAATTGATGCAGATTAGTTTTTCTCCCCAATTCATTAAATTACTTATGTTTATGTTTTATGCAGTGTCCACCTCTTTTTGGGATCAGTGCAGAGGAACATAAGCCTTTACAGAAAGGGGGGAAAAAAGCATCTCATAATTTAGAAAGGTTTTTTTAAGCTACCTCGTCATTTGAGTGTGTGTGGTGTGTGTGTGTGTGTGTGTGTGTGTGTGTGTGTGTGTGTGTGTGTGTGTGTGTGTGTGTGTGTGTGTGTGTGTGTGTGTGTGTGTGTGTGTGTGTGTGTGTGTGTGCGCATTCATATGCTTACAGATTGAATGTCTAGATCTGGATTCCTCAGTGGCAGAGTTATTTGTGGTCAAGAATATGCCGCGTTTTCACAGTTTTCTGACTTCGCCTTGTAGCCTTCACATTCATATATCCATTTTCACTGCTAGTTGCATGGTGGTAGCTCATTGTACTGCTCTTCACTTGTTTCAATTTACCATATTAACAGTATTTAACAAGTTACAAGTGTTT
Organism: Chaunax sp. Z400; assembly: GCA_037577475.1. Taxonomy (NCBI): domain Eukaryota; kingdom Metazoa; phylum Chordata; class Actinopteri; order Lophiiformes; family Chaunacidae; genus Chaunax; species Chaunax sp. Z400. The sequence goes on from CM075204.1 coordinate 10,386,740, forward strand.
TTTCACAAAAGATGATATATGGAAATATGGTACTTCTAATATATCCATTACCTGGAAAAGTAAATGTGTCCCCCTCATAGCTGTTTCCTATTAAAAATGTCACCTGGTCAAATATTTTGAAACCTGTTTCATCTTGATCAGTTAAAGGCAAGGTGAGCTTGAGGGAATTGATGCACGTACGTTCTCACACACACACGCACACGCACACGCACACGCACACACCCACACACACACACACATATACACATATACATCCTCACACCTGTACACTCGTCTGTGCTCGGTGTCCTCTCCCAGCCATCTGGGCCATCCATCAGGCCTCCTGAGCAGGTATAATCCAGGGAGGAGTATCTTTTTACAAGAGTCCCATTAGTTTACGAGCCGTCTGCTCCCTGGCGCCATCACTTTGTCCTTTAGATGAGCTAGACCGTTCAGGACTCTCTCACAGCATTCAAGGTTTATAGGAGGGGAGCTTAACTTTTTAATACACTGCATGATAAAGGTGTCTGTCCTGATTGTATTGTTTTTCTGACCTCCCTGGCAAAAAAAAAAAAAAAAATAAGAGAGAAAAAAACAACTTCTGATGACAGGGACAATGCCTGTAAGGTAAGGAGGGATGGCACAAAGCTACTTTTCACCACTGCACTTTCATGGGTATCACACAGGTGCTTTAGACACCATCATGGGGCGGCTGTGGCTCAGTGGTAGAGCAATCGTCCACTTATCAGGTCGGTGGTTCGATCCCCAGCCCCTGCAGTCTACATGTGGAAATGTCCTCGGCAAAGATACTGAACCCCTTATTGCTCCCAATGGCTGCTCCATTGGTGTGTGAGTGTTTGTGTGAATGGTTACTGGCGCCACCTGTATGAATGTATGTGTGAATGGGTGAATGAGTGGTCGGTCAGCCTAGAAAAACGCTATATAAGTACAGTCCATTTACCATATATTACTGTACAAGTATCAAAATTACTTGTGAGGGTTCGACTTTACATTACTGACAGTTGTGCAACTTTAGGTTAAAGTTTGAGTGCTGCAGCCTTGATTTTAGATTTGCTGACATAGCCTCTGCTGCAGAATACAAACCCGGTTTTGGCAGGTGCACGCAGTATTCGTGTGTGTGTGTGTGTTTTGCCCAGAACCTTGTGGTGTTTTGCCCGAGTGGTCGCGCTCCGTCTGAATGATGCCTGAATAGTGCATGGCTCCGGCCCGCCAAGCGTCTTCCCTCATGCTCCCATCAGCTTCCTGCTCAGCCAGCACTGACTGACAGCACTTCTTCACTTCGTGCTTCTTCTATTCTTTTAACTGGCCGTCACACAGAACCGTGCACACAGGCAGGTAGACTGAATGACAGGCAGGTAGACAGTCAGATATGGAGGAAGTGTAGGTACACACTCTCACGCACAATCACACCTATGCACACACTCATACCTACTAAATAAAAAAAAATAAAAAAATTCCCAGCACAATTCCTCATATCGCTTAGTCGTTTATAGTAAGAGCCCTCATTTGACCAGTAAAGCTGGAGTGGTGTGGTCCACTCAGAAAGGTAACAGTCCTTTATGAAAGCGTGCATAATTCTAGTGGGGGTACTTGACTGTTGTAATAAGGACTCGATTAATGAATCCTTTGATTCAGTTAAACTCCTGTCGTTGTGTCCATGCTACCCTCGTGCTCTGCAGATACTTATTTAATCGTTTCTATTTTAAAAAAATCAAACATGTGGCAGGGGTTTAATTTTCACATTCTAAGACAGCCGTCAACCATTGAAGTTATACCACTACCAGCACAACACAAAGTGTACTTATGTCATCATGGCTTTGTCCATCATAGTGCTACAATCATTATTCTGTTATTGGTTGGTCTATTTTAATAATCCTCCATTTCAATTATTCAATACATCATTTTATTTAGTGGCAAACATTCACTGTGAAATGTAAGTATTTGTTTTTGTTGTTGGTTTGTTTGTAAATCTAATGTGACAAGTATCATACAGTATGTATTTGTCATGCACATGTGTGGTCCAAATGAATGATGTGCAGCATGTGTTAGAACAACAAACGCTTTTGTGTACCACCATTGTGTACATTGTGTCTGTGCCTATCAACTGAGAGTTTAATTAATTAATTACGATATGATATCATATGAATCGAACAGCACAGGACATAGTAAAGGGCCTTCTGCAACTCTTCCATGCTTGTGGTTTACGGGATGAGTGGAGGACAAAGTTGGTTTCAGTCTGCACACGGATCTGTAGTCAACGTTGGAGTTAACAACTGCGCCAAGTCAGCAGATCGCACGGTCCTGTGCTGCAAGACATTTACTCCCTCCATTGTAAAGTTCCTAAGTTCCTTATTTATAGAGAGGGGGTGCAAAAAGGACAGAACAACTAAAGAAGATATGTGGTGAGAATAGCTTTGCCTTTGTCAAATTAGGGAAGTTTCACAATATTAGATGGTCCGCAGCATGGATGCAAGAGGCTCTAGTGAAAAGATGGAGGCTACTTGCCATTCAAATTCAAGTGGCTACAAGTGATAGTGACCTAAAACATGTCTGCTTCATGCAGTGCAAAAGGTGAGCACCAACCAAGAGCTTCAGGTGCTCCAATGTGAGCCAGGCCAAAAATATTATGTGCACCCCTGCAATTAGAGACATTCACAGGCCGAGACTCCGAATCCAGAGAAAAGTTAGCAATCCTTGATTATGACTGCAGTTAAATAGATTGTGATATTCATTTCGGCCTTATTGCCCAGTGCCCACTCTCATTTGTGATATTATGATGGTCATTTTCACCATTTTATGAGATTTTACAGAGAAAATAGTTAATCTATTAATTGGAAAAACAGTGGAGAGGTGAATAAGACACATTTCTCACATTTGCCTCAGTGAGTACAGTAGTTAAGTATAGTCAAAGCGGCCTTTAACAAGGCACCTAACTCTAGCTGCTTCACTGTTACTACGGACGGACAAGTATGAGTGACCGCACCGGGAAACCCCTAACTCATCGGAACTGGTTAAATGATTTCTAATGCAATACAAACATGATGCTTAGTTATATTTTGCCCTCTGAATGTTGCAAGAGTCATTGAGCATTCATTACCTCTGAGGGTCCCACATCAGAGCAGCTGTTGTGGGTGTTCAACAGAAGGTACATGGTGTCCTAATCACCCCCTGTGGTCCTCAGCTTAACTCAAGCCAAGACAAAGTGCACCCTTGTAAGTTCATGCATAATGGAATAGTAGACACACAGAGGAAAGACAAGCAGCAGTCGCCCTTGAGTTGCACATTGCTGATGTTACAGGTGTTTTTCATGCCAGGATACAGCTTCCTCCAGGGTTGAGCTCTCTCTCCAGACTAATCCCCCTGAGGTTTCAGCCTGCCAGCATGATAAACACCTACAATACTTATCACACTAATTCCAAAGCATGTATATAATAATAATGTGATATTTTATTGGTCCCGAAGGGGAAATTCTGTTTCCGCTTGCCCCCGCCAGCACTTCTAAATGTATACTTTAAAATGATTGCCTGTGGGGTGAATCGACTCTAAATTGAGTTTTTGCTTTAATGAGTTTCCTCTGCATTTTTTCTGCAGAGAGCTGTTAAAAGAATGTCTGGAGTTTCATTTAATCTTTTTTTAGTTGTACAGATTACAGGGCTCCAGACTGACGTTTTACACTTGTGGCACTGGTGAGCCTTTTATTAATTTAGGTGCACCATCATATAATTTAGGTGAACCCAATGATGCATTTGAAGCCTTCGCTGTAAACAGAAATAAAGAGATGAATGAATGTTTTTTTTTCTTCTTTTTTTTTTTTTTTACAACAAGAAATCATAATAACCAAAATGGTTTAAAAATATAATTAAATATATTTATATTAATAGTGCTTCACAAACTCAAATAAATCCAATTGGAGTTTAATAAAAGGTATTAATATATTGAAAAATGTTTAAACAGTGTTAAAACTAGTACTTTCACCTGGCTTACTGGAATACTGACTATGTGTTTAGTATATACTGTATGTATATTTGTATTTGCTTTGTTCTTTCCCTGCTTATGATCATATGTTATATCATATGATGCTAGCTATCCCCCCCAAAAAAAACCAAAATAAAAAATAATATACCTTAAGGCCAGACAGCCATCTGGAGACGTCATAACTGCTATCACTGCTGTCTCCTGTGACATTTGTAGTCATTTGTATAATAGAGTGTTTTCTCTCCTGCTATTTTTAGAAGATGTACAGATCATCACTATTAAATCCAGTAGAATTCTAAATATCCACTCGCCCTGAAGCAGTCAGAATTATTAGCAGAGTCCTGTTTTTTCAAATTATTTTTTTTTTTATACATTTAATGAATCAGACATGCTCGTTTCAGGTGAACCAGTGCGACCAATGACTATTTATACTCGCAATTCACAGATTTTTGAGTGACGTCCATCCAAAACAATCTCACCCTGGAGCCCTGCAGACTACTATGTATAGAAGGGACGGACAAAGTCCCTTTTTTTTTTTTTTTTTTTTTTTTGCATTGCTAAGTTTGTTCACTAAAACTGACGGGGGCAGCCAGTCACCTCTGGAACAGTCACAGACACTTTTTTTTTTTTTTCACCCACATTGTGACAAGTGCCTGCTGAGCAAAAACAACAGATTAATTTTCAAAATGTCATGAAATGCCTTAATTTATTCTAGTGGAGCTAGGGCATGGCTGTCTCATTCATAATGAACAAGAGAATCCCTAGAGAGTCAGATATGTTTTCTGTGAGATGAGCTAGCCTTACACTAATGAAACGACATCTGCAATTTAGCCTGTATGATAACTATGCCCCTGTCGCCCTCTCTGTCTGCCCCGTGTGGAGAATGGAATTATATTTCTCAGGAATTTGAGCTGCGATGACTATGGCTATATGGTTAACATTTATAAAATAAGAGTCTACACATTTCCTGTGAGCGTTTCTATTTGCATTACAGACGGGTTACCGATAATAATAATAATAATAATAATAATAATACATTTTATTTGTAGAGCGCTTTTCTCATTTCAAAATCAGCATTTTAGCCCAGGACTAATTGAAATGTGTGAAACTATAAGAATACATTGAAAACAACTTTAAACAACAACAATATGCCATTTCATGTACTGTACCACTGCAGTGCTTCAGTGGTCTGACTGTCAAGCTGTGTGTCTCTAAGCCATCAGAGCTCATTTCGGGTAGCTGTAATTTGGATTCTGCAGTGGTCCGGGTCTCTGCTGGAGAATGTTTGGCTGAAAAGGAGTAGAGCCTGTGCCTGCGGTTTTCCGTGTGTGATGTAATGTGTTTAAAAGGTGCATTTGTTTGTTCAGCTCGCCACATGGTGTCAAGACATTCTGTCCAATAAAGCATTCTTTAGAAAGAGAGCGACAGGCCAGCTTAGTACATTTAGCAAGTTTAGTTTTTTTTTTACCTTGACTTGGGCATTCAGGATGATTATCCCGAAGATGTTGCGACATATAAGACGTATTGGAGCCTTTAGCAGCAACTTTGTGACGGCAGGCTTTGCAGATTGGATATCCATCCTCTTCTACAACCCCCTGCTCATTTTGGAGATATGCAAAATGGTCCCAGACTCCCTTGATACATTTCTTTGGTCTATATAACTCTGGGGTTCCCTCTGCCATTTCCACACAGGCACTCACACACATACAGAACGTGACTCCAGATGAGAGGGACATTTCCTCGCACCTAACACATAAATGTGTCTCACGAGATATAGAAGATTTATAGAATTCTAACGATTGTAACTCCGTGATGTCATTAATAGTGTTTAATAGCAAAAACGATTAATCCTGACATCCCTAGTCTTTAGTGCACACAAGCCCTGCAATGCAAAGCGTTTGATGGGAAGGGACGGGGCTTTCTGGAGTTCACTGCTGCATCAGGATGTAAAGACCATTAGCTAACTTGTGCCTCACTTCACCTCACCCCTCCTCTCTGTAGCCCCCCCATGGTGAGATTAATGCCATGTGGGGGAAATATAACATAGTTTAATTAAACCCAAACCAACAAGATTCATGGACTCATTTCTTTGTCTGACAGTGCAAATGAAGGTTCAAAGAGTGCAAGGCAAGAGGAAGACATCCTTGACTAGCTGTTAGGAGCGTAATGAATGTAGAGGCTCACATAAAATAAGACTCGCACTGGTTGGAAAATAGCTTCTGCATAATTTCACTGCAGCTGTCCCACTCATGTGTAAAAGGTAGATATGATTATAAGCAACCCAGTGCATACCTGTATTTTCAGACATATGAACATGCTATTAAACACATGCACACGCACAAACACACAAACACATACACAGGGAGGGATGGTAAAGATTCAAATATGTGAAACATTCACATTCACTGTCATATTCATATAACAGTCTTATAATTGGGGTCTGAAAGTTGATCCAAAATTGATAATTGTATGTGCACAGACAGGCTTTACACAACTCTTTTTTTCAAGTGCACTGGTGTCCCCCAAATGCCTGCAAACAGACCACGAATACCAATCTTCGGGGGGCCGTTAACATGGTGATCGTTTCACCCAAAAACAGAAACCTTTTGTTGCATTTTGGCTGAACATTTACATGAGAATGTAAACTTTGGAAAACGGGCTCCAGAGTGGAAACTTTTCAAAAAGCCATCGTGCCGTTGTCGTGTAAACGGGCAAAACACAACTCTGGCTGAAAACGACGTATCCCCTTTTTGCGAATGCCTATTATGGTTCCTGTCAGCCTTATTCATGTGCACAGACACCAAACAGCCTACTATGGCCGGAACAACAGCAAAAATACAACGTCGGACTGTCCGGTTTTGTTTGTGCTGCAGACTCTGTTGAGTTTAACACTCCTCCAATGCAGATTTGCTTAACCACCACTGTGATCGTATTCGTAGGTGTTGATTTTGAAATGTTACACCACCAGCTACTGTCTTGGCATATATAGGCCTACTACAGCTTTTTCAATCGTTTTTGCGGATCCATGTATAAGATGCCATGTGAATGCAGAAGAAAGAAAAAAAAGGGGCCTCAGAAAACTGCCAAATTGAATATCAATATGTAGTTATAAGCAATGCTCCAAAAATAGAAAATGATAATGTGGTGGCCAATGTTGATTTTTTCCTGGTGGCACAAATGAGTGAAATGGAAACCCTGGAAGGAGGGAAAATGACAGAGTGTGTCTCTGGAAAAAACCCTGCAGCAACTTTGCTTTGCAACTTTTATAGTCTGTGTCATGTCTGAGTGAGTTTTTCTTTATCTATCTTTATAAATGGGACTTGCTGGTGCACAGGTGACCTCGGGGTAATCAAAACCTTCCCATACTGTGGGGCTCTGACTCCAAGTGTTGTGCACTAGATCACAGTATTGAATTTCTATATAATTAAAGTCACTGGGGACAAGGTAAGGGGAGAAATTTTAAGTGGAAGATGCACAGCAACTGTAGTGAATAAATAGCTACTACCATGAGCTGAACAAGCTCTAATGCGTTTCACTCAATTTAGCCAATGGACTTAGCCCATTGCTGTTTAGCTGATTGCTATTTTCTATTCTGCTATCTGTCACTGGCTCTGCATTTGCATTTGCCTTGAAGAACAGGCAAGGCTGAGTCATTTGGCAGCACTAATCAATATTGTTCATTCTGTGCGAAAGGCTTATCAATTTCCACCCAGTGCCTTGAATAAGAGCGGAGGGAGAATTTAGCTTGTTCATTACGTACATTTGTTTCTTTTTTCCCCCAGAAAAGTACGTTAAGGCAGTGCCATTTCATTTGCACAGAAATCAATTCCCCCTCTTCCCTTCAGTCTTGGAATGCAGGTAAAACATTGGCAGTGCAATTACAAGTGAAGAGATTTCCATTGCGCGCGTATGTTTATCTCAGTTTGGATGAAGCAACTTGTTTTGTTGAATGCTAATAGGAGGTTTGCAGACTTGCAGGATCTGGGCAAAGGGAGACCTATATGTGAATAACGGACGAGTTATTGTTTGTGAGAACTAATTCAGGATCGACCGTATTCTTTGGAAAGTGTTCAGAAACGCACACATGTCCTATATTTTGAATATCCTAATCTGCCTTGTCCTTTTTAGACAAGGTCAGTGATTTCACTTCCTTCTAGGAACAGTTATTTGGGTGAAGAATATGTTGTGAATAAAATGCGTCATGCAAAAAAACCCTTGAATTCAACGGTTTCCATGTCAGGCAGTTTACCATCCACTTGACGTAATCTGAAATACTACATGAACTTGTGTGGCTTTTCCATTACATCACAGCCTAAAAGAGGTCATTTGGGTGGAGACATGCTACGAGTAGCTGTTGGAGACGATAGCTTGAGCTCTAGTTTTGAACATATTCACTTTTTGTTGCAGGGAAATTGAATCATACGCTTTTATTGTGGTGCACATATTCTGTTTCATTCACTGAAAATAGGCTGAAATGGAAGACACAGCTTGCTAAATACCACAAGACAAAGCATTTTCTCTTGAGTCACTGATGATCCCTACATCCGCCCATCCTCTCTTACTGTCAATGTGTGTGTGTGGGTATGTATTAGAGGGAGAGAGGGATATGGGCTGGATATAATGTGTAGCACCTAACATTAAGCCATATTTTCTGGGTCTTCATGGACCCAAAGGGAACTACTCTCTGACAATTTAAAAGTTCAATTTGCACATTTCCATCAGATTTATTTTACGTTATAGCCTTGCGGCTCTCCCACTCGGCGGGGGGAGAGTTGTAGTTAATAATCCACTTCTAACCCATCAGATCATTTCGGTGAAGGGAAAGAGAGACAGAGAGGGAAGTTTGGGCAGCGAGGAAATGGTTGGTTGTCTAGTTTTCAGATTGATTGATTGATTGAATGAATGATGTCCAAGGATGACTTGCTAATCCAATAATGGTTTGGAAATTGTTTTCATCAGGATTAAATTCCCAAATGTCATCGTAGCATTTCAGTGTTTTTTTCTTTCTTTTTTTGTGTAACCAATCTCAGATCTCATACCGTTGCAACCCTAGTTTACTTTGGCATGTTCAGCAATTCCCTTCCTCATTATCAATAGTTGAGAGGTAAAAAAAAATATCTAATAATAATATACAGCATTTGTTTTTCAATAAATAAAAAAAAAATGATAAGGGTTCCCTTAATTTTGTATTGTGATAATTGTTGCCAATATATGTACTGAAACGTGTCGATGCTCTCTGGTCGATAAACTATATGTAATTTACTAATTCATGCCCATCTGGTTATATCTGATAAAGTTATATCAGCGGAAATGACTGTCCTGCCATTTATTGGTCTTCTGGGTTCTAGAGGAAATCAAAGTGTACGTGTTAAAAGTCATATATAAAAAGTCTCTGAGGTGAATCTAACATGTCTCTCATGTATCTTTGTTGTTTTACAGAGGAGCTACGCAAACTCAGCTGGTCTGGAATCCCTCGACAGGTCCGACCTATAACGTGGAAGCTCCTCTCTGTGAGTTACACACACAATGTACACACTCCTATAGTTGTGCTACATGTGCACTGCAGACAGTCATACCAGCAGACACAATGAAACAAAGTCTTATTTGTGTAAAACATAAAAACACACTTGGATATAAATGCAAAAGGCCTATATAACCTCATACATAACCTCCAAGTGAGAGCGTAGATTCATCAAATGCACACAGACTCATGCACAAACACAGAAAAGGGCACAAATAATACACGTTACAGAGGATCTAAAGCACACGTGCACACAAACGCACAAAAAGCTACTGTCATGTTCTCTTTCCCAACCGCCTCCCTTTTTTTTGATTTATGAGGACTTGTAACAGTCCTGCTTCGTTTTTTTCAGACTCCAATGTGGAAAATGAATTGTGAGGCCCAAGTAATTTATTCATGAGACGTGTGGTGTGTTTACTCATTAAGCCATTGTTTTGGTGTACAGTATCTAGTCTGCAGAGAGAAGACTGTCTTTGTGAATGCCATGACTCTCCCATTAATTACTGCACAATAGTTAATGTCCCGCAGAAAAGATGCTATTAAAGGTGTGAGTGTGTGTGTTTGTGTGTGTGTGTGTGTGTGTGCATGTACACCAGTTTGGGTGTTTTGGTGGTGGGAGGTAACATGATGGGCTCTTTAACCATTAAAGGCTGCTGTTTGGTACTGTAGTGAAGTAAAGCCTCACAATGCTGTATGAAGTTGCAAAGAACTGAATCAGTGTAGGCAGCCAGGCTCAGGGATGGGCGGGGCTCCACAGCACTTCAGCTGTGTGTGTGTGTGTGTGTGTGTGTGTGTGTGTGTGTGTGTGTGTGTGTGTGTGTGTGTGTGTGTGTGTGTGTGTGTGTGTGTGTGTGTGTGTGTGTGTGTGTGTGTGTGTGTGTGTGTGTGTGTTCGAGCTAATGTACCATAGAAAACACCCCATTAATTTTTTTGAGCTGTTTGATTGTGCATGTTTGGCTTTCCTTGTGAGTGTACACATTGTTTGTGCACGCATGTGTGTGTTTCTATTGTGTGAGCACATGTGTATAACTATGTTTGTGTACGGAATGTTTACAGTAAAGCACAGCGGCCCTGTGGGCCGTAAAACTAATAGTTGGACCCCCAGAAGAGTAAAGAAAACAAAACAAGGAAGACACAAGGGAAAGGCAGAAATAACAATGTTGTCAGATAACACTAAAAACCATTTGAAATAAATAGAATGATCCGTCCATGTTTTTCCTCCTCTGTTGTGTAGCAGTTTGCCTGTGGGATCAGTCTGACATTTTGTAAAACAGCTTGAGAGCTTCAGAGGTGCTACAAACTACATGCCCGTATTGCATTGAATTGTGGATAATGAAGTCTGTGAAGACAGCCATCGTCACTAACGGACTCCCTGGGAACACACCCTCAAAGTCAGCGATGAAGGCCAGACATTTGGATCAGCCATTTTGGAACTCCAGAGAGAGCTAGGCTAGCTGTTTTTCCATGGATATGATCTTTATGTTTAAGCTAAGCTAAGCTTAGCTAAGCTAAGATAACCACAGGAACTCCTCAAGGCTCTACTGCAGTAATCTACTTGTCTGGAAGCTCAACATCTTCCAGTTTTCTTTTGAAAATGCAGCTTATCGCAGTGTCTGTGTCGCACTGACCAAAACCTTGTTTTGGTGCAAGTTGGAGCTTTGCTTTTTCCGAACGTGGTCACCACAAGCCACATGATTTCAGCAAGTTTAAATGGAATTCCGCTCATATCTTCATTAAGGATATGTGTGTCCAGATAACCTTGATAAATATGTACGGGGTGTACTGACCGTGAAAACTTAAGATCCATATCCTTATCTCAGCCCCCACCTCTGAGGCTTTTCAATAGATTTCTAGATCTCCAAGCCTCCTGCGGCGTGAATTATCCCAGGGTTGAATCCAATGTTTGGATTAAAGTCAAAAGTGGGCACAGTGTCAAAAGCACTCATATCTTCTGAAGTGTCATAACACTTGACTGCCTTTTCTGTCCTGTCTGTGGTAGGATCCAGCAGAGAAATAGATAGGAGGGATCAGGCCCGGAAAAAATCTATTCTCCCTCTGGTGCACACGCACACACACACACACACACACACACACACACACACACACACACACACACACACACACACACACACACACACACACACACACACACACACACACACACACATTCAGACTCACACAGACCCGTCTATATTCTACAAACTTGGCAGAGGTACCTAATAAAACTTTCCAACACTCCAGTGATGTCCCTTGTGCCCTTCTTCCGCTCACCAGAAAGCGCCATCTTATCTAATTCTTCTCTCCCCTCCAGCAGGTGTGCTTGAGCCACGCTCTTCTTTACCTGACAAAGACAAAAAAACAAGTTTTCCCTCCGAAGTTAGAGCTCGGTAATGCTCCCCCAACGGTTCGCATTTACTACGACATCACAGAAATCATCCAGAACTGTCTCCGCTGTTATTAGCCAGGGTGGAAATTAAAACGTTGGTTTAAAAAATTAAAAAAAAGAGAGAAAGGAACTTGAGAGGGAGAGAGAACCATTTGTAGCCTCACTGGATAGCTCCCTCTACTGCCATTCAATATTTTAGAGGCTCCACAGGTCCTTGGATTCACACAGATCCAGTTGAACTTATTATTTCAGAAATTATGCTGTCTTATTTCAATTTTTTTTAAAGAGCACTTTGTGACCAAGCCTGAAGGAGAATGGAGAAATTAAATGGCTTTTCTGCTTTGTAGAAGAATGTCAGCCAGTGGCAATATGTACATTTGCTAATGGAGCGTGGCTGTTAAATAAGAAGTAATGGGAGAGGAAGCAGTGGCAGCCGAGGCACGAGATTAAGAGATTATTTTCTTATCTCACACCTTTGCTACTGCGTTTTGTTCCTTTTCACTTTTTACATATTGACTGTATTGGCAATGCTGACCGTTTTGTACCTTTCAAAATCATTTTCGATGACAAAAGTTAGATAATAATCTATATTTTTTTTCCGAAATTATGTCAAAAGGCTTTGCAGTACAGATAGAAGCCTCTCGTGGTCCGGTCCACTTTAGGGTGTTAAATAGCATCCATGTTCCCAACATTACCCTTTGTACAACTGATTGGATGATTGTGGCCCTTACTTGGCTGTCATTTATCATTTAGGTTGGAAAATCACAGATGCAATTTTCTGCAGACATTTGAGGTGCAAAACCAAAACCCAAGTTTATGTCCACAAAGTTTTATAAGTAGCATTTGAGAGGCGGTAACATGGCATGAAATGGATTATTATGTTGATGTAGAGAACCTTAGTGCACTGGATGTAAGAGTGAAAATGGCCGGGCAGCAGATACAGCGACAAGAGCATTTTTAAATGGAAGTAAAGTTACGTTTGCTCAACTTTTGCTGTGCCCACCGTGGGACAGTTTGTTTCCAGCCTGCATCCAGGATAATGTGTGCCTGCAAAGTAGGAATCAATTTAGGTTATGAGAAGAAAAAATGTCATTTAAAGTCCCCAAGTGGATTCCCCAAGCGTATTTTCTCTGTTTTTACAGAGAGCTTACAGAAGTGGTGGATCCATTAGAGGGATGGAAGGAATGAGGAGTAGATTGATGCAAGGAAGAATGAAGAGATGAGTTTTTTTTTTGCAGAATGATTAACAGGAGGAAGTGCTGTGCTGCCACATCTTCCATCTCTGTTTTTTTTTCTTGTTTCAGCATCTCCACTCACCCCCTTTAACCAGCAGACCACGAATAAAATGTGAATTAGTCATTCAGGTTCAAGAATAAGTACATTTAAATCCCTTGGACACAACACTTTAGTTTGAGATATTCTTGGTGATTTTAGTTCTCTATTTTCAAAAAGAAATGCTTCTTCTGCCTGCATACTCTTCCTTTTAGCCACTTATTCTTAAAACATGCATGATAATGTCAAAAAACCATTTCACACATTTATAGCCTTGGTAATCAGAAATCACAGACCATCCCTACACCCTGTCATTAGTAATAAAGTGTAGTAATAAAATCACAGTATGTCAGTTTGTGTCCTTTTTATAGTCTTCATCTCTCGCTGTCTGTGTTTGTATGTGGTCCTCTGCTTTCGAGCAGTAATGCAGCTGCAGTGTGATTGACCTCCACTAAGCAGTCCATTAACCTTCAACACACACACACATGCTCTCCCCTCCGTCGTCTGGCAGAATGCACATAACATCGGAGCACACTTATTTGTAGCCGGCCTGTTTTGGCTCGTATTTGTGAGTGTTCTTGTGTGTTGTGCGCGTTTTGCACGTGGAGCCGTTTCAAAATCATGCAAATCATGGCGTTTTTGGCAGACCGTCTGTGTTTAGCTTGATTAGCTGATTAGCTTTAGGAGGTTATGTGATCGGTTCCGTTTGTTTGTTTGTTTGCAGGATTATGCAAAACCTAATGGGCAGATTTGTATGAAATCTTCACCAAAGATGGACCCTAGTATCCTAGAGATGATTACATTTTGGTGATGATCCGGTGAGAGATGGGATTGGTACTGCTGTAATAAGGGCCTGTGTCCGACAAAGCAGCTCTCTGGGACCACAAACAAACACCAAAACCTGCACCGCTCAGTGCCTTGTCACGCTACTGGCATTTGTAGCGTAGTGTAAATACGCGGTGCTCCCATTGCAAATAATTGAACAAATGCGCTGGTTGCTTTGGTGGACACAGGCCCTAACAATTATGTCGAGGATTGTTGGGCCTTGGCGGAGGTTTGCGCTCCCCGACCGCTCATTTTCTTTGGATTGAGAGGATTGACATTTGTTATGCCCTCACCAAAGGGGGCTTGTAGGTTTACCCTTGTCTGTCCATCTGTATATCCATATGTAACAGGGTATGGCCTATCCACATCTCCTCTCCTCTCTAACCACTGGACAGAAATCAGTGAAATTCCACATAGGTTTTCTGCGGGCCCTAAAGGTCGGCATCTCATAATTGGTTTATTCAATTTGCTAAATTTTTTTTAACAATTGTAGTGAGTGTGTATATGTATGTATATATGTGTAGTCACAGTGTTGCCAGTATACTGTATATGGGTTTGTGTGTATGGAAACAGAGTTGTTGTGTGCAGCAAATAAGCCTCTCTGCTCCCCAAAAAGAGGAGCTCTCTGTTGCCAGACTTATTGGTGTTCCTCTAGACAGTTGCCCAAAATTGATTCTTTGTATGTGCTTCTGTATGCTTGCAAGCACGTTAACAAAAGTGGCAGCCGTCTTCCAAAAACAACAAACAGCAGAGTCGTAACAAAGACAAAGAGACACCTAGATAACAAACACTCATGTAGTACACACTAGCTGTCAATATCATCCCTATAAGGTGTGTTATGTTTTTCCCTTTAAGCCTAATGCTCGGACTTTGTTGGCGCAGGTAGATGAGTTTAGTTTGATGGTGATTCCACTGGAGCCGGTCCAAAGCAGAGCCGCTGTCAGACGTGACTGAATAGCAGCCAAATGGGTTGTCAGACAATTGCTCAGTGTGAAATGAAAGTTAAGACAAATATATGTAAGAGAGAGACTGATGAAAGCACCACACTATGACGGTCTCTGTCTGTTTGCTAAAACTTTTACAAGGAACTCTTTGTAATGTTTATCAGGGAGTTTCAGCCTAGATCTTTTTGGATTACAGCCAAACATTGTCTAATCATGTGACCTTAGTGTGGTACTTTGGCGATGTCATAAGAAGTAATGTCATAAAATATTTTGGAAATGTTTAACAAAATAGAAAAATCTCTCACTAGTCACTGACTACTTTTTAAAAAAATTGAAACTCCCCTTACTAGTTTTTCTGGAGCTTTAAACGTAACGTAAAAAATACACTACTATTAAAACTGTTAAAATAAACTTCAACCCAAAAATACGTATTTTTCCTTTACCTGTAGTCCATGGTTATATAGTTAATTTGTAAAAGGAAAAAAAAAAATCAACTTTCTATCATAGGGACCAATCTTTGCAGCAGACAGTCATGTGTGAGTTATGTGTGGAAGATTTTATCCTGGTGAATATTTCACAGCCCCTGGTCCCTGCCCTCCCTTTTAATAGACTTTAGATTTGTTGTAAAGTTTGGAGTTGACTTTCTCCATATTGCATAAGCCTGACTGCACAAGCAGGATACACACAATCATAAATGTGTACACACACACACACACACACACACATGCAGGCACACAAATAGGTAGCTCCCAGAAGAGGCAGAAAGCATTTGGTCAAGCAGCAGAAAGTTTTCTTTGCATGGTGAAGCCATTTACAAACTGCGTAATCCCAGGTGGTGAAGTTTGGTTTGTGATCGTGCTTTGTTAACAAACTCAAAGCCTGTCAAGGTTTTAGAAGACGAGTTTAGAGATGAAGAGTCATTATATAATATAAACTGAAAGACGAGTAAGAGACAGAAGCATAAAATAAAATGCCATGCAGCTTCAGACACTGAAAAGAGACTTTTACCGAATGTCTACAGACCTGAATTAATGTGTCCCATGTGGACCACACAAATGTGTGTTACTGATAGAGAGGTGTTTAAGGTTCTTATGCTCTTATGGGCCTGTACCACTATCAGTACAATGTTGTAAAACTGCAAATGTTCATAGGACATTTCGGACAATTTTACATGCAGAATTTGAAATTATCATGCTAATGCTAACGCTTTAATCCGCGGTGTTAGAAGTCATCAAACCAGGAATTATTGTTTTTACACTGTTTTTTTTATTTTATTTACAAAATTAGACAAATGACATCCAACTGAACTTTGGGGGTGCTGGTAGATACATTTTCTTCCTTTCAGATAGCTCCAGGTAAGATTTGGAGCATGGAGATCCATGTTCCAAATCTTTAAGTTTAGCTAAGCTAACTGACTGCATGTTGAGGGACCAGAACAGCCTTCAGATATGAGAACAGTATTAATTGTCTCATTGAGCTCTCCTGAATAGAAGTGAATGAGCATGTTTTGGAATTATTCCTGTAAGTAATTGACACCTATTAAAGCATTTTTCTCCACCATATCTCAACTTTGAAACTGGCCTTTCATTTCCTCTAGTCAGATCCAAAACACATTGATTTAGTGCATGAGGACCACGACGAAGAAAAATACCACAGAAAAATATTGTTGGACAGTGTGATGTAAAACATGTCAAAGAATAATTCTTCCTTCCTTCTCTCCCTCCCTCTCTCTCTCTCTCTCTCTTAGGGTTACCTACCAGCTAATGCAGAAAGGAGAGACAGCGTCCTACAGAGGAAAAGACAGGAATATTTCGGCTTCATCCAGCAATACTATGACTCCCGCAATGACGAACACCATCAAGACACATACAGACAGGTACACGCACATAGACTCGAGCCCTCTCGTTCTCACTTTACCTTTTTGTGCGTTGTATGTGTAATAAATTCTTTTACATCTGCATTTTGAAGACACGTGTCTGATTCCCATAAAGTAAAAGACAGAATGAAAGACTGTCTAGAAAAGGTTTCAGTTCAGATTACAAGAACAATTTCTCGTCACTAATGTATTCCATCCACACAAATCCAGGATGGAAGATTGTTTTTGTTTGGGTGTGTGTCTGTCAAAGTGTGTTTTCACAGGATTCGGCCCTGCAGACAGGATTACTGGAACCAGTTCCATCCTTTTTTCCCCCCTCTCTGTCCCTTTCTCCTTATTCGCTCACGTACTCTGTTCTGTTGTTTGTGTGTCTGTCCATGTTGACATGGAGGGAGTGTAGTCGAGCCCTGTTCACAGACTTTCAGAGAGCTGCCTAAATGAACACTTTTGTTTGACTTTGAAAATAATGTCTACTTTTACTCTCTGTCCGTGTTTATCTGTCTCTCTCACCCCCTACGTACTCTTTCATTATAACACTTGACTACTTCCCATTCATTTCAGGTCGAAAGAAGAAACATCAGTGGGTTTTTGATAGCTAAAACACACATTTCTCATATCCTCTCCTATTTCACATTGATCTCCTCTGCACTGTGCCAGACAGCTGCCATACTTTTGTTTTGATGATTGTTTGGATCGCTTCTTGAAGCCTCATTCTCTGCCAGACCCTGCTTGTTCCACACCGTTTGAGTTGACGAAGTGAGCGGTCATTTGGAGTGAATTTATTTCTCTTTCGCTGTCGTTATGTGTTTGTACATGTTGGTTTAACACCGAGATTGCAGACAGAAGGTGTTTGTGTGTTTTGTACGGTATTTTTAAGTGGTTGTAGATATATTTGCAAACATTACATTTAGCTATGTCTTTATCCATATGGGATGGTGCATCAGCCTGTCTAAATCCCTCCATCTGTCTCCAGAGATTGTATCTCTTCTTGTTTCTGTCCATCTGCCTCTTATATATATATATATATATATATGTTTGTTGTTTGTACTTTGCCCGAACAGCTTCTGTGTATGTGTGTGTGTGTGTGTTCATTTACATATTGATGTAGCCATTGTAGAAGTCCCAGCTGCACCGTAAGGTTTTTGAAGCACTGTTGTGGTTTTGTTGCATCCCACGAGAAATGTTTATTTCTTTTTTTTAAGCGATCAGAAAAGATAAGGAATGGTCTGGTAGCTAAAAATGTATGTTAAATGTGAAACCTTCTGTTAAAGCTGCATTGAAAATGTTTGACCACTAGGCCGCAGAAACAGGCAGAGCCTTGTATATCATGTGTGGCTACATTTTTAGCAAACAGCTGCCCATTTAAACATCCAGCAGCAACAGCAAAACTGGCAACCCATCTAAATCCCTCTACTTGCCATCTGTCAAATCTTTTAGTACCGTTTTTGTACTTTGTAGATATTCAATTAGTTTGTGTCCTCATGTGATCTTGAAGTAGATACCTATGGTTTTATATGGGATGGTTTGAACTCAACCATATTGTTAAATTAACCATATATATAAATCAACCATATTGTATAAAAACAGTGGACTGAATGCTGCTGAAAGTGCCATATTATTCTTGATTCCCACTGGGATCAGCAGTACAACATGCACAGTCATTAGACTCAATATCCAACATAACCCACATTCATTGCAGTGCATTTTCATTTACTTGTTAAAGTACAATTCTCATATTTTAATCTGGGTCTTCTCAAAATTGTGTCTGTGCTGACAACGGGGCATGCTACTCTTTTATTCCCCCACTTCTATTTTGGAGATTTGTGAAACTCAGCTGGTGCAAAGGTAAGCAGCATTAGCCTCCTAAAACTTAATAAATGAACTTAAATTTGACATCAATCATCAAAAGCTTTTTGTCACAAATGCTATGATCATGCATCGTCTACGTCTGCGTGGATCTTCTCATAGAAAAGTGTTATAGGTACCTGTAGGTTGCAGAGGCTTGCAGAGAGGCTGATGTGCAAACCTCCCAGATGTCAATAATGTGTCATGCAGACCTATGCATCAAGCATGTTGACTTGGTCAATTCTACCTCTTTTAGGAGGTTTGAAATGGAAGCAAAAACAAATGTAAACTTGTAAGTATAAGTACAAAAGAAATCTCCATACAAATGTATGCAGAAATCTGACAGCTGCCCAAAAACAGGTTTAAATGTGAGATATTGAGCACAGGTGCATGAACGGGACTTCTACATTTGGTGAGCGTAAACCGACGTGTGTGTCTAACACCTCTCTCTCCCATGTTGCTGTCAGATCCACATAGACATTCCTAGGATGAACCCCGAGTCTTTGGTGCTGCAGCCAAAGGTCACAGAGGTAAGGTGGATAGCACAAACAAGGCTGTGAATATAGCTCAGTCCCCGGTGCTGTCACTTACAAGCCACACACTCTCACAGAGAGTCCAGTCTGGACTCTCTCAGTTGACTTTGCTCCAGCTGCTGTCCTGCATCCGTCTGGCTCCATTCTGACGAATCTGCCTGCCTGTCTGTCCGTCTGCGGGGGCAGACTCTCTGAAATGGTGTGAACGTGGTTCAGCACTCACAAAAACACATGCAAATGTGCTCTCAGGCACATAGTATGACAGAGACATCTCATTATGCATCCTTGCATTCAAGACCACCTCTGCTATCCATTTCAGACCACTGAAAACCCCGTCTGTCTTCAATCAAGGACACCAATCCACTAACTGTTGCCCTCTCTCTCTTACACTCTGTCCCTGCCTGTATTGGCCAGATTCGTGCTAACCTGCTCGTTGCTTCAGTGTTTTGTTTTTTTCTCTCTCTTTCTCTCTCTGCAGATTCACATTGACATACCGAGAACTAATCCTCTTATTCCTCTCTTTCAACAAGCTTCTGTCCAAGAGGTGAGAGACACCCCACCCCCCTGCTTCCTCCCTGTTGCACACACCACCTCACATAGCAGGGTTTCTCCTCCTGATTTTGGGCAGACAATGTGTGGTAACCTCATCGCTGACACTGATATTGTGACGTCTAGAGAAATAAAGCGCACTTGAGCACGCTTGCTGAGGTGATGTTTAAAAATAAATGCAAAATCATAGTCACTTAAATCACACTGATTGGTTCAAAAAGGTTAGCGTTGACAGTAATGGGTTTGTTAATGGCATCAGGTGGTGTCACATTAGTATAGTCATAAAACTGAGTCTGCTCAGAGTTGGAAATGGGGAAAACCCTCCCTTCAGCACACTGCATGATCTGGCATGGGTACACACACAAAAACACGTTTCTATATGAATGATATTAAATAATATCTGCAGTCATGCATGTGATCAGATACACAAAGACAAGACGACCTCTCTGCAGGGTCAGGACTCTGCATGTCTTTGTTCTGCCCTGGGAGTTCTACCGAATGTACTGTAGCATTTCTTGTTATAGTTGGATGCTGTTTTTAAACAGTGTTTACAGAACTAATTAGCTTAAAACCCTCTCCAGTGTTGTGTTTGATAAGATAATAACGGTAATTATCAGACATAGTTTGGCCACATTAAGAAAACGCAGAAAGGCACACTTCATTGGAATCCTTTGCTATTATATAAGTCGCTTTGGGTAACAGTGCTACTTAAATTCTCAAAATGAAAAATGCGATACAAATGATATTTGTTTCTGCTGTGGTGTAAGAAGTTGGCTCAGCTGGCTTTAGCTTGATCAGGGTTTATGGACTGATCTGTGTGTATACGCCTACACACAGGTGTTAGCAAGTATACACACATACAGTCCTGAAAGAATAAACAAGCGTTTATGCATATGCACTCATGGTGAAACAAAAAAAAAAGGAAAATGTGAGGCTACATAAACATAGTACAAATACACAGATGAAGACATACTAATATTTCTCGGTGCACAGACTCATGCACATAAACTCGAACACACTGAGTCACACAGTGCCTCAGGCAATGCCACCTTCTGTGCCCCCTGTCTTGTACAGGATACAACTCAGGGATCGTAATCGAGGAGGAAAGGAGGGAAATAATCCCAGATGAGGAGGAGACCTTCTCCTTTCTTCTACCTATGCTATAAATTTTAGTATGAACTCGTACATAGCATATATGTACATATATACAGTATATACTCCGCGTATTTTGATCTCTTTTTTTTTTTTCTCTCTCCCAGAATCCATGCCTTCTTCCTCTCATCCCCCACACACAAAATACAAACCACCAGTGTGTATTGAAATATTCAAGCAGCGTGCTCTCATACATTTTAGTATGCAACAAACTCTAAAGGCCTCTTTTTTTATGAAGTTATTCTGCAGCACCACCTGAAAATCTCTTCTGCTTCATTTCATTCACTTGCTCCCCCCCTCCAGAGAGATTTAGTCGAGATGGAAGGCAGTCTACCGTCTGTTCCTTTTAATAGGGAGAGAGAGATATTGAAGCAATTCTTTCTAAGTGGCATCTGAGTGTATGAGTCTTTCTTGTTTTCAGAAACAGAACATGTTGAGGGGATGTTGATTATCAGCAATTACAAGTTCCCAAGGTGAAAGGAGTTCAGTTTTTTCAGTTCAAGAACTTAACTGATGCTTTTTCGGTGAATAACTAAGGAATAGGTTAACTCTTTTCAAGAGTGATTGTGCCTCAATATTTGAGTCAGAAGTTCAAGAGTTCTTTGACTTGCCACCATTTTGCCGTATCAGATTACACTTCATTGCGGGCCTCAGGGTATGGGACTAATTTTATATGGAAGCCAATTTCCCGTCCTCGAGATGCACCACGTTATAACAAAAATATGAAATTAATGTGAGATTGATGTCATTTGCAAGAATTTAATTGTCTGTATTTCGAGGAGTAAGTGAACTTTGTTTAAACCCGAAGGCGGTATTGTTTGGTTTGTGTTTGAATCATGCAGTTTCTCCGCGTCTTTGTTTGCTGTTTTTCACATACCAACACACCAAGACGCCCACAGTGAACCGGGTGTGGGTAGGATTGTGTGTACGTGCATTGGGTTCACTTAAAGTGCTTCTATGTGTAGGTGCCGGTGTGAAATATGTATGTCAGCTTTTTGAGGTATCATGAAAAGAAAGTCCCATTACCCACAGCCCCTGCTAGCAGCTGCATCTCTCCCTGTTTGATAGATGGGGCTTTGATTCGGGAAGAGGAAGTGTGATATGTGGAGACAGGTAAAGGAGATTTGAGGAGAAAATGTAGGCGAGAGCCAGACAGAGTTGCATCTTTCCAATCTCTCCGACTGTCTTAACAGTGATTGAATCACTTAGAATGAAAATGAAAGGGTTTGCATGCACAGCTTAAAAAAAAAGGGCATTGCCATAGACATGTTTTTCCCCATGAAACAATGAGCTATGAGGTTATTTAGAAAGTGACAGAAACATGACATATCCCTGAAAATTAAGAAAGTGCTTGATGGGTGTGGTACAGCAAGGCGTGAGAAAGTATGTGTGAGTGAATGTTTTTGGGGAGAATCCATCTGCACACCAGAGAGAACAAGTCGAACATCAAGCCCCCTCTAATTCACCGCGGCTGACAGCGTTAAACAGCCACCCATAACGGAGATTGAAGTGTTTGCCTTGCAAAGAAATATTGAGAATCTGGGAGATAGAGGGAGGGAGATGAGGAGGAGATAGACTCAAGAGGGGGAAGAGCATGAGGCCGGGACAAAGTGAATGAACAAAGAGAGGAGGGAGGAGACCAACATCAAAGTAGAGAACAAAGTTCAAAGTTAGCTTCCCTGTGCACAGACAAAAAAGGCTGCAGACAAAGTTAAGGTGTTGCTCCGTGCAGAGAGAAAAATGATTCATCTCTCAAAATTTGGACTGCCCTCACACATTTCCCTCCGAAATCCACTTTCTGCTGTGTCATTTTGTAATTAGAACAGCCTTAACCAACAACGTAAGATTTCAGAATATATTTACCAGTGATCTTAAATACGTTTAGGCAGTAAATACATGTACCAGTTAAGTTTAGGAGATATCAGCTTCCTCTCAAATATAATGGAACTGGATTCCACTCTTTCTGCTTAAAATGCGAAAATGAAAACATTAAAAAAAAAAAAACAACAGCACCCCGTTACTCAAGGTAATCCATAGACCTTTATGGGAGCAGGTTTTTGAAAGGCCTACTTTATTTCTGTATCATGCACTGCAGGAAGTGTGCATCTTCTCATGGATGAGAGGCCAGGTAACTAATGTTACAGCTCTGCCAAGGAGAACACCATTAATGTTTACATCTCGCACTGTCATAACCATGACCTTCTTTGTCCATAAGTACATGCACCTTTCTTTCTGCACAGTGATAGATTCCTACATGAAACTGTTTACGAGATTGTAGCAGTAAACTCTCTTTGCTACCAGAGCGTGTGCTGGTTCTGTCAGTGACGGCACAGGTGAAAGATGTTGTAAACTTAAATTAAGCTTTTTAGCTTCCACACTTTTCAGTATTTTGAGTGTCACAGGCCTCCTCGGGTCCAACACACTATTTCAGATAAGGGAGGGAGAGAAATCGGTACAACACAAAACACACACACACACCACTTGATCTAAAATAGCACTGCGAGTAATATAATACGGTATCGTAGATACGTTTTTAAAAATGCATCAACTTGTTTCAAGTAAACAAGTCCAACTTGTTTAAAAACACCCTGTGGAGTTTTTTGTAAACAAAAAAATTTATGTGGACATTCAATGTTGCACTATTTTTTTTTGCATAACCTTCAATTTTAACAAATATTTTCAATTTATTTTCTTTTGCAAAAATACTACTTCAGTTTCTGGCTCATATTTTCTAGCTTGCAGCATTTTTCTTGTTTGTCTTTGTTGGCACTGCTACACTAGTTTGCACTTTGCTGCCACCAA
Organism: Chaunax sp. Z400; assembly: GCA_037577475.1. Taxonomy (NCBI): domain Eukaryota; kingdom Metazoa; phylum Chordata; class Actinopteri; order Lophiiformes; family Chaunacidae; genus Chaunax; species Chaunax sp. Z400. The sequence goes on from CM075204.1 coordinate 10,410,420, forward strand.
TTGCCGATCGGCAGAATAGTTTCGTCCGTGTGCATCCTCAAGTGCCTGCACAGTACACAAAAACAAAATAGGGACCCACTTGCAAAGCATTTCTCTTTAGTGCCCCTAGTGGTAAAGTATCCACAGTGCACCATTTCGTGTTGTTTTTCCTCACACACTCCCAAAACAAGATGAATTTACCCCCATAAATGGTATGTCTGTCCAATGATGACTCGAAATATTCCACTTCAAACCAGATTATTCCAACTTAAAAAATCAAATTCTACATCTGTGCTTAATTCCCTCAGCAAGCGAGACTGTGATGACGATTCCATTGCTTTCCACCTCTCCAGCTTGCCTCAAATTGTACTGATTTCCACTACTGCCTTCTCAAACCTCACTCACTGTCCAACATTGATTAATTATGATTAATTGTAACTGTCTTCATGCTCACAGAAGAACTACCAAAGGTGTCAGTGAACACGGAGGTTTTGTTTCATTATTATTGTATCATTTGTGAGGGAAACGAGTAGTCAGTTAATTGATAAGTTCATCAGGAGAAAATTCTACAAGAGGGTTATTTGTTGAATATGTTTAACACTTAACATTTACTGATCTAAGCTTGTACAGCATATTTATTGTTTTTCTTTTTGTGCATTATTTGTGTTTTTTTGTTGTCTACAGACTCTTTTGACATTATGTCTTTGTGTGTATGTTTGTGTGTAAGATTTTTGAGCGGATCCTGTTTATCTGGGCCATCCGGCACCCAGCCAGCGGCTACGTGCAAGGCATCAATGACCTGGTCACCCCATTCTTTGTCGTCTACGTCTTTGAGTACATTGGTAAGCGCCGTCTCCACCTCTCTTTCTCCATCTCCCTCCCACTTAAAAAAAAGTCCCTCATCTTTTGTGCAGTATGCTATTGATGGGATGATCAGTCATCTCTTTTTGGTCCCCATTTACAACAAGTGTTGCTGTCCACAGTGCAGAGTGGCAGCTTTTGTGTCTGCGAGACTCAGGTGTTTATCACACAAGGTCACAGGGAATCAACTGGAATCACTTGAGGCGATTTTTCTTTTCACAAATTTCAAACCAACGAGCGCCTCCTGCAGCTCTGTGCCCTATTTCCCCATCTCTTTCTTTGTATTTGTCTGTTTTTCTACTCAAAGCTATACTTCAATCTCAGTCTGTGAATGTGCTTGTGAGCGCTATTTATCAAAGCATTCTGGTTTAGCACTTATAATTAAGTGATGACATGAAGTTATGAAACTATGACCTTTAGGTGTGTGTGGGTGTGCCTGTACGCTGAACAGTTCTCCCTAGAGCCTTCCTGCTGTATTTATTTTGTGCCACATCTGTGCAGAATGTGTTATTTTATTCTCACTCTTAAAGCAGTTTGACAGCATAAACGGATACAAAGCACACACTCAGACTCTAAGCAGTTTAAGGAAAAGAAACTTTCAGTATTTGAAAGATGAGTATTTAATGAATGATTTTAATATTTTATCCAATATGTTCCTTTATTGGATAGAGAACAAGAATTTAGGACAAGATATGTTTAATTAAGGCCTGTGGATGAGTTTGAATCTAGCATAGGATAAACAAAATGTAAATTTTTTAAGCAATTTAAGCATTTTTTTTTATCGTTACATGCACACAATAATTAGTGGTGCTTAACTTACTTCACTCCGTGTGTTATTGTTCTTATGATAGTCTTTTTAGTCATCTTCTGAGTGTTACTATGTTAATTTGATTTTTCCAAAGTAGAGATGGCAATCAGTGGCTTTAAAGAAGCAATTTGCAGCATACTGCTTTTCTTTATGAGTTTTGGTGATAATCAGAGGTAAAGTGTGCAAGCGGAAATGTGAAATTAAGTGTTGGGAATTGACCACATGCTGCTGGGACAGGTTTTTAAGTGATTTGAGCCACAATGGCTCCGCCGGTTAAGTGCTTTCTTTTCTTTTCTTCTTCTTCTGTGGCTACGTTCACACTGCAAGCAAAAGTGGCCACATACGAGTTTTTTTCTGATATGTGACTTGTGATTTTTTTTTTCTTCATGACAGCGTGAACAGCACAAATCTGCGGCGTTCAGAATTCAGTGCACAATTCACGTGATTTTATATAGCCTCACTGCTTATATGTAAAAAAAAAAAACGATCTAATAATTTGTAATCAAAATATGTTTATTGACAGCAGTATTACAGTGTTGTAATATATTGGAGGACGTTGCCTCCTGATTGTGAATTACTATGACTTTGCAAACAGGTCATTTCTGAGCATTCCTCAGTTTTCCTAGTCATTCGTTGCCCCTGTCACAACAACTGAAATGCATTATTGCTTATCAAATTCACAGTAAGCATATGTTTACAAAAATCAAAAAAAGTTTGATGATGTGAAAAGATAGATATGTTGTATTTGCCCTGTTTTTAGGTATGCACAAAATATTAGCAAATTATCAGTCTTTTTTGTTTGTTTCACATGGCGTCAAAAGAAAAAAAGAACATACTTCCATTCAGGAAGTATTATTGCAAGAGAAAAACTTTAATTAAAAAAAAAATTAGATTATCTATATTTTATTATTCAATCGTACAGAATAGTATATTTTCCTGTGTTTTGTTTCCTCTACCTTTCTAATACTTTGTCGCTCTCTCCTTTCCTGACCTCTTCCTCTCTCTGCATTTGTTTCTCCTCTCTGGCTTTCTCCGTGGGCGAGTCTTGCTTCTTGTCAGATCTTCAAGGCATCACCCTGTGCTTTGTTCTTTGCATCTCCATGCACTGATGAGCTTTGAACAACATACACAGCCAACAAACCTTCAGACATGCCGGACTGGCACCTTACATGATGGTTTGATGCGCTGTGCTGTTGTTTGGTGCTCCTGTTTTCTGACACACAGAGAAGGAGAGGATAGAGTTTTGGCTCTTTCTTTCTTGGAGCTAATTCTGTGCAGAAAGTCTGAGATACGCTGTTGTGCTTTCTTTCGCTGTCAGTGTTCTTCTCTTGCCCCCTACTTTTCTTTTATTGGATCGCACCCTCCCTTCTTTGTATGCGACCTTATTAGTGTGTGATGAAAGTACAGAGCCAGAATTAATTTCTTTAATAAAAGGTCATTAAGAAATACTATTACACCCCCACCATTTACAATGTAAACACGTTGGTTAAACACTAATACAAACAAAAACCATTCTTTTTCTCATTCCTCCTTTCTTTGTCTCCTTCTACTTGTCGTTGCTTAGAGTCATTATTGATTTGGTCTCAAAGTTTGTGGTAGTCTTTATAGGCTGCATACCCAGAAGCAGGTAGGGAAAAAAAAATACACAACGCACAACACCCACACTCTGCTGCCCAAAAGGCATCCCTCAGTATGTTTGGTGCTTGCATAAGTTTACTTGTTTTCCTTTGGTTCTACTCTTCTTATCTGTCACTTTGTTCGCGTCTCTTTGTTTTTTTCTTTTTGTAGCTCTCTGGCTCTGTTCCCCTGGCTTCTTTTTCTATGTCACAAAACAGCCTTGGTCTTGCATTGCAATTCTTGTCCAGCTGCCATACACTTCATTTACATTTGTATTATGCAATGCAGAGTGATGCCTTGATCTCTTAACCCCACCATCCTCACAGCACTCCCCTCCTTTATCCCCGAACGCCAACTTTCATTACCAACTGACTGTTAATCCAAATGAAAAAGGTTCCAATAAGTAGATTATTGATAAATTCTCCTGATGCTGTGGGAAAGAAAATACCACTAAAGTTATTTTGTATCCACATAGGCTGTTAGATAATCTATCAGGCCTCCCACATGTCAAAGAGGAAATTGATTTTGAGAGTCTATCGCTCTTGTTGTCCAACTGTGAGGCATTACTCCACTTTTGTCTTCTTAGGTGTAGCTCCTCTACCATTTGCCAACAATAGAAGTCATCTAATTAAGGACAGAATGGGCCATGATGGGCCAAGGAGCCAGGCCAGTCGTCCTTTTATGTGGAGTCACCATTGATCGGCCTGCCGATCCATAATGTATGCCAGTTTGGATCCACGCTGTAGAAAGACAAGAATGAGGGAGTAAGTTACAGAGAGATTGGAGGAACAGATGAAGGAGTGTATTGGAAACAAAATCGGCATCCATGAGTGAAAGAGAAGGAATTTAAGAGCCTGTTTGTCTCCTGACAGACTTTAAATTACGAAAGAGTGGGACCACAGTGAGTGAAACAAACAAACAATTGACTATTTACAAAAACCTTTAAAAAAATTACCATCTTAGAAACCGCCCCCATGTTCTCAGGAAACAACTGAGCTGGACAGTCCTTCGTCCTAATCAACTAAGAGACGAATAGCCATGGGGTAACTGATGACCATCCTGCGCTGTGGAACTGGATTTGTCCTAGCAGGCAGAAAGTGGTTACCAACAGCTTCTCTGTTGCAAGGATTTCATGAAGAATTCAGCAATCGGCTCTGTGCTGAGTGTTTACCACTGTGTGAAAGCAGTGCCTCTAAAATATTCCATTTATTTGTCTGATTAAATACCCAACCAAGAGTGTGAAAGATATACTGTGGTTCAAAGAGTAACAGTTAGTCTGAGTCACTGTGGAGTATGTTTTTCTTCTTCTACTATTGATTGATTGAGCGATTTTTTTTAAACGTTGAAAAAAAGAGCAACAAATGTGCCTGACAGACAAAGTTAGCAATTTTTCCAAGGAGTTGGTAGAGAGCGAAGAAGGTCTAAAAGAAGGCTGAATATTTGGTTAGAGACTCTAAATGAAAGTTAATGTTGACTGCTTGATTTGTAAATAATCAACACTTTGCTAATAAACTAGCATCTTTAAAGGTAATGCCAATTTAAAATAAATGGATGTAATTTTACTGTGTCAACATTTGTTCAACGAACACTTTTCATGACAGTAAATTTGATAAATTACACAGCAGGGCCTCTCTTTTTCAGCTGCTGGTCCACCTGTTTTGCCTGCTAAAATGACAAATACAGGTAGCATGTGTTATCAGCTGTGTTCAAGTAAAGTCGATTCATTTACTTTGCCAAATGACGAAATGTGTTTCTGTGTAAAGCTGCTCTTCAAGCCATTTTCTATATCAAATGCAGCTTCCCAGAAGAAAAGCTCTGTGTTGTTTTGCATCGGCGAAAGTGTTCTTAGTTCTTCAAAACCCCAGTGTACTTTGTACATTTGTGCTGACATGTGTTGTCGTTCTTGTAGAAGTAGGATAATGTGCTCAGTGAGCAGGAACCCTTGAGGAAGGAAGGATGAGGACAAACCTAAAATGGACTCGGTTAAGTATATTTTAAAATTCAAATGAGTCTTAGTGCAACAGAAGCAGAGGCTAAACTCCAAATGGTAATGTGAATTACTTAAGAAATGGGTTTAAAAATGGAAGTTTGAGACATTTTCAACTGGCATCACTTAGTGAGGGACAAACAGAGATAAAAGGGCAGAGAAGTTGTCCAATCAGCTGGAGCCATAAGTATAGTTTGCAAGGATTTGGAAATGTGTCCTTGTGGTTATTGGAGAGGATGAGGAGCAAAAAGAGCAACATGTTTGTATGATGAAGGTCCTGGTAGTATTGTAGTATGTGTACTTGTGGAAATATGTGTGTTTTAGTCAGCCTTTTTAAAACAGGAAGACTCCTCAGATCCCTGGACACATGTTTTTTTTATATTAGGAATAACTCGTCTGTGTTATGCAGCATTATTATTTAAATTGCCATAGCTATTTTATTTTCACCGACTATAATTAACTGTAATTCCTTTATTATTCACATGCTAGTTATCATTTTGTTCAGTTACTTTTCATTAAACTCCAGGATTAGATCATTTGTTGGAGATGCAAACAAGGCAGTCACTCTTTTTTTTGTCAATATCACATGACTTTATTCACGTTAATGTTTAATTTTGATTTGTATTTATTTGGTCACCTATTATTATGACCAGCAGAGAGCTTGATTCAGTTCATCAGACATAATATACACTTTAAAATGTGTATTTTCTATGTTAAAATGATAGAAATAATATAAACTTTGTCGTTCTGGCAGAACAAAACGAAAGTGACTGAGTGACCTTTCAGCGGGCCTCACCTGTTCTGTGTGTACAGAACTGTGGGCATTAATGTGTCAGTGTATGTTTGTGCATGTGTGAACGTTTTTGTGTACCTCATATACTGCTTGTGCGCATTTCAGTATGTGTGTTTTTATGTGAGCTAACAATAGCTTTTTGGTCTTATAGGTTTTAGATGTTGTTTCTGGTCAGAGTCCAGTTCACCTTTTTTTAAAGCTGTAATTAGTAAACATGTAGAAATGTGTATATTTGCCTGGATGCACGTCATCTTCTGTCTTAGTAAGATTTTCGTTGTGTCTCTCCTGTTATTAATGTACGATCCATTTCACATATGCCAACGTAAAATGCCTAGCTTCTCCCTCATATGATATGCTTAGCTGAAAATGAAGGCAGCTGCCTTTCATGTTCGAGTCTGACAGGCTGGCCGCTGTGACAGACAGCCTAAAAGCTGCTAATGTACCACAAGTACTGTTTACTATATAAAAGCACACCTTGTGCAGTTCCTCAGAACAAAGAGGGCTCTGCTGGATGTCTCCTCATCAAAGTCAAGGTGTAGGGACCACTTATACATACATAAAAACAAAAAAAAAAAAAAAACAAAAAAAAAATATATATATATATATATATATATATATATATATATATACACACACACACACACACACACACATACACACACACACACGCGCCTCCTGTGTGTTCTCTGCACGAGTGTGAGTGTTGGATGGGGTGTAACACTGCAGATAGGCTGGCTTTTGTGGAGCACCCAGGGACAGGGCTTGGAAGATGGAAACATACTGTCAGTGAGCTGTGATGAAATGCCTGCAGGAGTGTAAGACCACACACACACACACACACACACACACACACACACACACACACACACACACACACACACACACACACACACACACACACACACACACACACACACACACGGACTGGTGAAGTGAGCAAATACACAAGCACACCGACTGAAGCTGATGAGAGAGAGCTGAGTCTATTCAGACTGGATGGAAACCGCAATATAAACCGAGTGAAGCCAGTAACCGGGTCTGTCTATCAAGACTTCTGAAATTGAAGTGACATGAAGATATTCTGCCTGAATGTTATGTTTTATATTTTACTTTAGGCATCCGTCTTTGTCCCTCTAAGCATTGATCTGTGTTTTCTTCTCCTCCTTTCCCTCATATCTCTTTGATTTGTTGTTTGTCCACTGGCATTCTGTGCTCCGCCACGCTGTGCTATGCTGTGCTCATTTGTATTTCAGCTGCATCCCCGCATCAGGGGATGACAGTGCTGAACGCTTATAATAATGGTTGGCTCGATGTGTGTGGCGATAGAAAGGCCAAGTGCTTATTCTGGTGTCATACAGTAATCACTGTAAGCTGGAGTTTTATTCTCTCCTTTCTTAACATTGACTAACAGATGGGAGCCGCCATAATGTTTGTTGTTGAAACACTTTTAATATAACTATAAATTCTAAATACTGCTGCTCGGCATGAAAAAACAGTAAACCAGTGAAGCAGCTTTTATTGTAAAAGTGTTGTTGTAGTCACTCGGCTTAGTTTCTGTTTCCATTTCCGTTTCTTTTCTCTCTGGTTTTTCTTATTTATTCCAGTGTTTACTGCAGGATTTCATGAGACTGATTGATGGCGTGTTCCTTGGAAGACAATTTTGCACAATTTGAAGTTAAAAGCATCTCTCTAGTGCACTTTTGTGCAAGATTAAATAACATAAAAATGAAAATAACAGTGAGCTTTGGCTCTGCTGCCTGTTTGTTAGTGCCTATAATGGCCAGAGTTGTATTAAGCCTTGACTGAAGCCTTGACTGAAGCCTTGACTGAAGCCTTGACTGAAGCCTTGACTGAAGCCTTGACTGTTCTCCAAGGAAGTTGCCGCTGGAAAGCACGAGTTTTCATGTGAGCCGATTTGGACACATGCTTGTGCGTGGCAGTCATTTTTACCCGATCTGCGGCTTATAAAAATTGTTGCATGTTGTTGTTTGTCAAATGTGGTAAATAGTTGTATTTCACTTTCCACGATTCTTGTGCACAAATTCACAGAAAAGGCCTGGAAGTGGCTGTAAGACAACAGACAGTCCAAGAGACACCCTGTCCAACGAGGTTAGCAAGACAGACCGACTGGAGGGAGATGCACTGCTAGCCCAACAAGTTAATGTCACTGTTATTTACTGACATAAAAATGGAGAGAACAGAGAGAGAGAAAAAGTGACTGTGTTCACACATCTTTAAAAAAAATATTTTCGCTTCATTGTGAAACTGTTCTCTGACAAATTAGTCTAGACTGTGGCTGGCTGCTACAGTCTAGGTAATTAATGGGAAACACTGCCTCTTCTCTCCTCCATGTATGTATCCATCCATCTGCCTGTTTGTCGCTCTATAGATTGAGCAATCTGTGGAGTGGATCTCGGCCAGTAGGCGGTTAACTAATATCGGCTGCTTTCTCCGTCGATGGTCTGGACGCCGTCGGTCGAGCCTCCTATTCCCTGCCCTCTGATTAACGTCTCTTGTTAGCTCTAATGAGCTGCTTAGCGATCGCACAAGCACATCTGCTGACATCCAGCAGGAATACTGTCCTCTACTTTGTTCTACCACTTCTTTTGCTTTCTCCGATTTCTCCCGCTTTAATCATTCGGTGAGATTATTGACTTGGCGTAAACATTATTTTCTGCCAGACAGTTGGAGATTATTTGTCCAATTTTCTTGGGGGCTGCCTCTCTTTGTCTCCCTCCTGGCTTGAGCTTTGCCTCGATCTCCACTCCTTTATTTGGTTTGGAACACAATCACCATGTTTCTTAGGTTAAGTAATAGCATTTGAACTGGCAGAAATTTAATCAGCTATGTGGTTTTGACCCTCAGTCTTTCTGTCTCCACTCTCCCCAGTATAAATGGCTCTCTTTCATTCCCCTGAAATATGTGAAATACACTGCATGTCCTTCTCCTTTAGGCTTTTGAAGGCTGCCAGCACTTAATATTCCTATTCTGGATCTTCCTCCAGAAAGATGTTACAGTCCATATTGTTATCTGTACTTAGTTAGTTTCTGTATAGTTTCTGTAACATCGCTTTGTTCGCCATTGGTAATTTATGTGTTTTAATGTGTCCATCTATCAACCACTTTGTCCAAAACCTTTCTAAATGTACTTTTCTATTAAGGCTGCAGCTATTGATTATCCTACCAATCATTCCAACGCATAATTCAGTAATCTGAAATACTCGATTCATTGATTTATTAAAAAGAAAAAAAAAATGAGATGGATATCTTGAAATGAATAGCTTGATATGCATCGATTGCTCTACACTACACCACAGTCACACTGAATATACCTGCAGTTTTAGATGTAGGCTATACTGTAGAGGTGAAGTGCAGCATTTGTGCAGTTTAAAACAAATAGATTTTGCTGGCAAAGCAGTTGTTTCCTAAAATCTAAAGATGTTAAACAAACCTGCTCAGCTGGTATAGACAGAAAAAAAATGATGACCTAAATCTAACGCAGCGATAAACGGAAAATGTTTCCAAACCACGTGAAGACCATTTGCAAAGGGTTTGCATCATTTTTGTTGTTGTTTTTAATTGAACCAACCTCACATGCTTTGGCCTGCGGAATTGACCGTTGAATTCACAAAAGAGCATCAGCAGTGCTTGAAAACAGGATATATATATAAATCTGAAAATCAATAGCTGTGCTTTCATCTGCATCCAGCCTGATCTTATTTCCCCATATTACCAGAAAATCTCTCATTGCTCCTGATAAAAAGCAGTAGAGCTCTGAAATGATCCAGAAAAATAGTTCTGTCAAAAAGTGATTTATCTTCTGTGAATAATCGCAGGGGTTATTGAATATTTTTAGATTAAGTTAATTACTTGACTATAAAAAGACATAAATTGAAGCTGTCCTCTCCAAGTCTATTACTTGTTCTCTATGTCAGCTTTATTATTTGGGGTAAGAAAAAAAAAAGAAAAAAAAGAAGTGTTTTATCATGCTGTCACCAGTAAGACACATTCTGTTTGACCTGATGCAATTGGAGGCAATTGAAGCAGTCATCTCACCGTGCTGCCGCAACAATGGTGTGTGCCATTTTGGGTTGCGTCACGACTTTTGTGCACATGCATGCATGTAGCCACGCAAAGACTCACACAGGCATATGCACATTTCAGATATGTGTGCATGTATCAGACATTATCCCTCACTTCCAAAGGGTATGGGCACACACATACACATACACATACACATACACATACACATACACATACACACCAAAGCCTCATACATATTCCCACAAATACATTCATGTATGAACAAGATTATGTCATGTAGTGTCTCTCTCTCTCACCACTCTGCACGTCGACTGCCAGCTTGTTTGAATGTGTCTGCTGCAGTTCATAATGTCTGCTTATTAGCGTTCCCCTAATGTTTTCTTTCTTCCTAACTAAGCCTGCAGATTACACACACTAATGACTTAATGGACTGATCTTTCACTTTCCTTCAGCTCCCAAATGTGTCTCGTACATTAGTCAGGCACATTTCCGATGCCTTGAGTGGATTTGACATTTTATGTGACTGGTGTTTAAATGTGAGAAAAGATTGCTGAAATGCAACTCTCGTCTTTTTTTTTTTTTTTTTTTTTTTTTTTTTTGGCTGCTCTTAAGCATTGGTACCGTGACAGTATTGATAGATGCTTAGCAAAAATAAATCGAAGGGAGCAGAGCGTGTCTGTTAAATGAAATGAGTGCATTGGATTTATAGCACAAGGCAAATCAAGATCAGCATTGTGCTATGCTTTGTGCTGTTGGTCGCCAGTCGCCCCAGTGTGTGTGTGTGTGTGTTATCCTCGTGGAATTAGAAAACTGTGGAGGCAAACACTCCAGTCAAAGTTGCATCTCTTTTGCATTGCCATGGTTACACAACAGTAGAGTATGTTACCAGCTGTGCAGATGTTGAATCCCGCTTTTCATGCACATCTGTGCTGTTCAAACATCCCACAGGGCGCTATGAGGGGTGGCGATGAGGAGAGATGCAGTGCAAATAGAGATATTGGCAACGGCAGCAACAGTTAATGCGATGCGGTGGCCTTACTCAACATTGAATACTTCGAGCTTCCTCATGCAAGACACCATGTCAGCTCGAGGCAAGTCGGTCATTATGTGTCTGCACATAGGCAGATATGGTATTAATAGCTGTATTCCATTTGATGTCAAGGACTTACATTATCTTGCCAACAGCTGTGGGGCCCTGCTGTTTGATGTATGGACACATGTCTTGTCGTGCAGATAGTGGCAGATGAGAACATTTTTGGAGTGATGGTGTAGATTTTATGGCCTGAAGCTTTTCTTACCACAAGTGAGGCTGAAGTTCAGGGCTTTCAGTGAGTTTGCTCAGTGGCGTTTTCTGGGGGAAAAACCTTGTAATTTCTAAAAACTATGAAATGGAAAACTTTGGATGCTTTTTTTTATAAACTAAACCGGAGATTTTAGATACGTTTTGTTAGTCTCACAAACCCAGAGAGTCATGGAATTAAAAGGGTTTGTTTCAAGAGAAAGCAGACATTAGTCCCTCGAATATGATAGAGGGAAAATAAAGATTCCTTTTTTCACCTCCCCTCATATCACTTCCACCGGTTCTCTCTCACCTGCACACCCTCATACCGCCACCTTGCTTCACCTCCAGCTGTCTATTTTCCTAATTTCACATCTTGTTTTGCACACAACTCTAATTGTATTCTCATAGCGCTCTCACCTCCTGTTATCTGGCACATTTGTGCGTCTGAGTGTGTGTGCTCCCAATGTGTTGATGATACCAGGGTTGCCACTTCTTAGTTATCCAACGGTACGAATGCCACCACTCTACAGAATATTCAGCTCCCATTAACAATGGTGTCATCGCACTAATGTGTCATGGTGGTAAAATCACTTTTTTGTTGTTTTTTGTTTTTGCAGAAACCTGAGTGATAGGATGGGGACGGAGGTTAGTCAGAGGTGCAGGAAGGTGGAAGTGTTGCACATCTCAACGGCAAAATGTGTCTCATTTTCAAGTGTCAGGTCTCGGTTGTGTCACCTGGGTATCATTCTGAAGGTGGAAACTGGATTGTGGAATGTTTTGATGCAATGCTGGTGTTGTAAGTCATTAGATTAATTAGATTGAACTTGAAATGCTGCTGTAAATTATAAGTAATGGCTGCCCCGCTTCGAGTGATCTTATGAGCTTGGGAAGGTGAAATCTTGTTAAAACCAATGGCGTTCTCTCTCTCTGGCGGTCTGCAACTCAGGTTTGCTTGAGATTAATCTAAACCAACAGAGGATTGTCAAACAGGACTACTTTTTATTGCCAATTGCTGTCTGCAGAGAGAGACACACACGCACACACATGCACGCACTTCATGATTACATCAGGCTAAACTAGCTCGTTTATCATCTTACATCACATTACCTTGTGGCCCATAGATGTAGAGGGCAGATGGCAGCACTGCCGTGAGTGTGTGCGTATGTGTGTTGTGTGTGTGTGCCCCCCACACGAACACATGTCTGTGTATGTAGGCGCCCGCACTCGGTCTCCGGAGGTGTAACCCGACTCGGCATGCCAAACTGTGCCAAGTGCTCACAGCTGGCAGCGGCCGAGCAGTTGATCTCCCTGGACATGTTTCCCCCTACGCCAGGACAAACAGGTAATACACCCTGCAGCCTGGCAGGAAACTGGCTCTGTGGCCAAAAACGAGAGAGGAGGTGAGGGAAGGCTGGTGGGGGTGGCTTAGAGAGGCAGGGTGGCAATAGATGTCCAATCTTTGTAGAAGTTAGGTGGAGAGAGAGAGAAGGTGGTATAAAAGGAGGTCGGAGCCGATGTCAAGACAGTAATAGTAAATCTAGGTTATTGGAGAATGAAATATTTAGAGTTGATTTTTCTTTTAAATACGTTGATCCTCAAGCAACCCGTCACTGTTCTTTAATCAGCTTGACTGTTGTGTGTGTGTGTTCTAAAAGTATGTGCACACATGCGATGCTCCTTGGCTGTCCTTCCAAGTTTGCGGTTTGTGTTTGCTCGGCTCTTCTGCCAATTTGATTACAAATGCCCGTCTTCAGAGGCCTGTGCACTTTTTGTCTGCGTGTCTTAGACAGCTGGCTGTATCAAAGTAGTTCTCTTCTACCAAGGTGAGTTTGTGTCACACCTGAGATCTCTCTACCTCTAAACAACATGAGAATACAATTTATCAAAAGTCTCATTTTGGAGACACAATCAGAACTAAAGCCTCTCAGATTCTTTGTTGCCCGGCTTACCGAAGCATGAACTCCCAGAAATTCCCCAGGTTCTTATTTGTGAGACATTTCTACTGAGACACGGATCATGTCCCAGACAGGTATTGTCAGCTGGTCCTTAGTGTGGAGGCAGTGCTCCAAAACTAATCACCAAGAGAGTTCCTTCAACTGAGGCATGGATCTAGTGAAAGTAATTAGCAAATTCTTCTTTTGAAGGTAGGTCAGCTGAGACACGGGGTCTTTTGAGGCTTTCAGGATGGCCTAATGGTGCCCTTTTTTTGTGTTATTCATGCTATCATAGCACAGAAGCTTGAGGGTGGCCCAAGTGGTTTATGAAAACCAACGACAGGTTGTTGAATCGCTCACAGCTTAGATTCTTTTACCCTTCCAACGGTGAACTGAAAGAGCTGTCTGGACTACTTGGCCATGAAAGCGACTAATGACCTGAGCTTTGTCTGTTGTGAAGCACTCCTCCGTGTGAATCTGGTTATTGGTGCTCGGTTCCGTCAACGATCGCAGGGGGCACTGTTGTGTTGTTTTACAAACAGCATGGCCTCTCTTCCTATTAGCCATTCCCCTTGTGGGTCCTTGTTTTTGTGATGAGCTATGCCCAATTCCAGCACAACCTCCTGGAAGCCTTTCCCTTCTAATCTGCTCCTGATCAAGGTCTAGGTTTGGAACGTCGCTCGACAGCAAAGGCTTTGGCCCGCGACAAAAACTGATTAGAGATTTTGGGACACTCAGGGTCTCAGAGAATGCAGGGAGCGGTGGTGCGCTCACCACCTTGTTAATCAGCAAAGACACCACGCAAATTGCCAGTCAGCCTGTTTACAATTAATCTTTTCTTCTAGAAATTTAATGCCATTGCTGTTGCCCGGAGCATCCCAGAGAGAGGGCTGTATTCATGAGTTGTCATTGTCTTTTGCAACACTATGGAAGAGCTCTCAAATTAATTACTTGGTTCAATTAAATAATTGGTCCGATGTCGGCCTCTTTTGTCCATGCACTATTATAACAGCTGCTCCAAACACCACATTTAGCTTCTGCTGATTGTAGTTTACTTGTGTTTGTGTCTCCCAGAGAGAAATATAGTGAGGTTTAATTTCATCAGTTGTCACTGTGCTTTTAGGTGAATAACCTCTTCCTCTCCTCACTAATGTCTATTCGATTTCGCTCACAAAATGGATTTCATGAGATTACATCTGTATGTGTGTACTAATAATGGCTGTGGCCTCCAGCTGTGTTCCATTTTGCTTTAAGTATTGCTTGTGAATAGAATGAACTACACTGACATCTCGTCATAATCTAGCCCCGGTCCCCTTCCATATCTGGTATTAAAAATCTGGTCGCTGTGTGAACCATATTAGATTTTTGTGCTGTCTGGAAACCCTGGTCTGTCCGGGTCTGATAGGATGAAAGGTCTCAGGAACATCCTTACCAGACTTCAAACAGACGGACAATGATGAGACCACCTAAATGGCAAGATGTTGAATTAGTTTTATTACTCATACTCATACACCATAGTTATGAATGGCTTTGTTGTCCTGGCCATAGAAATAGAACACTAGATGTGACATTATGTTATATCTCATAATAACCATCCACAAGCTTACCTGTATATTGTTTATAATCACCACTTATGAGCAGCGACTATACTTAGCTGGTAAGTCTACTGTGCAGCACGTCATTGCTTTAGAAAAGGTCAAAAGAGTCCAGGGAGGCTGGCAACATTTGACCATGGAGGAGCTGATTCCATGCCATTCAAGTAAACAGTATATGAACAACGGGGAGAAGTGCTCTTCTTCACTCTTAAAGCTGCAGTCCCCCAAAAAGAAAGGCACAAAATATTTTATATATGTAATTTATGTAATTTTTATGTGTACTTGTTTCATTTCAGCAAACCATGAGCACCTTTTACGCATTTCTCTGTCCTTATCAATGACACGACTGTCCTCTACTCTGGCCCAATTGCACAATTGTGAGATAATCTTTACGATTGAAAACACGATTTGCTGTTTTTGAACTATATTAACTAAGATTCTGTCAGAATCTTTTCTTTTTGGGGGGGTAGATTGACTGTAGACGGACTCAGTTGTCTCACGCTCATTGCTTTCAGTAAAAAACAGAATTAGTGTATTTGTAGAAAGTTGTAAGGATTATAAAAACATCCTAAGCCTCTCTCAACCATACTTTCCAATTACAGCAAGTTTAAACTGGACCCAGTTAAGCCAACGTGGTTCCAAGTCTTAATGACTTGTCACATCTATATCTATAGTCCTGGACCTCAGCCAGCTGCCTGTCTGTCTGTCTGTCTGTCTGTCTGTCTGACTGACAGACTGAGCATGCACATTGCATCCTTGACAGCATTACAATGGGGTTGCCAAGGATACCAAACAGAGCTGCGAGGTCCTATGCGTGCATGTATGTTGTGTGAATGCACAAACTCACACAAATGCATCCAACAAACTCAACACATTTTTTAGTAATGCAATATGACCACGCGCACTCACACAAGCGCTCAGCATGTTCTTTTTCTTTGTCTCTCTCTGGCCGCCGCTCTCCCTGTCCTCCCTCTCTCTAGATCATTCTTAATCAGTCTCATCCTATCGCCTCACCGCTGCCTGTCAGAGGCCTGTCAGAGGCCCATCAAAACCCCAGCAGTGCGTCACCTGCTGCTGCTGCCATTAATGACATCTGATGACACCCATCGTTAAAGTCACTCGCTGGAGATGACTGAGAACTCAGTGTGCTCGCTCCTTTTAAATTGTTTCTTCTGTGTTTTCAGCAGTGCGTTTTAGCATACATCTGGACCTAATTCTGCTATGTTTTTTTTTTTTTTGCAGACTGTCTACCCTACTTCCTACTTGATATCAATCCTCAAAAGTACCTTCGGAGCACTTTACAAATAAAAAAGAAATCATTGAATGTAAAACAGTAACAACAAAGAAATATGAAAATAAAAATAAAAATAAGACAGTATAAAGGCAATCCTTGACACGACTTTTGCGTAGCATTTTCATTTAAGGGAGTTCAAAGACAACGAAAGTTTCACAGTCTCTCTTTTATTAATATTTTATTATGCTGTTTGCGTGGGAACTGTGTGACATTTTCTAAATATTCAAAGTAGTCATGAAAGAGGTTGAACCGCTGTTTTTAAAGGATGATAATCACTCGGCTGCTATATTAGCTGGCTTTTATATTTTCTTCCCACGCGTTCAGCTGCCTCACCGTCATTACTTCACCCCTCCTTTGTTCCTGTGCTCCAATCCGTAGGTGCGTTTGCTCCTTCCCATACATCTCTTTCATAACCCACCATCCTTACCTCTCCCCATTGAATTTGTCCTCCTTCTACAGCTATGGCTTTTTCTTCACCTGACTGAGTTGTGGGCTTATGGTGGGAACCCCTGCTGCGTCTGAAGACACTGAATCACTCTCTATAAATTTCTCTCCACTCTCTCTCTCTCTCCCCTTCCACCTTTCCTAACTTTCCCTGCAATTTTCTCCCATGTCTTTGCACCACTTATTTCTCACTCTCTCTCTCTGTTCTCCTTTCTCTTTGCTAGAGGAGGAAGTGGAAAACTTTGACGTGTCCAGTCTCCAGGAAGAGGCTCTGAGGAACATTGAGGCTGACAGCTTCTGGTGCATGAGCAAACTGCTGGACGGCATCCAGGTAAGCATGTGTGTATGTGCATTTGTCTCAGAACAAACTCAACTCAAAACACCCACATATGGTTTTATACACTCTTACCAACATACTGTACATGCTCAGTCTCCCATTTTCTCCCTCCTCCATATCGTCTGTCCATGCTTCTCTTCTCCCTAAACATTTCTTTTACCGCTTTTCTCTCTTTCATGCTCTTTTTCTCTGTGGATTCTGGCTTCTCTGATGTGGTGTATTTGAGAAAAGTGTTTCGTGCTGCTCGCCTTGCTGCTACTTAGTCCAAAAATGAATTAAGCAATTTCTATTAAGCATAAAGTAGATTCCAGTAGAAACTCATCACTTTACATAGGCCTGTCCTGATAACTGCATCTGTTGAACGATGTATTGTCCCAGAAATAATTATAATAAACATTATTTTTGTCACTTTAGGACCATTTCATGCCACTGATATAGTACTATAATTGCATAATAATGGAAGAACATCCTTTAAAACAAACAAACTTTTAATTCTCATGAATATCCAGGAATTGGAAATGGGATATGAAAGAAACCATTAAAATATCTTAGAAGTAAAACATAAATAACATCAAAACAATAAATAAAATGGACTCTGAGGCTTTGTTAAAAAAAAAAATTACATGTAAACTCAACAGGCAATATTGAGGAAAGCAAAAATGATCAAGGCCGTGCACATATATCAGTAAGTCGGTAATATACACTCAATACAAATATAAACCCAACACTTTTGTTTTTGCTCCCATATTTCCAGAGTTGAAGTAAAAGATCTAAGAGTGTGTCTGCGCCCACTAAAGGCTTATTCCCCTCAAAGTTTGTTTAAATCCATGTTAGTGAGCATTTGCCCTTGATTAAGTGAATTCGTCCACCTGCCAGGTGTAGCCCATCAAGATGCTGATTGAACAAAATGATTATTGCACAGGTTTTATCACACAACACAATGCCACAGATGTCACAAGTTTCAAGGGAGTGTGCAATACACATTGAGTATAAGATACTGCATGTATGACAAGTCAATAACGTAATTATTGCGACAGGCCTAGCAATCAGTGTCTCTTTGATTTGCTAGACATTCAGCTATCATCACCCCACTTCATGTTGTAATGTTTGTCTAATGTTTGTCTAATGTTTGTCTAAGTTATACACCAACACAACACCAATGACTTTTGACATATGTTGGGTGCAGAGATCCAGCACCGCATGTAGGCTCCAATAGTGAATGCATTCATTTTGCAATTACGTATCTTAGAGTGTGATTTGGTTGTTTTTTATGCACATTAAGAATTAGTTTTATACAATGCTGTTATTGCTAAATTCAAGGACAATGCCTTAATGCAGAATTTAGCAAAATATTATTTTAAACTTTCAGTACCAAATACGACATAAGGTCTCTGATGCTAAGACAATTTACTGGTGATAACAAGGAGTTTTAAAGCAAAGTAAGTTTAAAAGTAACTTTAATCATCTTTAAGTGAGAAACATTTGTGCTTTTCTATGAAAGGAATTTTCAATGTGCATAAACGTTGACGTATTAGCGTCACACCACTGCAGTCAATCAGCAGTCAATCAGCAGTCAATCAGTTGCATGCACTGATTATGTATGTTGAATAGTTACAGTGTTCAGGTGGTCTCACATTCTAGTCTGAAGTAAAGCCTGCAGGACTTCTCTAGCAGCGTGAGCATTTGAGTGAAACAGCTTTACTGTGTGGGTTTAAGCAATGTGATTATCTTGCATATTCTAAAGCAGGCCTGAGTGTCTGGAGACCACATAATTGCATACAGTCCGCAGCACCAAGCTTCATTTTGATTCATAATTTCTTCCTAAAACCTTTTGCCCACCAATCCTCCAGACTGACCTTGCTCTCAGCAGTCAAGGTTGAGCCATCTGTCAGTTTTGAAGCATGCCTTCCTGACCTGGTAGTAGATTTCCACTGTAACTTATAACATATATGTTTTACCATGTCTTCCTATGATGAATGAAGGCATATAGATTCTAAGTCAATAGAACGGTTTATACCTTTTGTAAATGTATATTTTCCGTATATTTTATGTATATTTTTTGGAAGTTTGGAAAACCCCATAAAATGTCAACATTTTAGCCACATTTTAGTACATTTTGACATTTTGATTCACACCAAAACACTTCTGTTATGGCCTGAGTGTTACCGGTTATCTTTGTGACCATGTTGTAGAACTACTCTAATCATTGTTCCCTGGCATAGTTAAAGAAGCATCTGCCAAGTCTGCCCAGTTGGGTCAATGACCCTAATCTAAAGTTAGGCTTAAGAGAATATCTACAGCAGTTAATCTTTTAATGTATTAACTTGGCAATATGCTTGTTGTTCTATGGAAATGATAAGAAACACATTACTTGATGATGAAATAGTTTTATCAGAAGATTTATTTTAATTTGCGTTGTTTAAAACATTAATATACACTTAATATATTCAAACTCAATATTTTGTCAGGCCCTACAATAAAGGTAATTAATAGTAAGGCGCATGTGATGTGCATCCATAAATAACTATCAATTGATTCAGCTATTCATTTAGGAAATTAATAGACGCTGTGCCTTGTTGCCCCTGAGAGAACAAGGCAGAGAGAATGTGGAGCTCGAGAACAGGGGAAGAATAAAGTGTGTGTCTTTGTGCTTGCTTTTGTCTGTGTGTGGGTGTTTGTCCCATGCTTGTGTTTGTTTGTGACCTTGGCTCCAAACTAATTATGTGCAATGCACCAGGGAAGCCCATGTTTCCCCCCCCCCTAATGCTTTCTAAACAATCTGACGGAGGCTGAGTGCCTCAGCTCCGTAATTAGTTGGTGATCCTTCCTCTGACCTCTTCTCGAACCCTCTCACATCCACTATGCACTATTACACTTAACTGAGGGACTGAAGGTGGGGGTCCGGAGGTTGGGAGAGAAAAAGAGTCTCTCAGTGCAATTACATTTGCTCACTGCCTTTTTAGCACCTTATATATCCAGTATTTCCTCTGGGCTCGGTGACACGCTGGTGTCTTCTTGTTTTGGACCAATTTGTGTAAAATATTTAAAGCAATTTACTTGCATCACAATCCAGAACAAAGTCATAAAATCAAGGTTTTAAAAGCCCTTCATGCTTTGGAACTTCCTGCAATTACATTTGGAACTATACTTTTAAAAGTTCCTTTCCTTTAGCTCAGTTTCACTGAAGTTTCACTTCCGTGCCTCCCTCCCAACTTCAAGTGAAAAGGCTATTTTGGCTGTCAACGCACTTAAGCAGCTTCTCCAATAAGCTGCTGCCTTAATTGACATTATTGCTGCCCATTCCTCCAAAGGAGCAGGCTGCAATAAAAGGTAGGTTAGAGAGATCAGTCATTTTCAGGTAAGTCTAATCTTGTCAAAATCAGAAGGACTTCAACTAATATGTTAAAGATGTTTTATTTTTTGAGTAACCTGATTTTTCCTGTTCCTTCAAAAGGATAACATTTTTCTGTGTATACTTGATGTAATTAGTGCTGTTGACATCCAGCGCTAAAAGCCAACACCAGAACAACATGGTGTACACATCCCCCCATTGCTAGCAGACAGTTAGCAGACAGTGATTGACATTTTCATGGGTAAATGCGTGAAGACAGCAATTTTTCAGTCCTGACATGACCTTTGAGGCACTGTTAGATAGACAAGCTTTGGTCTGTGTAAGAGCTTGATAGAGCAAGTATTATACTTGCATTTGCTCCAAAAAAAAAAAAAAATTCACAATATGCAAGTAGAAATTACAACCAAATTACAGCCAGTCTCTTATAATTATCCCCCAGTGGAGAGAAAGATGAACTGAAGTATGTGTTGGTACAATAGATCCATGTCACACACCCCAGTCGTGTGTGTTTATCTTTGTGTGTGTATGTGTGTGAGTGTGTTTAGGTTCAATGGGACTCTGATCAGACAGTAGACCATGCCTCAACAGTGTATGAGAACCAATAACCTTTTTTATTTTTATTTTGCATAAACAGACATGGAGCTTCCTCGCTAGAAGTCAAGTATTATCTAACTAAACCCACTTATAAATCGTTTACTGACTGAAGTGAGAGAGATTCTAACATTTTGAACAATCTTTATCACTTTAATTACACAGACATGTGTAGCATAAGTACATATGGATTAAACTGGTTTTGCATAAACTGCGTTCCTTTAAAATTTGTCACTGTGCTCCAATTTCTTTTCTTTTTTTTTGTATCATTCAGGAACATAATGTCCTCCCTGGGGGTAAAAGGTTTTTGACGATGTGTTTACAACAGCATCAACAAAATGACAGCACACAGCCCTCACACCTTCCATTTACTCATCAAACAGGCTTGTACCCCCATTGGCCACAGCTTGTTCTGACACGGTCAAAAAAAAAATCTGTGTGATCTGAACCTGACCTGCTGGACTGGAAGGGAGCTCATCAGTCACGTTTCAGGTTTATGATTACCAACACGTGATCCATAAGTACTTTTAAGGACAATTCTCTCTCTAAACCGGTACAAAAATCATTATAATTCTATTAGAATTGACCGGTTGCACAGCAGACATTTTAACTTGTCACAGCAGGAAAAACACATGCTGACTTAATAACAGTAATAACGTCTCAGTCCCATTAAGTGTCCCGGTAACACTGACAGTGAGGCACTATGCACAAAAGCAGGACCTCCTCTATTCGTTAATGCACCTGTCAACAGATTACTTTATTGTCACTATACACAAAGCATGTCCTTTCATCAGAAAAAAAACAACTCATACATTGTATTGTTATATTTTGAAGTCGACCCCAATGTAACCCCCATCTCTCCAGCAGCCAATTAGTCTTATAATTTGCTAAATTTGACAGTGCCTCTGGCTAACCTGACTAATTTAACCTCTTGAAATTATCCCATATATTTTGTTTCAATTATTTTAAATGGAACTGTCATCTCTGCCTATCTCAACCCAATACGGGGTTGCTGATTTAAACATGCAATGTTGAGACTCAAACCATAATGTATTATTAACGGTGAAAAGAGTCAGTCAAAGCCTCTGTAATTGCATCTTATTTCCCACCTCAAACCCCAGCACCATTTCAGGGGAAACGCCAGTATGACTCTGTTGTGAACAAAAGCAGAAACTTTGCAGGAATGAGTTTGGAGAAGAGACTTGTTTAGTCTTTATGATGCATGACAAAACCATGGCTGGTCTCTCAAACTTGAATTTAAACAAAACACGCTTTTCTCTGGCTTATCGTCTTAAACATTTTACGAGACATCTTTTGCCATGTACACATACAATCGTGCCTGATCATCCTCTTCTTTTGTAGAGTCACATGAGCCCCATTTCCACTGCCCACTTCGACTTGACTCGCCTTTTTTTTTTGCGTTTCCATTAGCTGCTCTCTGTCAGGTGCATTCTAAACTTGAGATGCCACAGAGCATGAAAGGATCAGCTATTTGTCTGCAACTTGAATCACTAAATTGTATCACACAAACCTCTGTAGTAATGTTACAACAACACATAGTTCATGTAAAACTCGAACATTAAATGGCCAACAGCTCCCTCTCTCGCTACTCCACGGCTGAGTGGCCATCTGCCCCTCCCTCTGAACACGTGCCAATCTGCGTGTGCCTGCTCATTGTCAAGGCAACCATCTGTTACCACGGCACCAACTAGAGATGGGGTCTACCTCGAGTTGGAACAGGGTCCGAGGAGTGACATCTAGCAGACGGTAGCTAGACTAAAACATACGCCATGTCCTGTTCTGGATTCCCCAAGGGCTCCCCACTGTCACCTTGGGCTGTCGCTCAATCCACTACGTACACACACATGCATACACTGTCACACATGTGCACATGCACACACATATGCACAAGAGGAGTAATCTACCAGGTGTTGTGTGATGCTTGACAACATGTCTGTATATCTGTTTATATTTCCTCCAAGCCTTATTGGTCGTCATATAAATGTAGTCACCGTTCAAGAACAACTTCGAACTCCCTCAATTTTTTAGATGGAATTTTCCAGTGTTACATACTTTTCCACTCTTTTTGTTTTAAGCAGAATCATGTGTGCTAAGCTAGCTTACATACAGGTCAGGTGAGATGGAGACGGTAACAACTGCTGGGGGGGGGGGGGGTAAGGATACAGGCTGAGGCTGGAAAATCAGGCTGAAAGAAAGGATGGATGGAGACATTTATGCAATAGAAATGACATAAAGAAAATAAAGCACCCTAAACCTGGTTAGCATAGCGACAAGTGGAGTTGATCGTGTAAGGCCTGGCAAGTTTCTTTATATGATTCAAAGGCAGTGTCAAGTGATAGTTAACCCTCTGCAGCAGTCACACGTACTTCCCTGTGATGTCAAAGAATAAGCTTTTACAAATGCTGCTCTAAATACTCACTATGTGTCTTTTCTTGGGTAAAAAGGCCATTTTAAGTCACTTTTAAAAGTTTTATAGCTTTACAGGGAAGATCTCAGCTCGCCTGTGACTCATGTTAAATCGCACATACACACACGAAAGCAGCAGAATGAAATCTGGCCAATCCACTTGTAGCCCTAAACAAACTGTAATTGTCTTTGTATACACTTTATCTCGACCTGCCATCTCTCTTTTACAATCACTTTCTATCTCTGTCCCTCTTCCACACACTTATCCATGTACCAGAGAATGACGGATCATTGCCCTGTCCTTCTCTTTATTGTCTACCCTTTATCTTGACCTGTCATCTCTCTCTCTCTCTCCCCCCTCTCCTCTATCCTTGTGTCTGTCTCACCATAGCAGCGTTGTTGTGGTGGTTATGTCCAACTTGCAGATAGACATCCGGTGCCACAATAGGAGGCAATCTTTGTCCAGCGTGGAGCCATTGTGGTCTCTAATAGAATGAACCGTGAGGTGAAGAGATATTGATTCAGCTGACTGAAAGAGAAAGACGGACTGAGTGTTGCTCTATGTCTGTTTGTTCATGTGGTTGACTCGGGGCAGTTGCACTTACTTGCCCAGTCAGATATGGTGGGTAGACAGATGGTGGGAGAAAAGCAGAATGTATGAATAATGAATGTGTGAGAGTTGATTTCCCCCTGTTGCTTCAGCTGATCAAAGATCCAACATTTTGGATTTGACAAAGGGAGGAAGGAGTCAAAGAGGTACTGCATTAACGAGGGAGAAAATAGAAAATGGGATAAAGAATTAAGGGAGGTGAGGAAGTAAAAGGGGGAGAAATATAACAAGAGGAAAATGGAAGAAAATTGATTAATATAAATGCAGAAATGGAGAAGAATGAAAATAAACAGAATATTTAATATCTTACCCCATCACAAATATGTTTCTATAAAAAGTTCTAACTAAACACTAATCAGTCACAAAATAAAATGCAGTACAGAATGGAACAAAAAACCCCACCAGGGAACAAAACAAAGCAGGAAGACATAACGGCATGGTCAAAACATTTAGTCAAATCTACCATTGTTAGCGCCACAAAAGTGATGGAAATACATAAGGAAATGGAGAACAGAAGGTGGGAGAGGTTAAAATTTAGATATTGATGACGAAATAAATGAGAGGAGTAAAGGAGAATGGGAAAAGCAAAATTTGATACTCAGTGAAATTACAGGAGGGGGAATGAAATAAAATGATGATGATGATGATGAGTCAGAGGAAATGAGAAAGAAGTGAGTAGGTAAGCAATGAGAGAACGTGAGCACCTGAAAGCGCTGATTCACTCGAACCTGAAAACCTCCTGACCCTCAAATGCATGACAGTCTTATTTTTATATCTACTTTATATCTAACTAAAAATATGTAAATAAAAATGATTAGTAAAAAAGACAAATAACAATATAAGGAATATCTGTAAGCATTGTCATTTATTTTCTTATTTGTTTTCTGCATTTAATTTCTCTATATGTGTCTTATATTTTTAAATATGCATTTTATTGCATAAAATCACTCTATTTTCCTACATATTTTTTATCAATTAATTTATTTTTATCCCTCTATCTGTCCTATTTTTTTTCTTCTTCTTTGAGCTAGCTGCTAACTGCTACTAGCTGCTTTTTACATCTCCCGGGTTGGGAGTCGCACACTTATTGCGTAGTCTAAATGTCACACCACCATCCTTTCATTCCACCTTGCCATCGTCGAATCGGTGCTGTTACTTCCTCTTCTGCCAGCTCAGAGGTGGAACAACAATGAGCCCTATTACCCCTGTAACGATTATACAGGGTGGTGATGCACAATAAAGGCCTGCCTTGAACAGGCTGTGTAAAAGGGGCTAAAGAGAATAAGGAGAAAATGAGCAATTGGGAAAAGTTAGGCCCTTAGAGAGAATTTGAATAGTAGTTATAGAACCAGAAAATCCTACAAAGTGATTTTGAGAGAGACGGACAGAAATAAGAAGCTGATGAGAAAAAGAGAACAAGAGAGAAAGAAAGGCAGTTGATTAAAGCCAGCAGCTTCAATAATGCAAATGTAATTACTTGTGCAGGCTTTCACACTTCCTAAGCACCTAACTGCAGTAACACTGGGGTGGTAGAAAGAATGAGAACCATAGATATCTAAAGACAAAAAAGACAATGCACAAATGTGTACACTTAACGCAATTTAACAAAACTAAAAGGATGATCGGTGGTGGAGTAGGAATGGGCAAAACAAACAAAAACAGAGTGATGGAGAAAGAGAGGAACAGAGCCAGGCAGGCATTTATGCAGAAATTCCTGCTAACAGGCTAACAGCTATGTTACGGTATTAAGATGCTAAATCCATTCCTTCATATTAATAATGTACATTGTCCCCTCCAACGCTCTCTTCTTTAAGTTGTGATGCTACAGTACATGAGAGGGTTTCATGAATGATAAGCCAAAGCTGCAGTTGTGTGCACATATACTATTATATATTGTATTTTTTTTTTTTAACTGCAGGGAAAAATAACCATTTAAAGTTTACAGGCCTTGGGCAATGTTGCCTAAAAGAGCCACTTGGGTTTGCTGCAGTATCGTTGGGATTTTGGACAAAGATTCTTTAATTGTGTTGTCTGAGACGGTATTTTTGAAGTCAATATTAACAATGTTTGTATATCACCTCAAAGCAATTTTTGTGCTGCAATATCTTGTTACTTTTCCGCTGACGTTTACACAGAAACCAATATTCTTTACTCTTCATTTATTCTTTACTCTTTATTTGGATCCCAATTAGCTTTCCAATGAGCTTGTCCTTTCTGTGGTCCACAGCAGCGCTGAATGGGCCATCACACCTCCACACCAGCCACAGGGTTGCTACCGGACACCTGTGGGTCGACATGGCTCTGAATTTTCGACTATGTCTGCTTTGTGGTGCTAACATTCAATAATATGCTCAATCCCAGAATATGATGTGAAGACCACGCCGTGAAAATTTAACATAAATCAAACGACTTTTGACGTTTGAAGTTTGAGCAAATCGCAAAAAAATGGGCACAGACTTAAAAATGGCTGACGTCCTGTTGAGTTTAGGTCATGGCTCCTGGAGACTTCTTGAAGATCAGGGTCTGAAACACATGCCTATCATTTCATACATGCACTCTTTAGGGACTTTAGTGAGCCTTTTTGCCACAAAACCCATATCACCCATAAATTTCCACCACGACTGTCACATGTGCCAACTTTCATGAAATTTAGTGCGTGATCAAGCTCCGAAAATGCAATTAATTTGAGAGAATAATAGTAATTTCTTGCACATAGGGTCTTTTCGCCTTTTGTGCTTGGGCCCTAATAACAAGGTATCAAAGAAAAACAGGACCACAAAATAAGTAAATATATTATATAGATATACTGTATCTGTAATAATCAATAATTTCATCTAGCTTTATTTGATTTACTAGGTAATTGTCAAACCTTGTGTCATCTAACTTAGAATGTTCAAAATATTGTTTAAATATGAAATATATATTGGCAAAAGTACTAGTTTGACACCATTTCCCTTAATGGATCCCGTAGGCGAGGAAAAAAATCGAACCAAACATGAACCAATTAATAGTGAAAGATAAAAGTGCCAATTGAGAGGTAGCGGAAAGAAGAGGTAATGGCACATTAGCTACAAGAGGGATGATGGAGGTTTGAGATGCTGATGGAGGTATTAGAAGAAATAAAAAAAAAGGGTGTGAATGCTGCTTCTACCCTGCCAGCCTCTGATGGACTCAGGAGGACACACGTGCCTTAGTTCTGCTGAGCCTGAAGGACAACTGGAGCTGTTTATTGCTAAATGACCTCCCCTCTCTTTCGTTCTCCCTCCTCTCTTTCTCCTTCTCATTTTTCTCTCTCCATCTGTTGGATACTTTGCAACATCAGCTGTTCTCCAGCCACACTAAAAATGACCCCTCAAGGAAACCTAATCCTCCGTGTGTGTGTGTGTGTGTGTGTGTGTGTGTGTGTGTGTGTGTGTGTGTGTGTGTGTGTGTGTGTGTGTGTGTGTGTGTGTGTGTGTGTGTGTGTGTGTGTGTGTGTGTGTGTGTGTGTGTGTGTGTGTGTGTTTGGTTGTTTGGGTGTACACGCCCACACAAAGTGCTTATTTGTGCCCATTTCTTATGTATTGTATTCTGATTTTTGGTCTTAGAAAGTAAGCACAAACATACTTATTTGTATACATTCATACTTTATTTTTAAGTATTTCTTTTCACTGCCTTTGCTACTACTTCTACTGGCTAGCATAAGTTAGTTAAGATACATATATGGTCGTCGAGAGTTGGGTGAAACGCTGCGCTCGTCACCGTCACTTTTTACCCACCCGTCCAATCACAGCGGAGGAGGGGCGGGACCCACATAGACCTGCGGATCCGTCCTCTCTCCCTACTTCAAAACATACGTTAACTGATCATTTTCGCAGACAATGCAACGTGTTAATACTTACATGACCATTTAGGTTATTACAGGCCATTTAGGACATTTTGGTCTTACATCACTCCCTCCATCTAATTTTCAAGCTTTGTTAACCAGCTGCCAGTCAAGATGAGGCACAGCAACTACAGGAAAGGGACAGTAGTGAAATGAAACCTCAGCCATCAACAAAGAGCCATCAGCTCTTAGGAGTATTCGAGTATATACAAATCTGAGGCGAGGACATTTACAGCTCACTTGTTACTGTAAGGTTCTTAAGGCTGCATTCACAGTTCACTCTGCTTTGTCTTTAAGGTCACAGCCACACATATTTTATCATGCCAGTGTTAGGTGGGCAGCCTGTGTCCTCCATTTACTGTTTTCTTAGATGGCTAAGGCTTTATATGAGGTATGAAATGGGCCCTGGCAAGCACTTGTATCGTCTACTGCACTTTCCTGAAAATGAATCCTCAAAGTGAAAATGTGAAATTTGAAAACCTGTAAGTGTGACTTCCAAGGCTAACTGGCTGCAAAACAGGAATGTGAAACAAGTCGTGTTCGTTTTCCCAGAAATGGACATATTGCACAGCTTGTTCAAGAAATTATAGAGAAATCTCACCATAGAGTCCAAATATGGAATTGTCTGCTTTATCTTCTAAGCTTTTCTTGTTATTGCATTTTAATTTTTTTGTTAGGACGCAATTCCAGGTTCACAGGATCTCTCTATTATTCTAACCTTATTCTACCTGTTGCTTTTAATTATGTTTTTGAGGACTATGACATTTTTAAACGAAAAAAATTACATATTACAGACTATACTATAACTATTTTCAGTTTTTTTTCCCTCTCCTGTATGCGGAGCCTCGGTCCATATTGATTGACTGTCTGACTTTTCTCCTCCTCAGGACAACTATACATTTGCCCAGCCAGGCATCCAGAGGAAAGTGAAGGCCCTAGAGGAGCTGGTCAGCAGGATTGATGGTGAGTCATCTGCCTTTCATCCATTCATCCATCCATGAGGTTTTTTTCTACTCTCTGCTCACAGAAATCGTCTCTTCTCTTCTATTCTATTCTATTCTATTCTATTCTATTCTCTACATTAAGCAAGCCGTTCCATTCATTCTTTGCAAGGCTGTGCTTAGCCTCTGAATATGAACATGTGGCAGAGAGGAGGAGGAACAAGGCATCAATGGTTAGGAATAAAAAAAGCTAAAGTGGAATATTGAAAAGAAAACATTTGTGCCCCTTAGATTTTTGCCTCACTGACAACCCTGTCAGCCCTTACACTTTATTTGATACTTCGAATTGTTAGAATTATATAGACACCCGGAAGTAATATTTGTTCCACACTTGACTCTTGCACCGTTCCTGTCCTGTAGTTGAGTGACACTTTCATCGTGTCTCACTAATTTTCATTCCACTTGGCTGATTGGGCAAAGTGTATGTGCATGTGCAGGCTCAGTTATGAGCCTGAAACAATTGCCTATTAAACATTGGAAGTTATCTGCACCTGCAGAGTGAATTCAAACAACGCTCACTGACATTTCACACATACTCGCAACTTAGTGTTAATTAGCAACAAGCTGTTTCCCCTTTTATCCCTCATCTCTTTTTCATTTTGCTATAATGTGCAAACGTTATTTGAACAATTTTGTTTTATCCAAATTTACATTGTCTCTCAAAACATGCTTAGCATGCATATCGGCCAATGGTGCGTTGTGCAGAACAAGGCCTTATCAAAGCAACCCTTGGTACAGTGGTCGTGTTCTAGGCTAACCTTGGTGATGCCGGCTAACCTGCCGCCTGCTCTGTCAGCTAGTGAGGAGAGGACTCACCCGCTGCATTCCAATGAATAAATTGAGACTGCATACGTGTGCGTGTGCGTGTGTGTGAGTGTCAGAGAAAATCAGTCGGCCTGTAAGAGTAAACTTGCTGATTGAAATGACAAGTGTACGAGAGTGTTGGTGCATTTTTTTAAAAATCTTGGTGTATAAAAAAGACAATGGTAAACTGTAAGTGTGTGTACATGTATTTGTGTATGTATTGATTTTGTGCATGTAAGCATGTGTGTCTTTTCTATGTTTTGAAAAAAATATATAGACAGAAAAGAAAACTAAAGAAGCAAAGACATAAAAATAACGTGACTAAACATTTTGCTGTATATTACACCAAAAGTGCTGTGTCATCTCGCAAGTTTGATATTACAGCCTCTAATGAGGTCACAGTTAGCTTTTATCTTATGTTACAGGATTGTATTTCCCTCTCTACATTGCATCTGTGTTGGAACAATGCTCTCTCATCATTAAATACATATCAGCATTTATCTGATGAGCCTTGTTGAGCAGTTCAATAAAGGCTGGAATCCTGTCTTTTCACAACAGGCTGACATTTTTGTGGCTGGTGCTGATTTACGTAATTTTCCTTTACTGATATTTCACCCCTGATAAAAATACTAAGTTGGAGAATCAATTTTTATGGGAATTTTTTATTGGTTCTTGAGTGTTTTTCTCAGTGTTTTAATGTTTCTTTTGAGATTATTAAACCATTATATTACCAGCACTAAAGGTACTTAATCCTGCAGCTCATTAATTTTAAATCTTTAGACAAAACCTGTTGCAAAATGAACAAGTAGGGGTTGGCGGGGGGGGGATGCTTTATGGAAATCTGCGCCTTGGACCTCCGGAGAATGGTCCACGGCAACGATAACATCATCATCACTTTAAAATGAGCTGCGTTGTCATCTTGAGGAAAGCAAAAATCAGGTCAATAGGTGAAAACTGTATTCCTGGATCACAGCCAATGTGGATTTGTCCTGGTGGAGGAGCCTAATCGTCTTGATTGTCTTCACTTGCTGTCCGCAGAGGTTGACGTAGAAGGCCCCCCCAGTGATAGTGTGACCCTTTCGTAGCGACCCTTCCATGTCATCCTCGAGGACCTCCTTGGGAGATAAGCTTTTAATAACAAGGTAGTAGATGACTGCACGAAGGCCCACGTTAATCATTGTTATCATTCTGCACATTCTCGACCGATACAGTATATAGTGTATATAGGCATATACATACACTGCCACTCTCGTTCATGCTCTGATCAAATCCCGTATTGATTACTTTAACTCTATCCTCCCTGATCTTCCCCACACACTCTTCCATAAATTACAACTTGTTCAGAATTCAGCTGCTTGTGTCATTAATAGAACTCCTTCCATACAACATATTACTCCCGTCCTTCAGCAACTCTATTGGCTCGCTCTTGAATTCTGTATTGATTTCAAGACTCTGCTTCTTACTTTCAAGCAATCTGGCACCTCAGTGTGTCTCTGATCTGCTTCACATCTTCACACTGTCTCGCCAACTCAGATCCTCCTCCTCCATCAATCTCACTGTACCTCCTGGCCGCTTAACCACCATGGGGTTTAGAGCCTTCGGCCATGTTGCCCCTCGCCTCTGGAACTCCCTCCCACAAGACATCTTATTATTATTATTATTACATCATTTTGTTCTATCTGTAATTTCAGCACTATACTCTAATTGAAGTTGAAGTAAGGGATGCAAAAACACTGCAATAATTTGCTAAAATGATTTTTAAAAATCCGCTTTTAATGTCTTTACTTTGATTCTTTTGCTTTTGAAACAGTGGGCGACATTGTCGGAAGACTTCTACTTTGAAATGTCATTGTTTATCAGCTTGCCCCTCCCTCATACGCCCCTTCCCTGTAATTACCCTACTGGTAACAAGTGACGCTAACTCCCATTAGCTTTGCTTGATGGTAACACGTGTACCTCCTCAAAAGACAAGCCACTTTGTCGGCATGCTTGTAATGTTCCTCTGATCTCTTTATCTCTCTCTTATCTCTTTCTGTGTATTTGTTGCGTGCAAGTGCATTAGCGCAAGTTCATCAACATGCAAATTGCCCAAAGGTAAATTTATTTATGCAAATGAGAGGACACACTGGCAAGCACATGCTCTTAGCCTGAATTATGTAAAAAGGCGGGTAGATGGATTGTGAGAATGTATTGCATAACGAAAGGTAGAAAAGACTATATGATTTAAAGAGAGCCAAGATGATTTGCGTTTATGTAGCAGCAGCTTCTTTTTGAAGTGTCCATGCATGTCTGCATGATATTTAGTCTGCTACAGCTGTATTGCTATTGTATTGGTTTGTTTGGCTCGTTAGGAGTATGTCTGTTATTTTTGTGTGTTTTTTTTTGTTTTGTTTTTTTAAATTATTTTGAAAACCATTTTTTAAAAACATTTATTTAACATGCATTTGCTGGAAGACATGTTATGTGGCATTTCTTCTGACTCTATCACTGTATTGTTGTAAACTGCAAATGTGCTTCGTGAGAATGCAAAGCTCGACGAGTGTAGTAAGAGTAACTAATGTGGGCGAGGATTAGGGAAAGGTTGATTATATCCAGAGACTGGCACAAAGTCTGGAGTGTGCACACAGTGGTGGTAGAGAAAAGCAAGCACTGCTGGACAAACAGAGTCCTGTGGCCTAGTTTATCCGGTAGTATTTGAATATGTGCTAACGCAGGCAATACTAATGCTAAAAAGTGCAACAGCTAAAGGTTACAGTGAGATAAGTCCAGGATAAAGTGGAATAGTGGAACAAACCAATGAGATAGATTCCAAATAAAGGAGCTCTGTTCGAATCGACTGAACATGAAACGATGAAATAAAAGAAAACAGCCAGTAGAGAAAGGAAGCCAAAAAAAAAAGATTTGTTACTCTAATTACATTTTCTACCAAGGAGTCAGACAGAATCGGCCTCGTCAGCAGAATCCTGGGAGCTGCTCACTAGTTTCTGTATGACCTCTGACCTCCTGCTGTCCACCCGCACTTCACCAGCCATCAACTATAGTCCATTGTGGAGAGCAGATTAGCTGGCGTAGTGGCCTGGTTCCTAAACTTTAACCATCATTTGGAAGGAAGACAAGACTCATTCGTCAATCGTTGTTTATGAGAGATGTCATCCACAACCTCCCACAGCCCCCGTGACTTTGCCAGCTGGATAGCAGCCAGCAGTTAAAAAGTCACATGTTTTGCGCTTCAGTTTTTCCCTGTTGTTATTTTTTTTTACTTCCTCTCCTCTCTTCCCCTCTCTCCTCTCCTCTCCTCTCCTCTCTCCTCTCCCTCTCCCTCTCCACCGTGCACGTGTTCCTCGCTGTGTTTGGTGAAGTTGCTAAAATTAGGCTGAGCAAGTTCATTAGGATAATTTAACATTGTCTGAAGTTGTTCCACTCTCCCTCCCTGTTTGGCAGCTAGCTAAGATCTGTCACCATGATGCATTTGCCATTAATGAGCTTCCCTTGTTTATTCTTTAACAGCAGCATGTGATAATTAAACTGCAGAGTGTGAAATAATCACTTTGTGTTTACTTCGCGCCCTGCTCAGGTGCTGGGTTGCGTGCAAGATTGTCAAACATGCATGCGAGAGCGAAGGAAGACAGGTGTCGTTCAAGTGTTAGCTTTGTGTGTTTTAGACTAATAATGTATGTTTTCACAGCTAGAAATGTTTTACGTAATGGCTTTCCAGTTAAAT
Source organism: Chaunax sp. Z400 (assembly GCA_037577475.1). Lineage (NCBI taxonomy): Eukaryota > Metazoa > Chordata > Actinopteri > Lophiiformes > Chaunacidae > Chaunax > Chaunax sp. Z400. The sequence continues at coordinate 10,443,765 of CM075204.1, forward strand.
ATGTATTTGGTAATGTGTGTGTGTGTGTGTCTGTGTGTGTGCGTGCTTGTCAGTCGGCTCTGATTAAGAGTGTCAGAGAGGAGGATGCTATAGTTCCTGGCTTTTCTCAAAGATTCTATGACAGCTCTTTAATTACAGCTTTGTTATGAAACGCGTCTGTGTGTGTGTGTGTGTGTGTGTGTGTGTGTGTGTGTGTGTGTGTGTGTGTGTGTGTGTGTGTGTGTGTGTGTGTGTGTGTGTGTGTGTGTGTGTCAAAGAGAATGAGTGTCATCCGTTTGAGGACTATGAAATAGCGAGGTGCTGAATACTGAGTGGTATTTTTAATCTTTTGTTATGTAAAGAAGCATAAAACAAACATTTATCAAGACCAGCTAAAGGAACAAAGGCAGCCACTCCGTGTCACAGCCCCTCATGCAGCAAATTCTCAACTGACATCCATTCTTCGTACGCGGTGGCAGGTTTGGCTTCATGTCAGCCGTGCCACACCATGACACTGATGTTTAAACTCTCATATTGAGACAGCCTGATGCAACGCAACATATTTTTTGAGTATAATGAGACAGATGTGACCATCTAATAGCCAAATGATGTTTATGTTTGGAAAGTCGAGCCGAACAAAAGAAACTCAGAGGAAACTTGACTGATTATATTCAGCTTTTTTCCTGATGATGTTCTCAGCTGTGATTGACGCCAGACTTTAAATGAATGTGCACAGAAGAATTCATAATATTCTACTGTGAACAATACAATAAATAAACCTTCTGAAAGAAATAAAAAGCTAAAAATGAAAACTTAAATGTATTGATTGTGAAGCCAAAGCCTGATGTAAAAAAAAAACACGACAATGAGCTTTCCTATAGAAATCTCAGACGTCTGCATCTCTCTTCTTCTGCCGCTCTATACAGAAATGTAGATGCCAGAAGCGGATCCGTAATCAATGTGTAATTTTGTGTGTTTTTTTTTCTTTTCTTTTTTAATCGTGAGTATTATTTTGACAGAATCTGTGCACCGCCACATGCATCATTACGAGGTGGAGTACCTGCAGTTTGCCTTCCGCTGGATGAACAACCTCCTGATGAGGGAGCTGCCACTACGCTGCACGATAAGACTGTGGGACACCTACCAGGTAGACACACAGAGAGCACAGCTTCTGTTTTTGTGTGCTTCGTGGTTTTCCCCTCCATTTCTGTCGATCTGGCTCTGCATGGGATCTCAAAAGCAGCGATAGTCTTTGATAATGACAGCCATTATTCCCCTCAGAAATTGTGCTTTGGTAATTCCTACCATGATATCCCGGCCGAACCAAATGACATGATACAACATAATAAAAATATTTTTTTTACTAAGGTTTTTAATCATGACAGCTTTCTCTAGGAAAGGCTTAATTATACAGAGCTTATAGTTCAGCTTAACCCTGGTGCTCTGGCACATCACACAGACATGCAACGGACAAATCTGCACTATATGTAGTGAGTTTAACAGGATGGGTTGATTTGCTCTGTGTTTGCACAACAGAGTTGTTGTTATATATTACTAGTGCAAGGCACAGAGTGAAAAAAAACATTTCTGGGTGAGGGATTGTAAATCGTTAGTTAATTTACCAATGATTAAAAAAGAACCAAGTAATTTGCCCCTTTCACACGTGAGGTAAAGGCTTTTCCAATTAGATTTATAGTTTCATTTTAATTTTCTGAGTGCTCTATTTTTTTGGGTTAGCATGTGTGCAAAAGTAAAACCTATTACTTTGTTGGCCTGGATATAGACATGTGCTAAAGACAGGATGTTCAGCCCAGTCAAACACATGTTCATTCTGCTGCCCTTTCACATTTACACAGAGCTTAATAGGCAGCACCTACAGTAGTGCAGATTGTTAACCCCAGTTAGCATTGTCAGAAGCATGTAATGTCTGCTATTGATTGATTAGGGTGTGTGTGTATATGCTGGAACACGTGCAGATAGTCCAGGCCTTGAGCTGAGTGCATACCGTATAATGGATTTTCCAGTTGACGCAGAAGTTGAGAGTGTAATACATGTGATAGCAGTGTATGATTAGATGTGAAAAGTGGAGAGAAGGCACATGGAGATGACGGGAGAGTTCATTGGTACTTCTTCCAACTGAGATAGATGATTTAACAAATGGATTTCTTGTCTGTCATCATCTTAACAAGTCATTTAGGCTTCCTGCTTTGAGCATCTTCAGCAGAGGGCTGCAACCAATGATTATTTTCATTATAGATTAACATTTTTATTATTCATTATTAATATTGGTATTTATTATTTCTTTGGATAAACTAATTGATTAATTAAGAATCTGTTGCAGCTCTACTTCTAATTGTTTGCCTCCACACGTCCTGTTGTTTCTTATTAAAATTGGATCGTATAAAATTCAGATTTTTGTTTCCATATTTATCTGTTGTTGTTTATGTTTGCTTAACTCAGTTGCCTGATATTTCCATGAATCCTAAGTCTGACATTGCCACAAATCTGAAGTGAGTGTGGAAGGTAAACTGTGGTTAGGTGGTTATCATTTGCACAAACCTGACAATGTAAACGATGAGCTTTCGTGAAATGAACGGAACCACTGTGTATGTGACTTTTAGTTGCAGTAAGAGAGGTGAAGAAGAGGAAGTTAGTATACACGAGCGAGGCGTTAGGTGGGTAAGAGATCAAGAAACTAAAGCGGAGTGTTGAAAAATGTGTACATTGAGAGGGATTAGAAAGAGAGAGGGTGAAAAATGTCATGTAAAAATGGAAAAGAACAAAAAAGTCCACAGGCTGGAATAAATCATAGCTCTGATGAATAAATACCAAATGAATCTCTATGAACTCTAATTGAACTTTTAGCAGCAAGACATATATTGTAACTAAAAGGTAAGAGCCACAGAACAGCATCTTGCCTTACTTCAATTGTGTGTGTGTGTAGTTTGTCCCTGAAACCTTACAATCTATTAGAGCTACAAACACAACATTGTTCTAATATGTTAAAGACTTTATTTAGCTGAAAGCTCAAGTGCAGCACATTTTGCAGCTTCGTATATGAAAATGATATAATTAAAAAAATACAGTTTTCCTTTTCATCTTATGAAACTTTGAATCCTTGTGATTTGCTGAATTTCAATCATGCAAAGCTCTTTCAGTATTTTAAATTTCCCTGCATGACCATTCATTCCAAGACACAGTATTACTGTAATCATACTTGCAGTAATTGATCCCTGCCAGCGAAGATTTTATATAAAACTGCTGGGTCAGCGGTCTGCAGTACTTATGAACCTGGAAAAAATGAGTGTAGATTTTGATAGGGTCATCTTGTAGGTGTTTTCACATTTCAGAGAGTGGAATGGCAGATAGTGTGGATTTTCCTTTCACTTAGCTGAGTATATGTCCTGTTAACACACTGGCAGGTTGTCTGACACGTCGCTTCAGATTGGTTCCTTGTTATTTACGTTTTTCTGAGTGAATTGATTGATGGACGGGTTGAGTAAATGAGGGATAGAAAGGTTGAGGTATGGTATATACAGAATGGGTGATCTTTGCAATACTCTGGATTATTCTCTTTAAGTAAATCAACTCATTTTGAGCAGAAGCGTATAGTTATTAAGACAGCCTCTGTAACTGACCCAGATCAACTGTATAATAGTCTCTCTGATGATATGGGAAGAATGAAGGGAAAAGGAAAACAAAACAATTGAATGAGAAGAATAAGTCAGACACAAGACACGGACACAACAAGAACATTTATGAAGGAAACTGAAAGTTCTGCTCTTTGAAAATGGATTTACATCATGGAAAATAACACCTTATCTTGACATTTAGTTCCAATGTGTTTCTTATTTCCTTATAATTCACAAGTTGAAGTCAGGGCAGTAGGCACATATGAGTCAAAGCCACAGGCTCAGTTAAAGCTGTATTCACTGTTGTTCACTTTTAGATTTGTGCTGATTTATGGATTTACCCAAAGCATCTGGAACACTCACCAAACAGGATGCTGACATCAGATGGTCCTGCAAAACCACTGATTCATCTTAAATCCGGCCTTTTTCATGGTTCCCACTGTGTCCATGCTTGCTTATAACAGTATGAATGCTATTTGCCAACTAAAAGTACTTGGTTAAGATTCAGGAAACATTTGGTTGAGGCACCAGGGATATGCCTTGCCACAGTTTGTTGAGGTGCATCTTCGGTCTATAGACAGAATCTGGACTCTCTGTATACCTCTTTGGATTTTGTATATTATGCATCCCTGCTTTTCTCAGCAGACTGTGAACCTCCCAAGTCTGAGACCTGGGTACTTGGTACCTGGGCAGATTATTACTCTCTTCAGGTTGGGAGTAAGTTACTTGTCCTCCAGTCCTTACCTATGATCATGAGCTTTGAGTAATGGCCAATATAATGAGATCATGGTTGCAGGGGGCCCAAAAGAGTTTCCATCATGAAGTGGTTGGGCTCTCTCTTAGAGATGGGGTTAGGCATCTGGAAGGATGGGCTGGTGCAATCACAATTTATTGAATTGGATGGACTAATGATGACATACAGTATATTAGTGCAGCATGATGACTGGCTTACAAGTTTCATGCAAGAAGGTTTTTTTGCGTTTGAATATTACAGGTACTACAACAGTCACATGTCCCTCGGAAGGTTTCCTTCATGGCCTAAAAAAACCCCCGAAACATATTAAATGGGTTCGGTTAAGTGGATGGAGGAAGCTGACGGGATTTTAGCAAAGAATAACAAAATGATAAGATAGTGTCTTAAATCTTTATTGTTATGATATCAAACGCACGCCGTCCACTTCAAGTCTAAAACAACACAAGGAATAAATGATTAAACAGTCTTGTTGCTTCATTGTGACTCGACAGCACCCCAAGTACACATTGTACTTGTAATCCATCCTCTAAATATTCTATGTTTAACAATGTCGTTCAGACGAGTCAGGGCTTTCCCAAACTGTATCTCATTGGACGATGCTCCTGAAGCAAGAGAGCGTGCTCTAGGATCCATAAAGCATCCTCTATTAGAGTGCTTTTGTTACGATAACCTAAAGTGTGACGTCTTTGTCAGTGTTTTTCGGTTTGTTTGTTTTTGTGTGCGTCCCTTCCTACCATAGTACCGTACATGACTGTTACATCCATGAGCTCCTCACCGACAACAGAAGTCTGCCTTCATCTGACACAAAACTGGCTCGCTGTGATCTATCTGTGGTGTTGGTGCTTTCATCAACAGCTAATTAAAATGCCAGAACACTGTGTGCTTCTTTAGCCAGCTGCATTGTAGCATCTTGTCGGCATTATTCAGAGAAGAAGATTGTTGTTGTCACTATTACATTGCTTATATTTTCTTATATATATATTTCCCCCCATAAATAGAATGCTAGCCACTCACTATTCGTCTCATAATAAGGTTTCAGACACACTAAAAATGTCATATATGCTTTTTTTCATAATGCTAGTCAAAATACTCCGCTAACATCATCCGAGACAGTAAATAAAAAGTCCAGTTTTCAAATTAAATACATGTTAATGGTGATGAATTGGTTGATGCTTCACTTACAGTTGAAACATTCATGGAGGGTTTAACTCTTTATGAACAAATGCAGTGGTGGTTAGAGGCAGGCTGTCATGAGTGGCTGTTGCTGTTTCTTCAGGTAAAATGTGTCACATTAGTGCATGTTGTCTGCATTGAGTTTTGAAAAGTGTAGCCCTCTCACGGGGGGTGACGGAGTCCCACTCTCTCTCTCTTTCATTCATATTCTTATCTATTTTACTCTCTCGCCCAGATGTGACAAATTTGGCACCAATTAATTACAGGTACTAAGTTACCAAAATAATTGGTCCGTACTCTTAAAAGCACTGAGTTCAGTTCCCAACTCTATTGCGCGAGTCACAGAATTGAGATGCTTTCTAAGATGTGTAGTTTATGAGCACCATACTTCCAGAATGCAGAATTGAATTATATTGTGCGAAGGATATTCTTTGCAGGCTCTTGCAAAATGAGGTGCTGTGCCACAGGCCTTGAGTTTGATGCACGCGGTCTAAACAAACTGGATTTCTGAGCTAGATTTTAGACAAATATCCTGACAGCGTTTCCATGATTCTCAATAAAACTGAAATATGTTGGCCTTGTTGAGACAAAAGGCAACAAGAAACTAGTGTCTGGGTCTCTGACAAATGCTGCTAATAAACAGAAAGACCTTGCCCTTTGCCACTGAGCCTGTCTGTGTGCGTGTGTTCCAGGGGAGATTTTAACCCGAGCGTTGTAACATCTCCGCTGTGGTCGTCTCTCTGTGGTGTGGCCATCTGTTCAGTAGCACAAGACATCACTTCCTCTGTCTTCCTCTCTATATCTGTCATCTTCTCATTCTGCCTTTCTATCTGCAGTCTCTGCTCATTATTTTTCTTTTTTTCTCTTTCATTTTTTCTGTCCCCTTTTTGGGTCTATTTAACCCTCAGTCTGGTTCTCTCTTCTTTCCCCCCCCCCCCTCTTTTACACTTTTTGTCTATTTTGTGTCACTATCAATCTTAACAAGAGGAAAAGAGAGAGAAACAATGAGCGAAAAATTCACACACACACACTCACCTCTTCTTCCCAGCAGACAGACAGGCAGACAGGCAGACAGTCAGACAAGACAGGGACCAAATTATCCCTGTTGCATGGAGCATGAAATTAGCAAGTAGCTCAGTGTGGCAGAATTAGTATGCCTACCATGAGATACTGTGACATTTTAAGGTTGTGAAATATGGTTCTTTTCCATATGGGTGGTTGAATTTGCCAGGCAGGGAGCTGTTTAGTGTTGTTCCTGGGCATGTAAAAAAAAAACAAAAAAAACGTTGTGTAAGATGTGATCAGATGTGTCGAATCCTGGTGGAAAAAATAGTTTGTTTTTTTTATAACGAGGTTCAGAAGATTAGCTAACATTGAGATTAAAAAGCACAGGGAAAATAAATATGTATGTTGTACATTCCTTGTGTGTTGCTTAGATGTTAATAAGTACTAATACCTTAAATCAGTGGCCATATGAAAGTACTTCAACTGAAATACCATACAGTTTGGAAGTACTTCACTATTTTTGTTTCATGTCATTTTATACTTCTGCTTTTCATACTCAGATATTGTGCTTTTCATAGTTAAGCCTGTTATTCACTTAGTTTGTCAAAATGAATTGACAGTTGTTTGGATAATTCATGGTTGTTGTGGCCCCGTCAAAGTTGGAAGATAAGGTTGTCCTTGTCCGTCCATCCATCCATACGTCTGGACCTAATGGGGTATGTTCTATCCACATCTTCTCAAAAACAGCCGGACAGAATTCATTGAATTTTCATACATTTGTCACGGCCCTAAGCGTGTGAATCTCATAATTGGTTTCTTCCATTTGCTCATTTTTATATTTGGATGTATGTATTTGAAATTAATTGATTTTCATGTCACTTTACTCACATTCACCTATGATGATGCAGGGTGTTGGTCTATCCACATCAGTGCAAATTGAATTTTTCCTGTTTTCTACATTTATATTACCGTTAAAGTGCATGTGCCAAACATTACTTTTGTCGGACAACAATGGCAATTTAAAGACACCTCATTTCACCTGGAATTTTAGATGGATATATACAGTAGCTGTTCAAGGCCAAAATGGGTAGAAGTGGCAAATATGTCACAAAAAGGCAAAGATTAGGGCAATTTAGAAATTAAAAACACATATCTATGTAGCAGAACTTTGTTCTTTTCTGCCTTCCTACAACATTAATTATCTCATGACCCCCAAGACTTATCTTGTGACTCCTTGGAGGGGCCTGATCCCTAGTTGGGGAACCACTAGACTTAAGTACCTAATTGCATATAAGGTAGTTATAACTTGCTCCACCTTTACCATCAACAAGAGTGAAATGCTGTGCTGTGATTTTGATACTTAAAGTAGATTTTTCTGATAATACTTCTCTATTCTTTCTTGAGTATAAAACCTGAATACTTCTATCAACACTGATCTCAGTGTAAAGAGCACAGGCAAAATAAATCAAATGGCAGTTTTTGCAGTGTTTCATAGCTGACACCATCCTGTCATTAAGCTTCCTCTTCTCTGAGATTGTCGCTTGATTGTGAAGCATATTTTCTGTATGATTTATTTATCTTTATATCTTTTATGTGCTTACATAATGACTTCTTCTTTCATATTTTAGTGGGAACTACAAGTGTCAAATAAATCAAATAAAGTAAAAGGCAATGAAGGAAATAGGACCGTACATTAAAATATATTTCTTTGGGTCTTTGAGTCAGCATCCAATTCCTCCAGCCTGTTGGTCTGCTGTCTGCCCTAGAAATGTTTGGACTTCTGGTCACTCCAAACAGTAAGAGAGGTCTCTATAGACGGGACCCAGATGATGCACACCATGTCCATAAATGCACACACTCGCTCTTTTATTGTCTCTCTGTCACAATCGTATAGCATGAAATGAATATTACACATTTCACTAAGGTAGCGTTTATGGCAGATTTAATGTACTGGGTTACATTAAAATCTCTCTAGTTTTCTCATCATTGTGTTTTAAAAAAAAACGTATTATCTTCATTTTAACACATACATCACGGACACTGGTGAAAGTGTTTCTGTCAGCTTCAACATAAACATAAAGTTTTGCTGAACAGCTTTAGCTTTAGAAAGTTCTGTTTTCATTTGTTTTATTTTATTTTCCACCTCTGGAAACCTTTTAAAGTATCCAAAAGCAAGACCGCACATTGTAGGAGCGCCCTAACAGCAAAAAACTAATTTAGAATGTAAACAGTGCTCATCTTTTTCCTCTATAAGCTTCGTCCTCCCTTTTTTTTAAATGAAGTACATAATTGTCTTTGCCATGTAGTTTTTAATTGTATCCCACAGTCACACACTACACCCAACAATGGGGATAAATTTCTGAAAGAAATGCTTGTGCAGCTTGTAGCAGTTAATATCAATAATGGTCAATCACTACTGTAGTCATGTTCATATAGACTCAACATAGAATAAGCTTAAGAAACCACTCAAACATTAGTGGCTCTTCATATTCTATGTTTAATTTTACATGGATTTAAACCTGCTCATTTATCATTTTACATTACTCCCCAGCTCTGTCACCTTTTCACCTTGTCTGGAGTCGTTTTGTCAGGGTATCAAGTTAGTCCCATGTCAGGCTGGTTTGTTTTGGAGGGATGAGGCTAGTGAGACAGCCAGTGCAGCAGTTTAAAGACACTGACATTGCAATAAAGCTCCTCGCTCTCATTCTGTATTCCACACTTCCTTTACCTCGTCTTTTTTACCTTTAGCCTCCCACCCTCTCCGTCTCTCATGCATTCCCCCTTATGTTTTCCCTTTCTCCCGGTCAACTCCTCTCCTGGTGCCCCGTAACCCTGTTTCCCCCACCGCCCCCTCCCACTCCCTTTTTTTCTCCCTTCCTTGATCAGCAGCGCTTGTCAGTCAGTCTCGCCTGCCTCAGCCAATATGGCTGCCCTGATGCAGGGGGGGGTAATGACCAAGCATAACAATGGAGGAGGAAAAGAGGTAGACACAAGTTTGACGGAGTCACCTTGACTCACTTTGACAAACTTTGTTTTGCAAATCATAATGGAGAGAAACAGGTGGTAGAAATTGAGTTGGAGAGTGATGGATGATGGGAAAACGGGCGAGAAATGCTGAAGGTTCCAAACAGTCCTAAACCTAAAGATGTTTAATTTTTTTATGATGAGGTGAGAGAAAATGAGGAAGATTGGAACCAGCAAATGTTTGGTATTTTTACTTGATGAATGACTTAAATTATTTATCAGTTATCAAAATATTCTCATAGGCCGATCAGTCAGGTATCTGATCGCTTCAGAAATAAAAAGCTTAGTGATTAATACCTAGAAGATCTTCACTATCAGTCAAATACAGACCAATTTCTCAATGATGTTATCTGAAATTAATATTAGATACATATACATTTTGATTGTTCATACTAATCCCACTGAATAATGTTCCCTTTACAGTGTTATAGAGGTTCACCACTCTACAATAAAGGAGTGTTACTAAACTGATGTGAATATGTGACTACTGATGCAGTGGCATCATAGGATTTCCTTCTGAAACACATTGTTATACGAGTGACTGAGTTACACTAAAACAAAGCAACTCATGTGGTGTAATTATCTAGTCTCACCAGCCCTGCTGAAGAAAAGGGAAGCAATAGATTTGAATTTAATCGTGGGACCACCATGGAAATGAAATGATTGGTATCAAATATAAAATGTCAAGATTAACTTGGCAGACGTTTTCATGAAAATCAATGATTTTTTTAATGAAAATCAATCGCCTTTTATTTTGTGAAATATCCCTCGCACTCATATTGATTAGAAAAAGTGAAGAATGGGTGATAAACTAAAGGAGGAGACAGGTTGTGAGAGCAGGGAATAGATGGAGGGGAAAAAGAGGGAGAGGGGGAGAAGGAGAAAATTAACTGGATTTTAGAGTTTGACAGTCCCAAAGAGTTCATAAACTCACAGACACAAAACAATATAGATTAAAACAAATCTTTGGGGACTGGTAGACATTGTGGTCTGCCATGAATACACTCACTCATCTGTGTGTGTGTGTGTGTGTGTGTGTGTGTGTGTGTGTGTGTGTGTGTGTGTGTGTGTGTGTGTGTGTGTGTGTGTGTGTGTGTGTGTGTGTGTGTGTGTGTGTGTGTGTGTGTGTGTGTGTGTGCTTGCCTCAGTTGTTTGGATTGGAGCTGCAGGGTTAGACCAACAAGCCAGTCACCTGCCAGTTTACAACACGCATCACGCTACGCTTCGCCGCTCACAAACACCCCTCCTTTTTCATTTTTATTTACTCCAACACCACACTCTATGCTCTCTTTCTAGCACTCGCTTTCTCTCTTTTCCACACACACTCACAGAAACACACTCTACGTTCGAAAATACGTGGGAAGTAGAGTAAGAGGAAGCTCAGACAACAGATGTACAAAAAGGCGCATGGGGGACCGACCTTCCGAGAAGGAACAACAGTGAAATGAAGGAAGCTGACATTCAGTGATTTTTAATCTGTCCATCCACTTTTCATCTATTTATTCCTTCCGTCTTACCTAAAGGGGAAATTCAATTATCGCAGCAGAAAAGTTAATTCCTGCAGAGTTATTGCTCAGTGCTGTACACACATGAGTATGTTGATTAAAGAGCAACACCTGCGTCTGGTTACTCAGACAAACTAGAAATAAATCCTGTAAATGAGGAGTAGAACGTGATAAATAAACATGGCTGAACTGGTGGAACAAGTGTTTTTCCAGTACGTTGTGTTCTTTATTAGCTGCAGAGCATAATATAGAATAAAACGACATATGCGTGAGAGTCTTCAAAAAATTGAAAAAGATGCACGAATAGTCAAACGTGACTGTATTTTTTTAACGTTGCAGTGCTTCTTCGTCACCACATACTGCCAAAGTAGACACATTAGAGAACGCACTTGCAGAATAATGTATTGATTTATCCTCTTACAAGAGATATAAGTAGCATGTGTGTGTTTGTGTTTTTTTCTTTTTCTTCCACTTCTTCCAATTCTTAACTTTATTTGTAAATGTAATGATAAAATACATTTAGGGTTAAGGTTAGGGTACCTTACCTCCCAGACAAGCATACCAGAATTTAACCAGAATAAAACTCACACATCAAAACGCTCTTTAGATTTTTAATCCCACCTTTATGGGAGCATATACTCCCAATTCACTTGCATTTAAAGGGCCTGGTAATTATCTTCTCTGTGACATGGCGCTGGAGGGAAAAAAAGAAAAAAAGAATAGAATAAGTAACATCTTAGCCTTTGTCTTTCTCCCTCTTTTAATTCCCTCTCTCGTTGCTGGGTCATAAAAAAAGTGAGCCAGCCTGAAATGAAAACGGCTGTGCTGAGGGTATAAGATATGTGGCTTTCTTCATCTCTGTCGCCCTGCAAATGTAAATTTTTCGGAAGCGAAAAAATGTATGTCTTCTGCCTCTTTTTGCACATATTGCATTGTGTAAAAACCCTTACAAATCTTACTTTAATTAAGCTATATGCTATGTTGAATGTACTGTCATGCTTTTGTTACATCCTTAGGCTTCTGTTGCTACAAAAATACAAAGCTGTGATGGAAGTACCATTATTTAAATGACTGTGAAATGTTAAACTTGTTATATATCAATGCTTATGATCTCTCTCTCTCTCTCACTAGGCTGAACCTGAGGGCTTCTCCCATTTCCACCTCTATGTGTGCGCCGCCTTCCTGGTGAGGTGGAGGAAAGAAATTCTAGAGGAACGGGATTTTCAGGTATGTGTGCACATGACACAGGGGCTAATATAAAGCTTCCTAAATGCACATAAAGACAAACACTGCATGTTTACATACCCAGCTGGTGATGGTCATATGCTATACAAAGCTTTATATCGAGGTAAATTGAGCACGGATGGTCCCAGATGCGTGCAAAAAAGCATGTACCCAGTCCAACAGCCTGCAGTTGCAGAGCTGTTCATGGCCTATATTCCTCTCCATTACCTCCCCGGTCATTAACAGTGGGTTCAAAAGTCATTGTGAGTGCATTAGTAGATGACAGTAGACAGCTGCCAGAAGGTGACTTTGGTTGCCAGCTCACTGGGGGACCGGACTTCTTCACTGTCGCAACACATTCTCATATCATCACGTACAAACATCATCTCTGCTCTCTGGCTACTCTCTTTCTTTGAAAGTCTTTCATTTTTCTATTCCTCCTTTCTATCTCCCTTCTTTTCACGACTCCCCAATAGAGACATTTAAAAAAAAAAGAAGCCATAATAATAAAAGAAAAAAAAATATAGTCATTAACGACCTGCTTTACTGATGTGTGTTTGGTGGATCTTCAAATCAGACCATACCGGATAAAACATATGTCCAGCTGGTGATTATCAAACTAACATCAGCCTGCAGTTGCTTCAAAATGCGCTTCGTTCATGCCTGTGCACTCAGTGCCCATCTGTATTATTTTTATTACCTTACAAGCTGGAACATTTCACACCAATTCAAGCACACTTTCCCCCCAAACTCCATATAGCTTTACTTACTGGCTAGCTTGCCATACAGACTACAAAGTCGTGAGCCAAAGGGAAAGTCTCCATCCTCATGAAGGTTAGAGGAAAAGAGGAGGCAATGACTGGGTAGGAAGAGGAGTAGAACAAATTCAACTTTAAAGCAATGAAGGGAAGGTTTGCTCTTGTTCTGGTAGTACACTTATGGTGTGGAAAACTTTTTTGTAATGGTATACCCTTATGCAATTATTTCAGACTCAGCGATGTTACAGACGATTTATTAAAGGTTACTAGGCATCAAGCTGAGGTTTGCTGATGCTTGAGGCTTAAAAAGCTCTAAGTACCCTTCAAAATGGACACAAACATAGGGAATGCCTTCCAGAGGTTGATGTTGGATAAGCTAGGTATTTGTACTCAGCAATGGTTTCTTTACAGTATGTTAAATGTATGTTTTTACGTAACAAGATTCAAATTCAAAGTATTGCTATTTCGGTTGTCGAAAGGAATTAAAGCGACTTTCCCCTGACAGTAAATTCTGAGCATAACTTCTTAAAACGTAATAAAACATCTGAAACTAATATTTTACCACACTGGGGAAAAAGTGAGAATTGTTATGTACGATGGATCATGGATGGTCATGGATCACAGTGGCAGTCATTGTGATTTTATTTCTTAGATTATAGATCACTCCTGAGTTATATTATTGCTCACTTGAATGAGAAATATCTCATTTCAGACAACCTACCTCTGGCGTTCACGCTGAAGGAAAGAGGGACAATACTAATACAATTACAACAAAGTCGGGGCCATCACTCAATCGTGTATGTCACACCCTCCATGTAATAACTCAAAAGAAACCTCCAAAGTGTTAGCAGTCAGAAGGTTACAGATCTGAAGATTCTGGAGACCAGTTGATTAAAGCTGATTCACCCACTGAGTGAGACACTGGAGGCTGTCAGAGTTTGAAGATGAAAAATCAAGTGACTCATCTGTTCTCATTCTTTGAGCACAAATGAGGTCGTTACTTTTTGTTACGTTCTATTTCCGATTGAACTTAAGAAGGATTTAATAGATTTCTTCAACATATTGAGACATGCAAGCAGAAATGCCTCGCTAACCTTTGCGTAGTTACAGTTTGCTGTAGTGGAAAAATGGAAATATTCATCCAACTATCATACGAGGAATCTCTCCCTGTCTGTATGTTTTTAATTTGCCTTCCTGGAGAACCGTTCATCTGATCTTCTTCAAACTTGGCATGTGAGCCGCTGGGGTTTGGAAGGAAATGGAGAGTCAAATTTTTTGTCCAATTTGGATATTTGACACACTCAATATTAATAAATTCAGAATAAACATGCATGCTCTGTGCAGAAGTAAGGGCGCAGCTTCAGGCCTCTGCAAAAAAGTCGGAAACATTATGAGTTTCTGGCACAACCTCACCTGTTCCCAAGGTGCATGGAGAAGAGAGAGAGTTCAGCAGGTCCTCACCTACGTCCGCAGCCGGTTTCTCAAGAAAGCTGCAACCAGCAATACCACAGGCCAAATAAATGGCCCACGTTGAACCATGTGGTGATCTGTAAGCTCTGCAAACTGGACGTGTCTTATCACAGCAGTACAAATGCTCTGTGCAAGCACTTGAAGTGAAAGCAGTAGAAAGCAGCAAGATCACACAACTCCATAAGTCCTGTTTGCTTTTTTTTTTAACATACAGAGCATGTTTCTGAAAGAAGTCGGCACTTATTAATTTAAATTTCCTAAGTGTTTGTTCATTACCAGTAATTTATGCACCGCTGCTGTTATCTAATAGACCCCGACCATAAAGGGTTGGAGTATTTTAAACGGAGATCCAACAGTGCGTTTTATGCAAATTTGAAATGCCTCGTCACAGCATGATGTATCAAGATATCAGTTTATATTTTCTGTTTAGTTTAACAGCCATGTATGCATGAGGCAACGGCTTGAGCTGTTGTTACAGTGTGTTAACCTCATTGTGAGCCAGATAACCTGCTGATATTTAGAGTTGGCTTGAAGCACTAGTGTAAAATCTTCATCATTTTATTCCAAAGGGAGCTTCTAATATTGTGTTAACAAAATAATACCTTATAATTGGTGAATGCTTGCTCAATTGTAGCAGGCCTTACAGTGACAATTAGCAACATTTATTAAGGAAAAAGAAAAAGGTTTTCATTGCATGTTTTAGTAAAGTAAAGTCTGTCTAGCCTTGATAAAAGTCTCCAGCCTGTTCTCATCAATCTGCTCATTATTGCACTGATTTGCTTGTCCAATTTCTCCAAGCCTGGAGGCTAACATGACTTTTAGCAGCTGGTTTAGCACAATACATTTAAAGCTTGTTGTTTTCTGTAAATTACTGTAGTGATTGATTTTTTTAATTTTTTTTTTTTGGCTTGCCATGTTGGAAACCTCTGAGTTAATTTCTTATAATCATACAGTACTACCTTGGCATAGATATCACCACTCCTAAATGCTGTGGAGGTATTGAAAGTACACAGGTTCAAATGCACAAATGGAATTGTGGGTATTGGAAAAAAGGAGTTGCTCTTTTGAGGGAAGTTTGTTTAATAGAAAACTCTAAATCTGCGCAGTCACTGCAGCTTAGTCACTCACTGTAAAACGGTATTAGCTAATTGTCTTAAATATAAAATGCAAAATGTGAGGAGCAGCAATGTATGACAATCTGCTGGCGAGCTGCATGCTTGGTGTCCGGAGAGGGAACATGAATGATTGATTCACTTTAATAGTTTAAAGTTTTAAAAAAAAAATGCATGCAGAAAGTAATTTCAAAAGGATCATTCATGCATTGTTATCAGACTTAGTTAGCAGAGTAACTGTGAATCTATTCTCCTGGTTTTGGGATTGGATTGGTTAAGCTGCTAAATGAAAAGCAGGAGGAGTATGGCACTCCCCAAGCAATCTGCCTCTCTCCGTTCCACCTCAGCTAACTGCAGACCTGGACTGCATGGATAAGTTTTTCATGCATTTTCTCTGTCACTCAAAGCCACACGCTCACAGACAAAACAACGTACAACGTGTGAACATGCAACAACGTACCATTTTATTCCCACACTCATATTCAGCTGGCATACACACTAATTTCCGACACCAAAAAACACATTAATGGGCACATGGTCAGATTTTATGCAGGTATGTGCTGTTTTTAGTACGGACAGCAGAGTCAGCACCATTTCCCAATAGTCTATGCTACCTACAAACACAGAGAAGGATACTGCCACTAAATGACTATGAAAAACCTCTGCACTCCGCTCTCTGAGCCTGCATATGTAGAGCTGTTTGATTGTGGACCTACACAATGGTCTGGAAATTTGAAAATTGATAGGTAAGCATTTTTATTTAGCCCTCTGATATAAAAATGATGGAGGGATTTGATTGTTGGTATGTCCATTTCTCTGTCCGTCCGCCTGTCTGACCATAATCATTTTTTGTCCAGAGCATATCTCGCAAACTAGACAGACTAGAGTCAGCAAACATAAGCATATATTAACTATAATATGTTGTTGTGCCTTTTGACATTTTGAATATTGTACAAATGTCATTTTTTGTTGTTCTATAATAATTTGAAATTGAGTAAAACCTCACATCCTAGCAATTACAAATTCAGGTACACAGGGTTCTTTTTTCATTCAAGTAATTAGTCAATAATGGCTGCTTCTGCAAAACAACCATCTTAATTAGTTTCTAAAGACAAAGGTCTCATAAAAGATGATGTCATGTGGTTGAATAGGAGCTGTAGTGAGGAAGGAAAATGAGAGTCAGAAGAGTGAAAGAGGGAGACAGAGGTTTGTTTCCCCTTTAATTAATGGTGTGTGAAAAACTGTGGACCTTTGTAAATGTCAATGTCTGTCCTCAGATCAGTTATCTGTGGAGAATGTCTTGGGTTAGGCTGCCTTGACAAAAAAGGAGAGGAGGGCACTCCAGAGGAACCAGCGTTCTACAAATGTCAACTCTATTTCAATCAGTTTGACTGAGAACCCAACTTGGTCTAGGATTAATTCTTTTATTATACAGAGAAATTAATCTCTAAATTCTAGCTACTTTTCAGTTCCACTTTCTGGGGAATGCTAGATTGCCAGTTAGCTTGGGTTTGATTAAAGTACTGCATATACAGTGTACAGATATTGGAAAAAAAACTGGCATTGCGAAACCCCACGTTTGTTAATAAATACTAATACTAATGAACTAGTTTGTCCTAATTGTGTTAAACTCTAACAATGTTTAAATGTGTGCTTAATCTACGCTGTGCATAAAAGATGAAGGGAGAACTTGTTATTTTTCCTTTTGTGGTAAGCAGCCAAAAAGTTGTAACAAGTTACTTTGCCTTACTTGAAGTTTTTTTTTTTGGTTGGCGATACTTCTCTCAAAGACGAGTCCGTTTTTGGGAAAAAAACAAAAATCCTGTCTTTCTAATTATCAGAATAAAGCGTGTCCCTGTCCAGACGGAAGGGCAAATGCTTGAAAATGGAACTGCAACCATTTAATTGGAGCAGCTGATCACTTAGGATCTCTTCCTGTGCCAACATAAATGCTGCACCGTGTCGTGTCTGCAGATGTTATGTCAGAGGATATCTCTCTATAGTCCATAGGGCCCTCTACTAGAAAATTACTTTTCTCTGTAATCACTGAAATGCATTCTACATCCACATTTATTCTTCTGTCATTGTATCATGGACTACTGTATGTTTAAAAAAATATTAATCACAGCCACTAAGACTTTAGTCAAGCCCTTCAGTCTGGACCTCATAGGCTAATACTCATTGTTTCATTGCTGCTAACTTGTCTCCATTATCATGTTCAGGCTTGTTCCTCTCCGTGGAGGCTCTGATGGACCACTTCACTGCTTATGTCTGCATAAGCAATAGCTTAATGGTCCCCGTTAAGATCACCACCCTGCAATTTCCAGAAAAAAAAAGCCTCTGATTAATTCCATCGTTTTCAACAATTCATCATGACAAGACGTCCTCATTTTTCTCCCTTGACTTTATTCCCAAACTTGGCTTGGATTGAGCACACCACTCAGGGGTTTGCAGCTTCTCTGATGGATGGCACTGTAGTCAGTAGTGTAGAAAATGAGACAAGACCACCCCTGGTAAACAACTTTTAATAATCACCCAGTTGATTGAGTGCTGCCCTCGATGTGGCATATGAATCTACTTGTGCCAGAACAATAGAAAAAGAAGGGAAATGAGAGGAAAGCATCAGAATTAATATGGTGGAAGTAATTATGTAGCCCTTATTTTGTGGCATTTGTCTTTCACTGGTCTCCTTTCACCTACATGCTCTCCATCACTGACAACTTAAGTACGCTTTTAAACTAACTTCCATTGGCTCGTGTGCTGAATCAATGAGGAAGTGGGTAGTCGTCAGTATGTATGGCATGCTTAGTATGCTTGGTCGATGAATGGACACAAAAGGACGAGGTTCATCCACAGTAGACAGCAAAATAGAAAAAGGTAGTCAGATTTTTATGTTTTTTTCTTCCTGTCAGCCCATAAGCCAACTGCACGCTTCCCTGCTCAACTCAGTTAGACACAAAAATGCCAAATAAACATCAATATCGACTCACTTGTAGGGAACAAACAGACTACAGCAGCAGCAAGAGGAGGAGAAGAAGAAATAGATTTTTAAGAAGGAAAGAGGAATAGATTTATGGATTGGACTGGGTCATGAACTGAGACCAGGGCGGGACTGGGATAAAAAAAAAATCTGCCCTGGACTTTTGCCCAGACTGGCCCACTACAATCAGTTGGACACCACCCATTCTTGCATTCCCCTTCAATACATTCAACCTGTAGTGCAGGAATACCTGACAAATCGCATGGTTCATTTATTTACTGTTTACCAGGTTTATACAAATATTTAATAATTAATCCGGAACAGTTTGGTAAATCCAGAGAGAATATGAATAGATTAATAGATACAGATAGATATCTCTTGGGGACCTCGTGGGGGCCGTTAGGATCGTCATGTGACTGGCCAGTGTTCAGATGAGCGACAAACCAGTGGGCCAATCACGTGTTCTATCACCACTCTGTGGCCCGGGCAGCCAAGGTCCTTGAAAGAAGAAAAAAAAAAACAACAACACACCAAAGCCAACTGTTAATTATAATGTTTTACCAATCAGGAGTCAACATGGTATTCAACAAAAACTAGATAAACAACAGAAATGCACTGCAGTGGATTAGCATACATGTATACTTATATTTAAACAGTGTGAAAATACATGTTTTCCCGACTTTTGCATGGTAATGGGTAATTTTTGAAGCCTTGGCTACTCTTGAACTCTGACGTTTGTGTGTGTTGAAAAGCGAAACGACTACAAGCGGAGTGAAAAATCACTGTAAATGCTTCAATACACAGAGGAAGAACAGCACAATTGTTTTCATACTGATGAGAATATTGCTTCTGGCTGCATTTTCCCAGAGGTTATGAACTTGTCATTGAAGAGGCATCGGCTGGTATAGAAGGGGTGCAAGAATTTTGCCCACAGTTAGCGTCAACTGTGGAGAGCAAAGGAACCCGAGGTGTTTTTCTCACAGAAGAATTTAATTTTTTTTTAGTTTTAAGTTAAATCATTAAAGTAAACTTGTTTCTATGAGGTGTAACCTCAACAATAACACCCACACATTTGGTTCCATGCTTAAATCTTTCAACCAATCTGTCATCGTTCTCGCAGTCTTTAATCTTATTCACACTCCTACAGTATTTACATTACCAAAGGTCGTACCCACATCCCACGTTTCTCCCTTTTCCTTTTAAAAAAAGACTTTGCAGTTTAGAAAATCCTTGACTAGCATTGATCTACTGCACATTAAGCAAAGTTGAAATGAATGAATGTCAAATGACAGAATTTGTCAGATTTATTTACACATTTCTTTCTCTTTAGTGCTTCTCAAAGCTGCATGACAGCAAAAACTATTTTCTTAACTCTTTGTTTGTTTTTTTTGCAGTATGTTTTATGGGAATGCTTAGGCACTGTGGGAAATACACTTATCAGACGGTCAGATGAAAATTCCAATACCACTCTCATGTCTGTACAGCTAGGACCCAGTTATCTTAGCTCAACATAGATTAAGGAAGTAGGGGAAACAGTTATGCTTGTGACATGTTGCACGGAGGTCATATGTTGCTTCTGTGGATGAGACAGATGAGGGACAAATGTTAATTCGTGAGCTTTACAGGTGTTGGTACCTGCATTGTATTTTTGGACAGAGCCAGCTAGCCGTTTCCCTCTATTCCCTATGTTTATGCCAAGTTAAACTAAGTTTCTGCTTAATGTAGTTTCATATTTACTGAACAGATGAGAGTGGTGATAATCCTCCTTTAATTCAGGGCAAGAAAACAAATAGATGTATTTCCCAAAGTGTCTCTGTGGCTTGTAAACAACACATAAACAACTGAATCATTTTAACAAAACGTTTATTAGTTGTAACACAGACTCGGTAATTTCCTAAACATGTTATTTGGCATAACAATGACTTATGACTCTATCTGGATGCATGTATCTGGATGTTTTGTTTTTACTGAATGATGAGTGTGGATGATAACCTTAATTATGTAGTACTATAAAAATGGGCTAAAGACAGCCTAATCCAGCCTTTAGGTGCCCCAAGACAAAAGACATGAGAGGTGTGAATGTGCATCTCTGTCTCCCTGTCCTCTCAGCACACCTCAGCTCCTGTGATAAAAGAAACTGGGGTGACAGTCATCTCTGTCCAAGGTGCTAAACCAAATCAACCATGGCTTCAGAGTAGCTGTGTCTCTTCATGCCAGGTTCAGCACCTTGGACAGAGACAGTGGCCATATCCCTTCTGTTCTGTTACAGCAGCTTGGAATCACTGCTTGTTATAAGGTAGTCTCAATGAACCATGTTAATCACTTTTTCTGTATTGATTTTTTTATTTGGACATGTAGTATATAAACCAAAACCATTATCAAATGAGATATAGATCCTATTTTTTTTATATGTAACATAAATCAAGAACAATAATACTTGTCTTTGTAAAATATCCAAGAAAATTAAAAAAACAAAAAAAGGAGACAAAAGAAAAACAGAATAATGATACTTATAATAATAAGTGCAAAAAAGAAATATGTACGTAAAGAAAGAATTGAAGAAAAATGTCATTAAAAAGGAGATGAATGCATTGAAAAAAAGAGAGAAGAGAAATAAAAAGGTGTGAAAAGAGGGGATGGTCAGTCTGGAGATTTAAAGTAGTCAAGGAATGGTTCTATTTAAAAAAAAAAAAAAAAGTGATCAGTTCTGCCTTTTGTGGAGAAACTGATCTTTTCTCACTTAAGGCAGACCATAACACCCTTAAGCCACTCAGAGATCGTAGGGGCCTCAGCAGACTTCCACTAAAGTAAGAGTCGGCATCTGGCCTAAGGAGAGGTGAAAGCAATTATATCTGACTGTGAAGAAGTCAATGGATACAAATCAGCAAGGACTCCAAACAAAGCAATAAGAGGCCACCATCTTCATATTTACTCCTAGAACTTTGGTCATAATTGTGAAATAATCATTGCAAAATTTCAGTAAACTAAGGTCAATAGAAAAACACACATACAGTCATTGCATTGCATGAGGAAAGATGGCATCTGTCACACTGGTCGATGATATCGTGATAAATCCCTTTTTTTTAATTCTTGGTCCAGTGTCTTACAATAAACAAACAAACAAACAAAGAAGAAATGAGGATGACTATATTATAAATGTGATAAACAGACTCAGCTTTTGTTTATTGCGCTTCTGTCTGTTATGTTGGGGTTGGTGCAGTAAGTGTTTACTCACAAAGAAAAGCTGGATTACTGCTGTGAAAACACAGTGTAAGCTTTGGGTGTCTCAAACCCCCAGACTTCCCGTACAGGCAGCTGTTAAAGTCTCTCTCTCTCTCTCTCATGAATGAACAAACATTTTTTTCAATTCTACGACTTTGAAATTTTTTTTTCCCCCCACAGTTTGTATTTTACAGTAACACAAATAATTATAACACATCGCCTGAACTTATAGTTCAGCCTTGATGGAGGCATGTGCTCTGCTCAGTGCCATTATAGTTAAACATACAGTATAATCATGCCAGACCGTGATCACAGGGTATTATCTGCTTCCTACTGATGTGCAGCTGCCTTTTGCAAATGTGTTCCGTGGATATATCAGCTTCTAACTATGAATGCTGTAAAGCAGCGTGTTGCAAAAATTATGCACAGCATTGAGCGATACAATAAGCATGACATCATATCTTAAGCCCTATCTGCCACATCAGCTCCGCTTTACCCAAATAGAGCTGTCGGTAAGCTGAACTACCTGACATTATACTGTGACACACGCTATGCAGCCGCTGTAAAGATGCATCAACCTCACAGAGCTACTTTGTACTCACACACACCTACATTAGCACCTACTGCCAGAGTGCCCATTTTGTGTAATTATACCAACTACAGAAAGCTAATGGCCCCAACAGGGCAGTGCCTAGGGCCATTACACCCCAAGGTGCTGCAAAACACCATTACCAGTGTCAGCAACCAGGGGTGTTTTAGCACGTAGGTGACGGTGTGTGTACGTGTGCGACCTCGTGTCTACGAGGGAGCTCATGCAGATGTGTTAGTCGCAGGAGGTCCGAGGTGGAATGACACACGTCAAAGAAACACAAAAGGTACTCCAGGCGACTGCCGCTCGTATCCACAGGTCTGTCTTTGGGCATTTGTGTGCATATCAACACCTATCATGTCTGCCCCATTAATTTCTCCAGGGCCTTCTGCTGCTTTGCCGCAGGAACATGCAGTTGTCACTACAGGAGAGAGACAGCAAGGCACCTTGTAGGACTTTGGGCACTCATTGTGCTCACTTCACTTTGTACCAGCAAATAGGCTATTTGGTTCACAGGAAGAGTGGGCTTTAATTGTGTGTTATTGTATGTATGTATGTGTGTAGGTGTGTGTGTGTGTGTGTGTGTGTGTGTCCCTACATGCAAAAGTGCACAAGTTCTGCAGACGCCATTATAGCAGATCGCTCCAGTTATTGTTAATAGTATTGAAAGTAAACTTTCTGTCAGCTCTCTTAACTAATAGTCATCTTAACTCATGCATGCATAACACAGATTCATCCAACTCAGCGCTCAGAGACATGAGTCTAAAACCTTCATGCTTAAAAATAAAAAAATAAAATAAAAAAACAACTGTCTTCATGTTTATCAGCACTGCTTTGCCTCAGTGCAGATGAGGATATGAGTGTAGTAAATGAGCTCGCTCCAGCCTCATGCAGGTTAGAACAACAAATACATGAACAGTGGATAAATTCCAACTTGACCGTGGCCTTACCTTTCTGTTAAACCATTATGTTTTCTCATTCACTGTTTGAAGAAAGAGCCTTAGCCATGACTCTATTGACAACCTGCTTTCCCCTCAGTATCAATAGCCATTAACCACTTTAAGCCTCGCCAAGCGTAGGAGATGGAAAGCTAATTGCCTTTTCTTTTTTTCTTTTTTTCTTTTTTTGTTGCATACTGTATACAGAAATGGCAGATCAATGTATATGTTTCTATTGTGGGCCATTCATGCCTGAAGAACCCGAAACACACACACAAACACAACAATGCTGGCGACGTCAACACCTTACTTGCCTCCCGCACAGCGCTTCAATTGACTGTTTCATCTCTTTCACTGGTTTCTTACAATAAAGCAGAGATAAACAAACATGCACACATTTCCATATGCAATGCCACATAGTGTTTAGTTGCATTCCTCTCTTCCTTCTAATTGCATACACAACCTTTTACAACCCCCAAACACATGCTAAAGATACATTTAATTTCATGCATTGCACATATTCCGTTTTTTTAAATTTTTTTTATGCAAATGCACACGCTCATTCATACAGACCCTTAAGGCCTCTCAGGGTGGAGTGTTGCCACCTGTGTGGAGTGGAGCGAGTGCAGCC
Source organism: Chaunax sp. Z400 (assembly GCA_037577475.1). Classification (NCBI taxonomy): domain Eukaryota; kingdom Metazoa; phylum Chordata; class Actinopteri; order Lophiiformes; family Chaunacidae; genus Chaunax; species Chaunax sp. Z400. The sequence continues at coordinate 10,467,761 of CM075204.1, forward strand.
TTCCCCTCTGACAGCGAGATGTGTGCAATTAAACCATATTAAAGTCATTAGCCCAACAGAAGTGATCGCCAGCAGATGGTTACCACACAGAAATATGCTCTTAATGAAGCTCCTCAGTCACTGTGGGTGTGTGCTTGTGCGGCAGAGCGTGTGTGAGTGTGCAAATGTATCCCTCATTTTATTTGGGTGTGTCGCCTGTTGGCTGTAACACTCGAAGCGGCACTTGAATAGACCGGTAGGTCCTTCTTCTGGAGTACAGTCATTCGTGCTTATTGTTGATTTATAAAGATATGGTAGCACATGGTAAATTTCCCTCCCACCACCTCCATCTTTACAAAGACCAAAAAATGCTACAACGTGGACATTTTAAATACAAGGTTTGAATGTGAGCTCTGTGTATGAATATTAGCTGTTCTGCTGTCTTCGGCAAAATGCTCACAATTGTTAAGCAGTATTTGTATTTGCGGAGTTATTTAAGTTTCATTTATTCACTTTTTCAAACATCTGCCTCGTTACTCCATCTGTTTGAGTCGTACACGTACATGTACATGTACGTGTATGTGTCAACCCTTACAGAACACCTGAAAGTCTTTCCGTTTTTCTACGTTTCAAAATCTCCGTATAAATTCAGTTCGAACCCTGAGTTTGAATCTCATGCTTGTGTTTCTTTACCTAATGAATTTTTGCGACTTTTAAGGGTTTAATTCTACTCTATTTTTGTTATTTTCTTCTTAAGGGTGATCTACAAAGGTCTAGAAACACTTGTCATTAAGGAAGGGAATCATTTTGAGACTGCAGTGGTCAGTGAAAGTAGCATTTTGGGTTATATTTGGGAAAAACCCTTGTATAATCTTTTGCATTGAGATATTTAAACTGTTCTTGTTTGATCTGGTTATTGCAAAAGGTTGATAAATTGTGTATTTTGCCAATAAACCTAAGACACAATGGGGGTTGAATCATTTTGCTTCCAGCTATGTACGTAAATAGTTTTAAATTTTATTTATTTAATTAATTTTTTAATTTTTAATTTTTAGAAAAATGAATTTAAACTTTCTTCAAGTCAGTCACTTTCCTGTTGCTGTCAGTAATGTCAACATTTCCCTTCCCTTTTATTTAAGCATTGCTTCAATTACATCTTTCTTATCCTGTTCTGATAATAAATTTATCCACTGATGTCAAGAGTTGGAAAAGCATAAAAAAACAACTGCAAGGCAACTGTTTTTCAAGCGACGCTACTCAGCGTATATTCATTTTTCTTCAAGTCATGTGCAGCCAGGAAAAAGTGTTGTTATTCCATAGGGAGGCTTTCCTTTTTCCCTGAAATGCCTGAGGCACTGAAGTGCAGTAGGGGAGGTACATGATGTCTAGCCCCAGGCATTCAGGCCCACAAGGGCAATGCAGAGAATACTATAGACACACATTTACATGAATACATACCATACATACTCATGAACTGTGCTCTCTCACACTGACAGACACATGAACTACACTACATGTGATTAAAGTAGATGGCTGTTTTTTTTTTCTTTTTTGGAAAAAAAAAAAATTCCCTTCCTGCTCCCTCTTTGTTGTATTCAAATGAAATAATTGTTATTGTAGATTAGCATTCATCTGAACGTCCCTGACATTTGTTTAGCGGGGGATTTGCAGTTTAAGCTTTCTTTTTATCGTTCCTTTTCTTTTTAAAAAATGAAATAAATAAAAAATGCTCTGATTGTTCTCACGCAAGCAGACGTAACAGAAACACACATTTCCGGCCCATGGATCCACCCATGCTCACATGCGGTCCTTTAGCTGTAAGCAAATTGCGGGATTGCGAATGCATGTACGCGCGTGTGAATGAAGAGAGTGAGTGTTGAAAGGGGAGAGCTGATAGTCATGTTCCGCTGAATACAGATGAGAGTAAAGCGAGCTGAATCCGGCTCGAGCTGCCTCCTCTCTTTCTTCTGATCTCCGTCTCTCTCCATCCCTCAGAGTGAACATACTTCAGAGAACCAAGGGGGATGTCATTAGGTCATCCTTTCAAAGCCAAGGTCCAGGTCTTCTTCTCAGAGGAGCACGTATTGTAATGTTTCTTTTTTTTTTAAACTACTGAACTAACAAGCTGCTGGATTTTAATGAGAGTGATATAGAATGGCATTTTAGAGCGAATCTGATCATGAACCGAGAGTCTTGTTTTAGGTTCGACGACACCGGAGGCCGAATTTGTTAGCATTTTTCGCAGCAGTCGCTCTCTGCCAATGAATGTTGCGGAACACTCGGAAGTTTTTCCGCACATTTCAAGGGCCGGAGGCTCATGAACGCCAGCCAACAAATAATCACCAGTTACGCTCAGAGAAGCAACATATTTTAAAAATGGTTATACATCAAAACCGAGATGCGGCCGGGTTCACCTTTAAAGTTAGTCAGCTGTAGAGTCATCTGTAAAAATCTGGCTGGGATGCCAGGTTTGAGCTTAATTAGCTGAAGAAAACGTGTACTTTTCCACCCCCACTCAGAATACAAATGGTATTTGTTGAAAAGTCTAATGGGTCGTCTCAGTGGCTCGTTAAAAATGTTCATGAAGGAAAAAATAATGGAGCATCTCAAATTTAATACCTAGGCGGGTAAAATAATACAAAGTGCTCCATTTTTCTGTGTATACCTCACTCAAAGTTTGTGTAGTTTGACTTTCTAATCAGTTGGAGAAAGCTGAGTGTGTGATGCGCATAAAGATTAAGAAGCGCTTTGACACGCAATTCATTAGAATTACATTCAAAATACTTAAAGCCGTGTCAGAATACTGTTTGTAACACTATCGCATCCTCTAAGATGCCAGCAAACTGCTCAGGAGTCAGATGATTGTTGACACCAGAAGACCCGACGTGATTTGTCCTTCAATGTGATTATCAACACCATGATTGGTTGTAAACCCTGTTGTCACGGCAATGATTTCAGCCTCGATGATGAAAGCTCCCGGGACGCTGATCCATAACACGCACGTACACACACACACACACACACACACACACACACACACACACACACACAGAATGAGCCTGTCTCAGTGCTAACCAGTCTCATTCCCCTTTGAGAGAGAGGCATTAGTCAGCGAGATTGAACCTGTGCATGTGTGTGTGTGTGTGTGTGTGTGTGTGTGTGTGTGTGTGTGTGTGTGTGTGTGTGTGTGTGTGTGTGTGTGTGTGTGTGTGTGTGTGTGTGTGTGTGTGTGTGTGTGTGTGTGTGTGTGTGTGTGTGTGTGTGTGTGTGTTGCTGTTGGCTGTCTTCTTACTTACATAGTAATGTACTGAACAGGAATCTAGGGAAAGGCTTGAGCTCCACTGAATTAAACCTGACACTTTATTCTTTCTTTCCTGATTCTCCCCCCCCCCCCCATACTCACACTCGACTCTTTGTCACATCTGTGTCACCCTCAAACACAAAGGGGAAGAAAATAAGAGCGCTAGAAGTTTAGCTGCACCTGTCTGCCACACTAGCAGCGCACTTGTACGTGCAGCTGCAGCTTGTAATAAAAATGTTTTTGCATTTAGATACTTTCACATAGTTTGGGGCTATGTGGTTGTTCAAAACAAGTTGATTTTGGGCCTCCTTCATTCCTGGTATTAACATGTAGTGTGTATCTGGATACGTATTGGAATAGTAGCATCTAAACACAGACCTTTGCACCATTATCAGTGCCCTGTGTAGCTGGGTTTGAAAGTCAGGTCATTGGGTTTTGGCTCTACAGTCTAATTAAATTAATGTTTCCTCTGGTCTTGAGAACAGTTGTAGATTCATCTTCTCCCATCAACGCTGGTCTTCCCTCCCAAACTCCTCTGCTCCTCTGATTTGTTGTCTCTTGTGCGATTCACCAAGCCATCTCGTCTTTCTTTTCTTCCAACAGGGTTTGATGATCCTCCTGCAGAACCTTCCCACAATGCACTGGGGCAACGAAGAAGTGAGCGTACTGCTGGCGGAGGCCTACAGGTTGAAGTTTGCCTTCGCTGATGCGCCCAACCACTACAAGAGATGATAAGCGTGGCTCTCTGCAGTCGCTCCCCTCCTCCTCCTCCTCCTCCTCCTCCTGCCCTTATACCCTTCTTGTCTTGCAGTCGTCTGCTGAACTCAGAGGCCTCTATTGCTATGTGGAAGGACCTCCTCCTTTAAACTCCCTTACCTATATCGCCCAATGGGCCTTTCAGCTTCTACGAGATTTGAATCAACCAATGACCGAGAGGACGTGTGGCGTAGCATTCTAACATGTTGATGTGGAGCCTTTTTTAAGATTATTTTTCTCCGATTAGCTCTGAAACATGCACTCCGTCAGTCCAGAGCCGAACCCTCTTCACCGCTGAAGACCACGGCTATTTGCTGGCGTTCAGTCCACTCAAGCCGACAGCCTCAGACCTGATGCAGGAACATGTTGCTCAGCATCGCTGCGGTGGCTCAGAAAAGAACTTCTGCTTATTGATATTTCCAGTGCTGTGGCAATGCATTGTTTCTGGTACCAGAGGCAAAAATGTGACCTTTTCTTTTTTTCCTCCTTTTGCCAAGACAAAAAAAAAAAAAAAAACGATGGTGAAAGGGCAGTGCGTTAGCTGGTTTACATATTTCACCCCTCGCTACTGGTCACAACACAACCTGAAGGAACGTGACTCCTTTAGGTTGTGTTGACTCCTTTTCTTGTCTCTCCTGCTTTGTGTCAGTTTGTCATTGTCAGTCTGTGAGTGGACGCGTATCTCCTTCCATAAACCAGACACACCAACTCCATCTGCTACATTACATATAAGACAAACAGTGGCAACATGCTGTAGGTCATATCCACAGCCTTTAAACCATTAGCAGTAAAACAGCTTGTTAGGTTTTCCTTAGACCTGCTGAAGAAATATCTATTAACTAGCCCTCCTCCTCTCTGAACCAAGGACTACCTCAGAACATACATCGACACACAAGTGATGAGAGCGAGAAAACCACTCCATAACGGATGCACTGACTATAAAAACACATATTTGTGCTGGCTGTAGTGAGAAACAGACACATTTCAAACAAACGCACATCCGTATAAGGTCAAAATAAATCTGCATTCCTGTTCAGAAAGCTAAATTTGTTATTCAAAGAAGACGTGCGCTTGTTTCAGAGGGTTGCTTTTGAAGTGAAAAACAATTTTGCCTTAATTAAGATCCATTATTGATTGTTTCTTTGTTTTCTCTCACCCCTTCCTCTCCCTCTGTCTTCGGCCCCCCATTTTCATAAAATTTGACTTGCAACGTGCTCCAGAAGAAAAGCACCTCACCAAATAAATGTTTTGATTCTCATGAATATGACATCCATCCTCATCAGATCATTCTAATGCTGATAAACATATGTGAGAAGCAGGTGCATGGTTTTTTTTTTCAGCCTCTATCATTAAGGAAGTCTTGCACCTTTAAAAAGTAATTAGTCCTGTTTGATCCATATTGATTCTCTTAATTGAATCATGTGCAACCAGCCCTGAAGTAACTTCAATGCTTGTGTACGGTTAAAGGTGGTCTGTTCTAACTTAGTCTTCTGAACAGATGCCCAGTTTATCCAGTGCATATCATCATAGATACCGGAAACTGTGACATCCTGGAGACGTATTAGACGCACTCACAGTACGAAGTGCATTCAGCTTCAGGATACTTTCCCCCGACTGAAAGACACTGGTCTAAACTCTGATGTAATGTAATTTTGCATAAAGCAAGCTGCACACTAATAATCAAAAAATGTAAGCTCATTTAGATACAGCCATATCTGCATATGACTCCCTGCATAACAATGGTTATTTCAGATCTTTGTTGCACACATTGCTCTGTCCACATTAGTAGAAACCAGTGGCAAGATAATGGTGTTATACTGGGAGAGCAGACATCTATGACATAACACAAAGCTGTTAATGTTTGGAGCCACGATTGTCATCCCGGCCCACAAAGACGGTGTGCGTGTGAAGGGGAGATGGAAGGAGAGGGACAGGGGGTTGCGTTTCATGTGGAAGTTTCAGTCCTTTCTTTGGGGGAGCTAGCAGTCATTGATCACATGTTGGGATTGATTTTTTACACAAGCCCCTCATCTCCTATGCTCTCTGACAAGGAAAAACTGGACTTCATTTAATCGTCTTTAACCCTTTTTTCTTCTCTCTATTTTTTTTTGTATGAGATGTATTCTTTCAATCAGCATTTTAAAGATGTCTTTTCTCTTCTAGTTTTTTTTTTAAATTTCTTGACGTTGTTTACAATGACGAGCCTATTAAGTTGTGCCTGACACTGGTGACATCCTAGCTATGGTTTTGACCTCAAATGAACTTGAAGGGTTTTAGTTTTCTGCAGGCAGTGGTATGATGTTAAGAATTTGGTGTGAAAATGAAACATCTATGAATCTATAAATCTATTTCTGGGTTTAATGTCAGCCACCAACATTAACTGTTCTATAAAACTGGGCATTTACTAGTTCAAACACGGCAATTGATAGCTCGATAGACCCCTCCCCGAGCAGCGGCAGACCAATCAAGGCTTGGAAAGTGTAACTGCAGGCCTGTCAATCTTTGACTTGCTCCACATGTTGTGTGTGTGAGGCTGTAAGTGAGACCAGTGCCTGGTATCTAAAGTGGTTGTAGGATGGTCTACCATAAACACAAGAACCAGATTCAACCTGGTGCTGGCTGCATTCATAAATAGTTATGTTCGGCTAACAAGCTAACTACTTTAAGTAGTAACCTTAAGTTACTTTCAAGGCCAAAGAATATATCATTTTCTAAAATTAGCGTATGCAGATACAGGTTGATGTTGTAATGTTGAAAGTGAAAACAAACTATTTAGATTTATAGTATAAGTATTGAAACTAAGCAGTCAAGCAGGGTCTAGTCATTTTCCCTAAAGGTGGACTAACTAGCTTCAACAGGTGAGGATGCAAACGTTCTGCAGCTTTAGAATCAAATCTTTTAGCATTGTCTTATGTCTGTAGCCATCAACTGTAGATTAAAGAGTCCTTTAAGGCTGGAAACAATAAGCAATCAGCATCTAAATCATCTCATGCACTGTTGTGAGCTAGCTAGCTACAGCTGATCAAGTCAGAATTGTCTGTGAAGTCAAGCCCCCCCCCCCTTTTTTTTTTAATGACTAAGAATTTAAAGTGATAAATCTGGGGGCCATTTATGTTGCCTTATTGCACACATACATATGTGTGTGTCTGTGTGTGTCGGGAGGGTGCGGGTGGCATGATCCCTCTGGAGGAAAGGCGGCACTAGCTTGGTTAATGAGATTTCTTTCCGTGTGTGTGTGTGTTTGTGTGTGTGTGAGAGAGAGAGAGAGAGAGAGAGAGAGATTCATGGAAAAACATAGTTGGCTTGATGCCCCCTTCTTCTGCCCCCCTTCGTTTTAGACCAGTAGGAGAGTTTCTCTATTTCTGCTGTAATGTCAAACGCGGTAATTTCTCCCTTTAACAAGAGTTAGCTTCCTCCTCATACTTGTGTGAAGAGAAATGGTCGAATAAACAAATACATTCAGTCGCTGCTAGTGTCGAGTTAGCAAGTCCGTACACATACACATACACATACACACATACACACACGTCACCATGGTGATGAGGCCAAGGTGGTATCTGGTGGGAGCCTTTATTCTATTGGCCTTCGCACACACACACACACACACACACACACACACACACACACACACACACACACACACACACACATATGCAAAATTCAAATATCTTCTGGAGGGTATCCTCAAGTCAGCTGCTCTCAATTTATTTTTGTTTTTCTTTCTTATTATCCAGACATGGAACTATGTTTGTGAAAACCAAATTGGGGGGGGGAAAAAAAAGAAAAGAAAAAAAGAAATCTCTCCCTGTCTTTTGCCTCTTGAGTACTCACAAAAATGTAATAATACTGTGTGACTGACAGGAGTAGTGGTTCTTGAATTTAAAAATGTGTACAGAGAAGATTTTGAGACAAAAATCTGTAAATAGAAAATGTAAATAAATCCTATATATGACAAAATTGCTTTCATTTTGTGTGGCTGTGTGTTTTCCTTGAGTGTGTGCACACTTGCGAGTACTCCGTGTATGTATCTCTAAATACCCCCTGTCGAACTGCAGCTTAACTGAAGGTGTGGTATATTTCACCACATCACCTCTCCACTGCCTCTCTATCTAAACAGCCTTGAAACCTGCATTATAGTGATCAGTCCCCCCAGTTCTCTCCGAGTGAAGTTCTCCACCGTGATGGAAACATATAATATAGATGAGATGAGAGACCCTGAATCTCTGGCCCTGTTTGTTATGTCTAATGAATGCATTTACTGTGTCTGTGCATGCATTAGCCAGTGGGGCGAGCAGCTCATGGTTAACAGCTGTGCTGATTTGCAGCATGTAGCTAATTGTATGGGTTGTGTTCCCTTACACAAAGTCTTAACAGGCAAACACTTCTTGTCTGATCCCTCTGGAGGATATGGCAGCACTAGTTTGGTTAATGAGACTCTCTTTCCCAAGTGTGTGTGTGTGTGTGTGTGTGTGTTTCGGAAAGGAGGAAACAAAAAAAGATACCAAAACAAGAGCCAGGCTGCATTCACTTGCAAATGTGAGAGCATACCTGTATGTGTGTGTGTGTGTGTGCACTTGCAACAACTTGAAGTAGAAGCTTCCTCACTCTTGTTAGGCTGACTGATGTTCACATAGGCAGCCAATTATGGAGCGCCGGTCACTGAGGACTTTAGTCACTTCATGGGAAATTAAAAATACATTAAAACCAACAATGGTCACAGGAAGGCGCCTGCTTTCATATGCATGCACACACACACACACACACACACACGCAGATACAATTATCCTAATGTGTGATGAAAGATGGGAGAGGTGCCAACAAAGGAGCAATTTTCCTCTCTACATATTGTAGCTGCTATTTATTTGTACAGCGTGTCACTAATATAGCACCAGCCTTTGCTGTTTGCCTCCCCATGCCCTCCTAAGTCCCCCAATTTACAGGCCTATAAACCACCACTCACCAGCATGAGTCCTTTTCATCAAGGGCTCAACTGGCAAATGTTACAAGTATTCTGGGATCACTAAGGCAGAAATGTCGAGACAGACTTCACGGCACTTTCATGGATTTGTAAGCTGGTGACTGAAATCAATTTCCTGATTCTATTGTATTTTATTTTTTTTAAAAAGAGAGGTGCTGCATAGCGACGCCATTATTGTCACAATGAAGGATAACATGCAGATTGAGGTTTTCTCCAGAGAGGATTTTAGATGCACTGTGGAGGCACTGGAAACTGTGATGTGAGTCGGTTTCAGTTCAAAGTTTGTGCTGAGGCAACGGAGGGATCAAAATATGTTGAGTGGTGAATGCAAACATTTTTCATAGTAATCTGTCTCTTAACTTAGAAAATGACTCCTATCTCTGTAAAATCTACAAAGACAGATGCGTATATATTAGTAGGGACTCTAATTGAGGATTATGAGCTTAAAGGTACTAGAATAAAACTTTTTACAGGGATGCAGAGGCACTTAAAACAAAGATCTCACAAACAACAACAGGGAGTGATTTGGTGACAATTTTGACAATAATAAATCAAATGTAGATCAATCATTTGACATTATGTACTCAGCTAGTTAAAAATTATACATGTATATATGTATGTTTCACTTGTTTAAAGTTGGAGATACTGTAGTTTTCCCCACCATTAAGAGTGCATACAGTAAGTTAAGAGGTGAGTTGGACAGTGGAAGACAATGATTTCAATGGAGCCCTTTTAATATGCACAATATATGCAAGATGCAACCTTACACTGCTGTTTCAAATCAACCACACTATTACATGTTTGCATGTTAATGACAGCCCGTTCTGGCTAACTTGTGAGCCTTTTGAGTATATTCTACGGTGGCCAACAGGGGCAGAAAGCACATGCAAATAGACAAAACATAAGCCCATCTCAGAAAACATCGGCAATCAATTGAAGACACATGCAGGATTTAGAGAATGCGCTGCAAAAACCACAACACAACCCAGGAAGTCCTCTGGAAAACACTTCTGTTGTGTTGTAGCTTTTGCAGCGTGTTCTCCAAATGCACGTGTTGTCAAATTGATGAAGATGTTTTCCTAATCTGCTTGTGTTTTGTCTATTCGTCTATTTGCATGTGTCTTCTTGAGTTGCAGTGCGTTTGCCCCTGTTGGCCACCGTAATATTCTGGGGACTTGATGAAGGCACCCCTGGTTCAGTCTACAACGCTGAATGCAGCCATAATATGGTCCTGATGTTTCACACCTTACATCAGTGCTGTGTAGGTTGTGTTGTTGTTGTAGTATTAATATGATCTCATCCAGCTGAGAAGATCAATCACAACATCTGAACACTGATGATCTCTCAGCAGGAACAGCTGATCTTAGCTGAGAGATGACCCTGGTGACTGTAGGTGTTGTTTTTGGTTGACTTGACATGCTGTTGGATGCTGTCTCTGACTCTGGCTTGTAAAATGCTGTCGTATGGAAGCCAATCCTGGAACCAACACCTCTACTGAAACAGATATGTTTGCCGTTGAATGGGACAAATGAGATGAATCCTTTCAGATATTTGGCTGCTGTTCTGGTACAAGTGGACGTCACCACATCTGGTCAATGCAGTTTGAAAATAAGACCTATAGTAACCAGATTTACAGCATTTTAATACTTAAAGAGACACGCTTTATTTGAGTCCTTTGGTGAAATCATGGAAGTAGCTTAGCAACACGTGGATTTGACGCTGAAAAAGTTCCCGTCCTGCTCGTGACACTGTGTTCTTCAGAGATTAAATGGAGAATGCACTTCATTTGAACTCTGTCAATGAAGAACTGATCTGACCTTTAATTTATTAAGTCATACGTTCAAATCTCTGACCGTTTCTATCATTATAAGAGTTTAGCAGTGATGAACATTGACGTTCCGGAGCCTCTCTCTGTCAGATTCACACAGGACGTGAATATTTACACTCGATTAAACACAATGGGAGCAGGCCTGGACACTCAAGAGACTTGAGAGGGATATATTTACTGGATGAGAAAATGGAACTGTGACTGCTTACTCATCACATCAAGCTGAACATCAGCAGGACTGAACTCCCATCAGATCTAGTGCTTGTCTTCTTATCAACGCTGACAGCATCATGGTGACCAAGATCGACAAGCCCTCATACATATGTCACTCTGAATCCACCTCCACACTTACGCTGTGTTCTGACAGGCATTAGCGCTGCACGAAAAAACCTCAGGCCCCTTCATTGAATCCATTGAGATCTCTGAATTGATAGCTGGGTGCTACTATTCCTACCAGCAATACTTTTTCAAATGATCTGCTTACCAATTAGTTCAGAATACATCTGTATCTGGTTAATTTAACTAATGAAGTTCTGCATCCTTGGTGACAAAACATGGCATTACTGATAATTACCTCACAATAAAAGGGTTTAATTTATAGCAGCAACGGGAGGCCATATCATTTTAGCTGCCGGAGGACACGGCTAAGTCAAGTCAATTATTTCTTTTATAGCACCAAATCACAACAAAAGATCTCATGACACTTTCCGAAGGAGCTGGTCTAGACGTACTCTGTTTAACAGAGGCCCAATATTCCAACCATTAGGAAGTACAAACTGCATCCTGGGAGTGTAGTATCCAATAGCACAGCAACACACCTTCATTGTCAGCCTATCATATTGCTGCTGTCATTTTAAATATGATGTTTTGCGCACCCTCCACCTCCTCATCTCTCCTTCTTCAAAGATTCACCAACTTCATCATTCATTAGGTTCACCAGGGTCATCAGCCACCACCACCACCAGGGCATATGTATCTTGTTGCTTCTCAGGACAGGTGCCCTTCAATCACAATCTCCCCGAAGAGTCTAAGCACCAAAGACTTTCTGACACCAAAGACTTTTCCAACATACAAATTATCACGTATCATTTGATGTAATAAACATTCTTATTTACTTCAACCACTAGTCTCTCCTGATTGAAATGATCTCTTACATTAGTTCTTCGGGGTAAAGGAAGGAGGTTGTCAGAGATAGCCCTTAGTCAGTTTTGCTACCACGCAGGACTACAGCAGCATGGATACCTCCTGCTGTGGTGGAAACACACACCATCATAGCCCATGGAAGAAAAACTAAAACTACGCTACAGATCGTTTCCTCGGCTCTAGCAAAAATTGGTTACCAATAGCTGAAGTGTGGATTGATTATTCTCATTTGCCACTGTGTTCCTCCTCTTACTTAACATTATAGTCTCTGGGTGATGGTGTATGATGCATTCACAGAAAGCTGATTCCCCTGCACCTGCCTTGGTTTTGTGCCTGCAAACTCATTTAGCACTCTGACTGGCGTAGATTGTTTTTCATTTTCACACCAGTTCCTGAAGCAAGACGCCTCCACCAAGGCAGCTCTTTGTATTTTTAATGCAGATCTCTTTTCAGTCAGAACACAAAGCAGGCATTTTTATTTTTATAAACGCCTGTTTCACACCCCAGAAGGAGCAGAGCAAACTGAGCCTTTTGAGAAAGTTTGAAAAGACTTTTCATAAACGCAGCTTAATCCTGCCTGTAGGAAATTGTAAGAGGTCACTTTGTTGTCCTCTCTAATCGCTTTATTTAAATGTTATTTGTTTGTTTGTTTTATTGTCAGGGAACGGAACAAGTCAAAAACTGTGATTGCATTTAGAAGTTACTGAATACGCATTTATGACGCTCTAAACTTCTTTTATTGTGCTTCAGTTTCAACCACGTGTCATGATTTTGGGTATAAATGATGTCTCCATATCCTTTACAGTTTGTTCACATTAGTTTTGACGCCTCCAAGGTGTTGAACGTCCTCATTATAATACAACACCTATAATTTCCAGCCTCACCTGCTCTTTCATAGTGTGAGGTTTATATAATGACACACAAATCACTGCATTTGCACATAGTCGGTGTCCTGTGCATGCACCTGCTTTCTGCTTTATTTTTAAAAGTTTCTAGAGTGTCACTGACAGACAGAAGACCTGCAGCTCAAGAGTTTTTCATACTGTAAGTGTCATCCGAGAGATGACAGTCCGTTGCACCATTACATATGTCCAGGAGCACCACCGTAGATGATTTGTCAGGTACAGCGACGATGCTGTCAGAGCTTCATTCTCAGATGCTGCAGGTCTATGATGCATGTTATTTCTTTTAAATTTCTTTTACATTTTATGTTTTAGGAAGCAGTAAAGCTGGCTGTTGTTGATGAGTCACACCTTGACACTCTAAGCTGCTAAGAAATGTAACCCAAACTGCAACATGCACAAATATGCCACATCGTGACTAACAGTCTGTTCCTGTCTAATGTGCTTTTGACAAGCTTAAAATGGATTTCACAGAGTCGACTGACTGACTGAGACTGAGAGGCTTCAGACATAAACTGTGACACAACTGATCTGTCTGACTGTGGAACTGTGGAGTAACTTAAGTGATATAAAATATAGCACTATATCAACATAGAAGAAGCAGCTGTAGCATCTGAAGAGTACATGTACCATTGAGGGAGCATAAAATCCACACTTAGCAAGCAAGTGCATGTAAATTGTGCGGAATAAGTGTTGGCGGATGCAATTTGTTGTCTTTTAGTTTTGGCTATCTGTTGTTGTTTTTTTTTGTTTGCTTGTTGGTTCGTTGTTTATTTTTTCACATGTTCGAAATAAAGAGAAAACAAATCAAATCAAGTAGAGTAGATTTAAGCAGTTACTGTAACTAAAGGACGAATAAACCGTTCAAATAGCTTCAATGAAAGAACAAAGGGCTGAAATAGTTAGTAATGTTGATGAATGAACAATTAAAGTAGCTAAATGTAATGAATGATCAGTCCTAGGGTAGCTAGCTAAAATGGATAATAGAAGGAACTGTTCAAAATTAATTATATACATTAAATAAGGGACAAATGATTGAAATAGATAGAGGAGCTAAAATGCGGATGAATTGTTAAAATGGGTTTCGATAAAAGTAATTGTTGAAACCTTTGCATTAGGTTGTGTCGGGGTAGGAAGACGTCAGACAAATCCTGTTGTGAGCCTGCTTTTCAGAGTGTAATCACCTACTTTTTGGGAGAAGTAAAAACAGGTGCACTCTTCCCAAAATTACCTTTTTTTGCAATGAAGCCCTTCAACTGCATAAGCGACTAGAATTACAGCACCTATACGGTAAAAGTTGCTCTCATCCCCTCAGTGCTGCGGTGGCTGTTTTTCGAGGAGATTGGGCAGGAGCAGCTTCGAGCCGGAAAATGTCGCATTTGAGGCCCACATCAATTTAAAAACTGCAATTCGAATGTCTTAACCCTCATGCGTTGAGGTGTGTGTGTGTGTGTGTGTGTGTGTGTGTGTGTGTGTGTGTGTGTGTGTGTGTGTGTAGTGTGCATGCATGTGTCTGCGTGGATGTGTGCGCCCCCTCTATCAGAGTTAGGCTACCAAGCTGCTGTGTTAGCTAAATAGCAGCCGACCTTGTTGGCCTAAGCCTAAGTGACTGTAGCGATAAAGACAGAGTGGTTAGCAATGACACACTCAGGATATGTAATTAACTGCTGCGTATGTGTGAGCGTGTGTGCGCGCTACTGTTCTGCTTTTCATTTGGCTGCTCATTCAACTCAGTACTGCCAAGTGGACACACTAATAGGAAACGCTCCTATTAGCCTTTGTGGAATTAGCTCCAGGTTAACTTCATTGTGCTCTCCTGCCCTCAAGGACGTTTACAGCGTTTACATGTGGATGCATGTGTACCCATCCATGCACTGTATGTACATCTGTGCATTTGTTTGTGTTTGACTAAACGCATACATGCCTGTGTTTCTTTGTGTGTTCAGAGAGAGAGAAAGAGAGAGAGAGAGAGAGAGATCTTCCTTGGTTTGATCCAGTCCCAGTATTTCTGCAGCCAAACGACAGTTTACAGAGAGCATTGCTGCATCGCCTGCAGCACAAAACGTCATGCTGTGACAATGAACTACCTGTCAATTTGTATTTGCGTGTGTGTGTGTGTGTGTGTGTGTGTGTGTGTGTGTCTGTATGTGTTCAAAGCAATGAGAAAGACAAGGAGATGGTTTAAGTATGGCTTGTTGTAGAGTGATATGTTTTTGTTACAAATTGGTGTGGGCCTGTGTGTTTATGTAGTTTGAAAAAGCACTTCCATGCACTCAGCAACAGCAGTAGAGAACACTGGGCAGTATTCAAAATAATAAGACAGTAAATAAAGTTATTATTAATTAGTTGATATTGTGATGAAAGGATAAGGACCCATTTAATCACAATAAGTGTACTTTAGGGTACATCATAATCTGGGTCTGTGGATCTGGCTCCCTTATTAGTCCTGTTTAAAAACCAAATGCACTTCATCACCTCGAATCTGAAGTCAGTCAGAGGCAGGTCCCAGTTTGGAAAGCCATATCAGAGCCAGTTAGAACTCACTCACTATGTGCGTTTGTCTCCAAATAGATTCCTGACCTGACCTGACCTGCTCCCATAATGAAATAAGACTCAGAGTCAACTGATGGCATAGGTTCTATTAACCAAAGCAGCAGCCAAAAAGGTCAGACAGTGGCTGTGGGAAATGAAGTCATTCTTTTAAAAGAACAAGCCACTGGAATGGTATTTCATCATCATTCATTCAAATCATCATCACAAACCCCATAAAACCATCAAATGTAAATGATTCAGATTTTATTTCTCTAAAGGATTCTGTTTTGTTGGCTGCAGCAGACAAAAAGAAAATTATATTTAGTTCCTGTCAGACTTGAAGGCTTCATACGACTGAACTATCCCTAGGAAATTCTAATACTGTGAGATCATTTGAGTATAGCAGCCAACTTTTTTTTACTTTAAGTAACAGCAGTGGTTTAAAGCAGCACCAGTATCTCCCTCCATCTATTTCCTTCCCTCCACCCTTCTCCCTCCCTTCCTCCTCTCTCTCTCCCTCTCTCTTTATCTCTCTCTCTCTGGTGGATCGGTGACTCACACAGCTTTCGGAGAGCATGTTACTCAAGCTGCTTTGTTAGCAGTTCTGATTAATCTTCATTTGAATTTCAGACGAGGGCTAAACTGCTGCATTTCATGGAGGTGGTGGTTTTGGGGATTGGTGGGGATTTTAAGATCGTTCAGACGATGTGATAGAGTGAAAGAGAAAAGACTTTAGCTTCCTGCTTGTTGCTGGGATGATTCAAACACTGCTGTAACAAGTAGAGGGAGAGTTTTACGACTTACTTAAAGAATATACCTTATATTGGAATATGTTAATTTTTTAAAGCACTTAAATCTGGTGTCCAGATGTGACAAGAACAGAAGATAAAGTCAGTTTATAAGAACATTTTCCCTGCCCAGGTTCATGGAGAGTTTGTCCTTGAGCTGGAGTCAGGCTATTTAAAGTGCATGCCTCTTATTTTCAATGGACGACACACTGAGCTCCGTTTAGAGCCCAAGGTCACTGACTATCAAAAAATAGAAATATAAGAAGGCTCACCTTGAGGATCTTCTAGAAGGCTGACAGCGAAGAGGTAGATTCACCCCAAAAAGGACAATCTTTTATGCTTTTTTTCTCTTCCCTTAAAAGTCTTGAAACTGCAGAACTTGCCAAAGTGGTTAAAATTCAGATTCAACTCTTTATTTAAAGGCCTAGTTTGCAGAATGTAGATAAGTCTATTTATTCAGTGCCTTTTTATTGGGCTTAAACCTTGCCTTCAAGGGCATATTGTTGAAAAAATACTCTTGAATAAATGCTTCAGATCCCTGTTAGGCCCTTTAGATGCTGCTGAGACACGATCCTGCATGGAGCCGGCGCAGACAGCTGCGTAGATTAAAATGAAAGCACATCCGTGTGAGGGGAGAGTAAAAAGACATGTTTGACTACATGTGATGAGGAAAGGAATGATTTAAACCCACAAGTGTTTTAATATAGGGGCATTTGCAGCAATACACAGCTTGCAGAAATGTGGGACAGGGGTGTAAAAAGGAGGGCCGATGACCAGCTGGACCTTTTACTTCCTGGACACATTTTACACCTGCTGAAAAGCTGTGTCTGCTGGAGGAAAACAATGCTTCAAAATGTGTTATTTACTAGTTTTAATCAACATAATGGAAATCTAAAGCATTTAACTTTGTTAAATGACTGCATCAAAGCCACAAAAAGAAAAACAAATCATGCCAACTTTGGAAACACCTGTAGACACAAGACTGTTACACAGATTTCTTTCTTTTTGCAGCTAATATCCCATGAATACAAATGTATTGTGCGACGAACCAAGCCCATTTCGTACATTGCACATTGTACACTGCACACTAATTAGGTAGAGCTCAAACTTTGCCACATTTGCAGCTCCATCCTTAGCCGTAGCTAAGGGTGCAACGGGAGCTGTCCATGGTGATAAACAGCTGTCGAAATGGGTAAGAATAATTGAGCATGACTGTCTGGCCTGCAGCGACAGAAAAAAAAAAAAAAAGAACAAAAAAAAAAGAAAAAGAAACCCTGTTCTGAGCTTGAAAACATGTCATGCTGCAATCCTAATTCTAAGGAGGGAATAAAAGCGTCAGAGACAAAGTGGTACAAAACATACAGACAGTTTCCAGAGCATGAGACGGAACTTGCGCATCAGCATTGCTACTGGAAACGGAAAAAAAACAAAAACCCTCATTTTTCTTTTTTATAGGCATCAGGAAGATGCCAGCAAAAGAAACGGATGCACTCAGAAATAGACAAAAAGAGAGAGACTGCTGGATGTAAGACTTCATTTAGCTTGAGGAAACGTGGCTTTTAGAGGTGACTCGAACAGAGCGGGTGACCCCAAACAGCAGTCATGACATCATATTAAATGAGCATCATCACACACAAAAAAAAAGCACCAGCAACAGAGGCAGGGAAATGCAGGCTCATTGTCTCTCAGCGGACAGTCTGAATGAATTTATTCATATACGTGGTCCCATATTAGAAGCTATTCTTAAGGAGAGGAGAGAAGCAGCATATTATTCTATAACATGCTAAGTGTGATTATGTAAAGATATATTCACTAACCAGATGAAGAGTCGGACATTTGAGAGCGGTGGCTCAAATTCAAAGACTTTTTGGAGGAAGATGGGAGAAGAGATAGTTGAGATGTTGGTTGAAGGACTATCATTATAGCAGACTGACACGGTAAGGGGAATAATAATGGCTATATGATGTCAGTAAAAGCAAAGTGGGTGCAGGCGTGCATGTATTAGAACCAGATCCACTAGTGGCTTTCTGTCTGTGTGCATCACATTAAGTAAGGGGTTCATGCAGCCCTGTCATGTCCTGAATAAGTTGTGTCCTTTGGCATTATACATCCTGTATACACACTATTCCATGCAAGCCCCAAACGATGGGACGCTGCAGCAGAGGATAGGCTGCTCCATTAGACACACACTGGAGCATGCAGGTAGAGGCGGTGTGCCCTGTAGCAGCTGGTCCCCAACGTCAGTCTGACCAATGAGAGCAGATCAGGACTCCAATATAGGTAAATGGTTGATCAGATTTCATAGTGCCTACCACACTCTAAATTTTAACGATGTAAGAATCATACGTTTACAGCACAGTGATAGAGAAAATCAAGACAGGCTTGTTTTCTACCTTGTTTTCTCTACCTCTACCCTAACCCTGGATGAAGCATACAGTATGTATATTTAGAGAACATTAAAGATACTGAGCTGAAATGAGACATTCTTCAGTCTGTCAGTCTCACAGCCAGCACCAGAGGAGGCAGACAGAAGATATATTCAAGGCTGTTGATGCACAAAGACAAAAAAAAAAAGCCCGGTTTTTCCTATAACCCTGCTCTAGTTTATTCTATCGGGGTTTTTATGCACATAGGGCCCCCTATGCATGGATACGTTATCATGTTTTGTCTCCCATCAGAGCATCACAGGGCTGTCTGAGAGCATGCAGAATGGCTGTTTGATAACAGCTTAAGTTGCCAAGTCTTTTTTCATGGGGGACCTTCTAAGTGATTTCTTTATTCAATGGTTGTCAGTCTTGCTTTCGCTGCTGTGTGGAGATCTTCATTTCATAATTTTAAAAATCAAACAGGTTTTTCTCTTGATCACTGTCCTTTTGTCAGCATCGACTCTCTCTTGATTGAGAAAATATTAAGGAAGTCATTCATGTTAATGCTGCAGATTATTATAGAAAGATTAGATGCATTCAAAAATTTCTGGCCCAAGAGAATGTGAAGAGCAAAACGCTCAGTGAAGCGATTCCAAACAGTCTCATGACAACATTTTGAAACTATTTCATTAAGTTAAACTTTTTCTCATCCCAGATTTTTTTTCTTTCTTTCATTTTAGGGCAAAAATATTCAGGCACCCTGGCTCTGTTAACTCAGTGGGCGGCTTTTTTAGACCCAACCTTTCATCGTTAAAAATTAATGTTTTCCATAAATTTATTATTTTGAGATAGAAATCGGAATCTTCGGATCGGAATTTTTTTCAAGTAGGAAAATATTAAAACTATGGACAGCAGTATAGGTTTATATCTTGCTTTGTTGTTTGTGTTTGGAGTGTTGAAATTATAATAGATGTATTTCTGCCTTGAAAAAATACTTAAGATGATGAAAGACAAACAGGAGACAATGCAGGAAACAATGTAATCTTGATTCTGATACATTCGGATACATGATTTTATTTTTGCATTATACATGATAAACATAAAACTGCATTCCATTTTTTGTTTATTTACCAAATCTTTCCAGTTTCCCTGTCTTCTTCATGCCCACTGAGAACATGAGGATTTCAACACTTCTTGCTGTGAGGCTAACCGGGTTGATCAGGAGAGTGACTCCTCCTCCACCACAAAGCTTTTGATTGAACCCGGAGCTTGTTTGACAATGGGTCATCTTTCATCCATGCACCAGTTTCTCCCGGAGACATTTCTCATAAAACAGAAGAGAAATATTCATGAGTGAAAAGATTCTGCGCAGAAAAACGACAGTGAATCCGTGAGAATTGTAATAATCATGACGTTTGTTTTAAATGTAGCAGACTATCAAACTTCATGTAATATAAATTGCTACAAATGAGGCCACATGGATGAACACACGGACATGAATCGCTACCAGAATCTGCTCCGGAAGGGATGCATCTAACATCCAGTGTGATGCATTAGCACGGTTGAACATATACTGTGAAATCATGTGGAAGCAAACACTCTACTCCTCTGTTCTTGGTGGGGGGTCCATGAATGTTTCACACAGAATCACACTGGTGGTTTAACATTTCAGCGCGCTATGTAAAGTGGATGACTGGAGGGAGGTGAAGGTGGGAGGAGGGAGGAGATCGTCGGAGAAAGCCTCCCGCCGGGTTGCTGCCTGCTTCGTTTCGGGTTCTAGACACTTGAGCGGGAGAGAAAGGAGAGGAGGGATGGAAGAAGTGTCGCCGATGAAGTGAGACAAGGAGTCACAAATAAAAAGAGAAGGAATATAGAAAAGAAGGAAACATAGAGGACATGAGGAGGAGCGGGTTGGCTCCAGAGTAAGAGAGCAAAGGGTAACAAACAGGTTTTCACAGTGTGTCATCTCCGACGGTGTGCAACACCACATTAACGATATTCATTCGTTCTGTCATTTCCACACTTCCGAGGCAGGTTTTTTCCGGCACACTGCTGGGTCGGGTTTGTGCAATCCATTTCCACGTCCACCATTCACTCACTTACCATTCCTCATTAATGACAGCATCTTCTTAGATGCACCCTATCCTAAATTTCCTTTTTACACCAAATGTGTGAAGGTGTCAGAAGGCAGGCCTGCCGATCAATAAATAGTGTTGGAGGCTCACAGAGCTGCATAAAAACATGAGCCAGGTGTATTTGACTTCACAGAGCATAGCAGATAACACACTGAGCTTTTTGGAAGGGGGAGGAGGAGGCATCAAGGAGACATAGGAGAAGGGGCCACAAGAGGGGCCAATCATGAATGGATGACTATAGTATTCAAGCAAAGGCCAAAAGAGTGGGTTTGGTGTTTTTATTTATTGGGTTAAGATTTGTTGTTTCTTGTAAGATTGACACTGGATGTAAAATGTGACAGATTTATCTGCAAAAATTTTAATCACACATCTTCCTCAGGTAATGTCTCAGATTTGTGCTCAAAGGTCCATTTATGCTCTATGTTAAAGAGCCTTTCGTACGTCGAACGAGACGAACGAAACGGAGCAAAACTACCGGGAACGGTTGAGGGTACTGTAGCTACAATTCAAACAAGGCTCGACAAAAGTGTGCGGAAACAACCAAAGAAGAAAAAAGTGAAGCGAAGTAGTGGAAAAACTCTCCGTCCTCAAGTTTCAGTCAACCTAATGGCCTCACAGACCACCGGCGAGTACATCGTTACCTCCGCTTCGCTGCTTTGTTTACTAGGTACATTATAGCAACAGCCTCCGACCGTCGCCATATTTGTTGTTGTCGAAACCTTTGACACTTCACTGCCCTCCTGCGGTTGTATCGATGTCGACGTAAAAGACTTATGGAAGCATGAAGGGCCTTTAGAGCAACGGATCCCAACGTCCTTAGCTTGTGCCCCCTTATCCTGTGTCGAGACAAAAGACGTCATGGCAACATCAATCATGCGACGCCGAAGTTCTGTTTCTGCCCATCAGTGCATTTTAATCAGGCTTCAACCTCGTGTTTACACCATAGGGTTAAATGGACAGACTTTTACATGGAGCTGCAGAGATTAAAATGACAGTGTATCTGCTGCGTGAGCGAAAAATATGTTTAATGTCCGACACGCTACATCAAAGCAGGCCTTCAGTCACTTGACCTTTCTCGACCATCCAACACTAATTGTGTCAGTGTTCCTTTGGCCAGGCATCAGAGCGACTGCAGCCAGTCTCCCCCCCTCACTGAGCAGGCAGCGCACCGCTCTGCTTCCCTCGTGGCCTCTGTGTTTTTCTGCCAGGTTTCCAGCTCCCTGCTGAGTCTCCGTCTTGATGATGAAATTGAAATTAGGCATTAAACTCTCCTCCAGCCATGAACCTCGCTTTTCAAAATACGTAAATCCACCTTTCATGCTCCTCTCCTCCTTTTTTTTTTATTTCTGTTGTAAGTGTGCTCCTGTCTGGGAGGACTCATGCTGTGCTAATGGCTTGCATGCATGTGAATGTGTGCGCATGAGCAGTTTACTGCATCAAGCAAATTGCTGAAAAACGATGCATACTGAGAAAGCACCGGAAAAAAAATACACAATGTAATACCAGTTGCTATGGCAATAAAGTCATGCTAGCACTTAATTTTTGAGTCCATTATAACAGAGATTGGCAGTAATATAGCGTTAGTCAGAAGTAGAAATGGCAGCAGTGAGAAAAAGAAGTTGTCATGTGTAAGTATTGGCCAGCTGTTTGCAGAAGCCGTGTTGCTGTCAGAGGTCTGCTGTGGGCTGGACGCAGGTTCTGCTAGAAATATCGAGGCTCTGCCAGTTTTTCTGTGCAGCAGTGTGGATTTACACAAGAACATATCACGTTAGTTAGGTTGTGTCTGTTCAGTGCAGCATTCTAGTGAAACTACTTGTTTTCCTCTGTAGTTCGTCAGGAAGAATCAATGCATACAGCTGCATGCAGTCATTTGACAAAAATGTTTTTGACTGGTAGTGTATATATACATATATAAACATATATATATGTATATACATATACATATATATATATGCATTTGACAATGTACACCAGCATAAGAGCACAACTCATGGCTGAACATTGTCATCTTCGGTGTTACAGCTCAGAGACACAGATGCCCTGAGGTCGACATGATGTCAACAGCAAAGTGCCGCCGACAGAAAGAGACAGGAAAACGACTTCTCTGTAATCACAAAGTCCTTTCCGATGACTTTTCCAACATTTTTCTGTCTCGGCTCTGTCTGTCCCCAACCTGCTCCCCTTCCCTGCCTCTGCTTTGTCTTTTTTTTTTTTTTTTTCCTCCCCAGCATCTGCACCAAAACAGCTTCATCCACAAAGAGCTTGAAAAGGCTCGGCTTGGCAGCATCGGACGGGAAGCAAATTAGGAGTTCACAACATCAAACGGAGCTTCACTAAAGCAACCACCACTCTTCTGCCAAGGGTTTGTCTTGCTCGGTCTAAGACAGCCCATGACAGGAGTTTTAATAAGCAGAGGCTCCATCTATATTCCTTTGGTGTAATAAAGGATAGTATAGCGACATTTATAATGTCCCTTCATTTGTCTATGGATTTGCTTCCTCCTTATAGTCTTTGCACTTATTTTCTGGGAAATACATTTAATTCTGATCTTAGTAGAAGGCGGTGTAACGGAGCCGACAGCAGATAAATGCTGTGTCACTTCATTACACCTTTGTCCAATTTGTGCAGCAGCCAATGTGAGCCTAAATTTTTTTGCTGACTGAGCTGGTGTGTGATTTCACAGCTGACGGAGAGGGGGAAAAAGACGGGCTACAAGTTAAACCAACGTGCTCCGAGTTACTCCCGCAATCCTCCACTGTATTCTGAAGCCAAGAGCTTTACTGACTGCCTCAGAAATCTGCCTGAGAAATGTCAGCAATTACTCCTGTCAGCCGTCTTCCTATTCCCTTGTTTAACTCGGCTATACCTCGCCATTATTGATCTGCACTGTGTAAAAGGTCACAGGATTGACGATGACAGCGCCCGCAGTAACCATGGAGACTCCCTCTCTCTGTTTCCATGACCCTGCACAGTATCAGTCCGTGGGTAAAACTTTGATGCTCCCTTCTTTGTTGCTCGGGTTTCTTTACAGGTGAGACTGTTCTGGGCTCCTTCCTGTGGGTGATATTTACCTCTGCTCCATTTTAGCTCCAGCGTGTGGACACAGGGCAGAAACATTCACCCAATCGCACCGGCATCATTCACCGATTGCTTTAAGCCACTGATTGATGTTTGGTCACTGCTGGCAGGGAGATTATTTAACGGTCTATCTGGTATTCCTTCCTCTTGGATCCATAGTGTTTGGTGGATCTACACTCCAGTACAGTTGCTGCTTAAAACACATATGACAGCTAGAATATGCTAAATGTATGTAACTCAAAACCATTGGCTTCTGGACAAAGAAAGATAGATAGGAAAGACATTGATTTATTTATTTGAATAGAAATGTCAATACATCAAATATTTATTTATTCACTTAATAGCACTTCTTAATAGCAGGATAATAATAATAATAATAATAATAATAATAATAATAATAATTTTATTTGTATAGCACCTTTGAAAATAGAGCTTACAAAGGGCTTTGACAGACAAAGCAAAGGCAGAGCAATACAATACAAAGGCAAGAGCACATAAAGAAGACAACAGTCTAAAGCAAAGAGGAATTAAGGGATGAATTAACAGATTAAGGGACAATGAAGGTCCTTAAAAAACAATAAAAAAAGGACAATAAAAAGACAACATCACATAAAAGCAAGTCTGGAAGTGAGTTTTAAGAAGTGATTTAAAAGAAGTCACTGATTCTGCAAACCGTAGCTCCTCAGGCAGATCGTTCCAAAGCCGAGGGGCAAAGGCACGGTCACCCTCAGATTCAAGCCTTCGTCTTACCTGCAGACGGACCTGAGCGAGCTAATGTTTTTTTTTTTTACAATGCAGCTTTTCACAGCTTTTATAATGTTATTTATGCATGGTCCCTGATCTAAATAAATGTATTAAAACTAAATGCAACATGTGTGTGCACCCATCTCTACATACGGAGAAAAGGATATGTGCCTTCTTATTGATCGTTGATTGAAGAAGAATATCTCTAAGTGACACATTAAAGCGCCAAACAGTTGTTAAAGAGAGTTTCATTATGGGAGCCCTCTCTAATATTTATATAACACACTGAGTCGTAGTTACTGTGCTACCTACTACAACCTACTTGCTCAGTAGGTTGTTTGTTACTGAACTTGGTACTCTTAAGGGTACCAACTGAATTACATTCATCTAATCAGTGCCAAATTTAAGTACGTGGGAGCACATCTGGGTAAGAGATTAATCCGGAATATAATGGAATATAATTGACACAAAAAAAATCTCTGTAATACGAGAAATGAACAGGACAACACGTCTAACCTGGGGAAATTAAAAAAACTATAAAAGATGAGGGTCGTACCTTGTTTGATAGGAGCCGTGGTTGTAGCCATGTTTCAGGGTTAATTCCTCCTGATTAGTATGCAGTAGATTGTAATGTGATTGGTTCCACACATGGTGCATTCACATTTCTGATGTCTGTGGCAACTGCAGAATAAGGAAATCATGGTTTTGGTTAAAATCCTGACCCACCTGACCACTGCTGTAATCTCTTGATCTGCATACATACCTACAGTATGTACTTAAATTAATTTACAGGATTATTTAATCAACAGATTAACTTTACCCAAAATCTTTTGCTTAAAATTAACTGAGTAATAATGCCTCAAAGTTTCCAATTTTTTTCTTTTTTCATTATAGAGAGAAAGAGATCCAATCACCATAGGAACCAACCCGACGCATAAGACAGCATAATGCTGTTTATTATGCAGCCTCGTCTCACTTGCTCACCTAAAATGATCTGACATCTGAAAAGATGCCGTTTTTATTACGTACTAAAAAAAATATCAAAGGTGTGTGCAATGTGATGGGATACAAACCCACTGAAACAGTTGATGAGGGTGCAGTAAAATTTTATTTTAAACCATCACATCTGCCATGGCCTTGTTTTTTGACACGCAGCATAAGTATCGCAGTTTGTCCTTATGAGCATATTTCAAAGGACACCTTAATATTAAGTGTTGTCAAACGGCTGTCTGGCTTTCTGTGACACAGCAAAATGTAGATTACCTCTTGTTGCTATGCTGGCTATACAAAAACAACAAGTAAAGTTGCGGCTCCAGGTGTGCCGTCGCATTAAAATATTGCTTTTTAGATTTTTATTATTTGATTTGAGTTTGTTTGTACGTCGTTTCGTAAACTTCAGATTCCAAGTGGGCCTCATCTTTGTGGAGCGAGTAAAGAATTTAACCAGAAGCATCCAGTGGGAGTGAGTGCTCCACAAACAGACCTCTGCTCTCTAGCCCACTCAGCACGAGCTCAACAGCTAAGAGTCGCTCCGTCGGGAGGTTTGGCTCAGGCAGAAAGAAGGATGGCAGCTTCCATACTGTAGTTATTCTGATTTCTGCTTCAGTCAATGCTGCACAACTGGTGGGAATGTCAGATGACTCCAAACTACTTTTGAGAAAACAAGTCAACCTGGTCAATATTGGCACAGTCTGAGCGAAGTTGTCAACTCTGATTTGAGAAACGTTTTTTTAAATGTTATGTTACTGTTACAGAGTTGCTTTCCTGCTCGGAGTTAGATGAAAAAATCTCATGTTCATACTGTAAACATGAAGTTTCCATGTGCAGATGGTTAGAAAAATGTGAACGGCTAGTGTAGCTCTGTCTAAAGCAAACACAATACACCCTCCAGCGCCTCTAAAGCTTATTCATTTGTTATATCTTATTCATTTAATGTGCTTGTTGTTGCCTTGCAGGATGTCACTGCATGCATCCAAGAATCCAACATGTAGCCATTGATTTGTGCTGTGCAGGATACTCCATGCGTCCCAGGCATTGACCAATCAGTGGTCTGTAACGTTTCACGTGAGCTTTTAGTACCTGATCGGCTCATTTGGAACCACAATGGAGTAGGTACTAAAAAACTAGTACCAGGTACCAGGTACTTTTTACCTAATGGAAATGCAAAAAAGGCGTGTAGAGTCGAGTAGAGCCGGTATTATACAGTGGAAATGGGGCTGTTACGACCCGTAAACTACAACGTATTAGTCTTACACATTTTTGTGTAGATTAAACAAACAAACAAACAAACAAATAGCTCAAGAGAGGCTGGTGGTCAGAAGAGCAAGGTAAGCTGTTTACCCATTGTTAGCCTTTACACGGATAAAAAGAATCGAGACAATGCTGCCAATGCTGTGAACATTTTTTTAAGTGCATCTTACATTTTCCCTTCCCTTGCAAAGTCCAACCTGAGACTCAAAGTGGTCTCTTTTATTATTTGCTTGTATGTCCGCAGTTTACTTAACAAAAATAAGACTTTGAAACCAATTAGTTGTCATTCTGGAGGCATTTAGCTCAAACCAAGCCAACAGACAACCCAAAGCATGCTAATCCAATCCGAAGTCCAACAATTTAGAGGAAAATTAAGCTTAAATTCACTCATCTGTAGCTTATAGTTTATTCATGAAGGGAAATAAATAACACTATAAAGTAAAGAATAAAATATAAAGTAATGAGGACCATTTTCAGATCTCATGTCAATGTGGAATCAAACGTCCAGATATATTTTTAGGAACAGCTTTAAAAAAAGAAAAGGAAAAAAGATTAAAATAAAGATCATTTTATTTGAGTGCATTTCTTTCTTTTATTATTTCTACATTTCTATCATCACATTCGAACTGCACACTGACAGAGTGAGCTCACATAGCACTCAGCATTGACACCATTAGGCTGTTTGGAGCAATTTTGCAATTTGCAGCTTCTCATTGGACCCTTTCATGTATAATGTAATGGTTTTAGTCGTGGTGATCAGAGCAGAGGAGAAGTGAGCGGGCTCGACTAACGGCTCGTTATGCCACGCGTTCCAGCAGCTCATCAGTGAGCAGCCAGTCAGCCATTAAGTGTAATATGTTATTAAATATTTATTTGGTCCAACGCCACTGCTGCGCTACATTAGATCTACATGTTCGTCATTAGGGGACATTAGAGCTGCATTATGAATGCGAAGCACAGAGGGCACGTCTGAGCTGAGGTTAGAAAGGGCAGCTAAAAGCCTAGAGCACCTGCTGGTTCAGCCACAGCCACCGACAACAGTCATGGAAAATGACTGATGAGGAGATTCATTCATGCTGGAAGACGTGAGATATAAACCGCTTTCGTTTCTTATCATTTTCTACTTTGTTTTTGTATGATTGTATAGTTTTAACCACTTTGGTCCTGATTGAAATACCTTAAAAACTTGAAGGTGGATTGCTATGAGAATGTGTATGGAGATTCATGGTTCCCAGAGGATGGATATACTGACCCTTCCTCTAAGTCCTGTTTTATTTGAAAATGCCTAACCAGCTGTTGGATGAATTTTCATGTCCATGCTCATGCTCATTTTTGTTTTAGAACCAAATACCTGCAACTAATATCCCTATTGGCCTCAGCTGAACTTTGTGTTTGGTGTTAAGTAGCAAATGTTAAAGTTAGATGTTAAAAATAGTGTATTCTATACCTGGTCAGCATTAGCATGTTAGCGTGTTAACATTAACATTTACAAGCTTGATTTAAAAAAATGCTGGGATGCTGCGTAAAGTGCAAATAAATTTTCTGATCTTATTCTTACTGTTTTAGCTCATCAACTCAATTGATTTTTTGTCCATTTATACTTATTCTGAATTTGATACATGCAGCTAAAAACTTGGAACATGGTCTGCAAAATACTGGGAAAGTTGTGGAATGCTGAAAAACACCTTGAACATTCTGCATATAAAATAGCAAAACCTCACCGCGTCATATGGTGAGGAGATTTATAGTCTTGTTTGATTCTATAAGTTGTATCTACATTTATTTTATGATTTAGCAAAACTGAATTGAAACTGGCAGAAACAACTTTGCTGACTGCCCTATTTTTCAAATTGATGATTTCAGTTGTTTAGCAGAATAGGAATCCATATTTGTTATATTTCAATTTTCATATTATTTTCATATTAGTTTTTAGTTCTCAACAAGTTTTGACACTATTGATTATTGTCCCTCTTTGGTTAGATGCCTAGTAAAGGTATTGATGTGCTCTGTTGACAATTCCCTCCCACTCTATCCTTCCTGGCCTGACCTGCTCCCTTTGTGTGTGTGGTTGGAGCCCCTGAATCTATAGAATAAAAAGCCAGGCAGACCTTATGTAAATCCGTCTCTATGGTTAGTTACTTATTGTATAAAAGAAGTTTCAGATGTGATTAGGTTTTTGTTACATTATTTGTCTTTGTCTAATTATTAATTTAATGTAATCCATTTGACCCCCTCCCTGAAAGTCCTGGTTAAAGCACCACATTGTTGAAGTGTTGACGTATAACTGTGACCTCGTTCCATCCTGCTTCAGCTCTGGCTATCTGGCTATCATCTCTATCTTCTGCCCAAACTCTGGACCACACAGAGAATTTATTCCACCACTCGCTGTTTTCTGATAAAGGATTAATGTTAGCTTTAGGAAAAACAAGCTTCCCCACAACACAGCTGCACCCAAAGGACTGTGTAGAGGTTGGCAGCTCACTGCTGATATGTCAGAGCTCTGTCTTGATAAAGTTTGCTGGACTGCACCTGCCCTCTACATTTAACTCCTGCAGGATGAGTCAACAGAGTACATTTCCATGTTGAACGTACTATAAAAATGCTAAAAAAATGCTCTTCCTCTGTCTTCAAGGCCCTCTTTGCATGCATTTCCAGGCTATTTGAACCTACCTATTATAAACCCCTACTCAAATCTATAAAGAGTATTCTTCCAAAGCTCAGCACTCATGTCTTGTGATCTTCGGATAATAAGTTTTGGTGCATTACTTTTTATATAGCTATTAAGTCTGGCCCTGATTTGCTTCATGTTTCCGTTTTAAACCTGTTGACTGCATTGAATACTTAATAAAGAAAAGAGCACTAATACAGACCATTAGCCCTATTGTTGTGTTATGTGTGCTTGTTGCTTTATGCAGTAATTATATTTATATACTGCCACATAACCTCCAGCAGTGGAGGAAATGTTCCTTTTAGCAGTACTGGTATAGCTCTATGCTCCTGAAATAATAATGGCGGAATATTGTGTGTGTGTGTGCATTTGCTCAGTTGTGCAGGGATGCATGTGTGTGTTTGCATATGACTTTTATGGACTCAATGAGGCACAGGAGGAGTGCCAAAAAAAAAGAAGTGGGCCTCTTACTACACAAACACACGTCACAGTCAGGTGCCACTGTGCTCAGCTGTGCTGGGTGACTCGACATAGTTTACAGTATGGACCTCACTGCAGGATGCATTTAGATACACACACACACACAAAAACACACACACACACACACACACACAAACACACAGCAGGTTCCCGCTACAGCTCATTACTGCTGGTTGAAATGGAGCACAGGACACACACTGGGATTAAATGGGTAAATAGCTGGAGTAGAGCAGTGTGAGCTGGTCTCTGTTGTGTGCGTAAATGTGAACAGCACACAGCGCACACACGCGTCTTCGCGGAGGTCAGAGACAGAATGAGATTAATGATTACTGATTGACACGTAAACACACACACACACACACACACACACACACACACACACACACACACTCCACTTGCGTCACTCTACACATAAACCTCAGTCAATCTGTGTGTCAAAGCCAGAGGTTCGATATCTATACCCTCAGTGGCACAGAGCCTTCCTCACACACCATTGAGCAACAGCCACATTATACAGTGCAAAAAATCCTGTTCCAGCTTTATCAATTTCTGGCCCTGCAGCCAAAACCCCCCTTCCCCCCAAAAAAACACCACAGCCTGCAGGAAAATATGACTGCATGCAGGAGGCAGAATATTCATCATCGCTTGGGAGGAAAGGTTGGCTCTGGGGAAACGGCAGGTTGTTTGTTCAAGTCAGACAATGTTGGGTTTGTTTATTGTTGAGGTCTGTGGCCAGCTGGCTTACCCTCCACTGCTACAGGATAGGAATTATGGACAGCCTGGCAGTTTGGGAGAAAATCAGCTACTCTTTCATGTGCATTGCGCCTCCTCTAATAATGGTTTGTTTGAGCACAGTTTTTTTTTTTTTTTTACCCCTACAGCATCATGCTAAATGCTGCTACACGCGTTCACAGCTGTGAGCTGCCCCATGCGACAGCGGGCGTTGCGCTGCTGGCCAGAGTGCCGCTCCACTGATGCTGCTGAGGGAGTCGCTTCCCTTTCTCACCTTGAAAGAAGCTGCTGAGGGACGGCAGGGAGGATATTCATGCGTTTCCCTGTCAAGACTGCGCCCTATTCAAGCAGGAGAGTCTTTTTTCTTTTAGTCTGTTTACCTCAAAATGTTACAGAAGCACAAGTTTGGTGTTTGGTGGGCAGTTTTACCTCATGCTATTATTAACTAACAGGACAGCCGGATGGGCTCCGAGCAGTTTCTTGTGCGTATCCAGGTGCTTGAGGAAATTAATTGGACAGGCGTATTGATTTCCACATGTGGAATCTAATTATAAAGCCTCATTTCTATTACCATTTGTGTGCACAGGAGTAATGGTGAAATATCTGCATGCCATGCTCCATACGCCTATTCTCCACAAGACTATTAATGAAATGTTCAGCTAATGTTCCATTAACATCAGCATTTTGTGAAAAAACAGTATTTTAGATGTGGTGTACGGGCATGAGTGTATTGATCCTCTGACTTTCAGAAAGAAAGCGATTAACTCTGACTAAACTGAGTCATGCTTTGCTGATTTCATCATCAGCCCAGGAGCTATAAAGTCACCAATCAACAGTTCAACATTGTATTAAGTTATCAATTTAAAAGTAAATCAGTAAATGCAGAAATAATTCATATTTGAAGAGAGAGGTCAACTTTTTGAAAAATACATTTTGCGTATTTGCTTCTTGCCTGTTCAGTTTCGGACACATCTTCAGACGCACATCATCGGTGTTTCTGGTTACACAACAGACACCTTCATCCAGGGTCTGCAAGTCTCTGCCTGTATCCAAGTGGCATTTTCTCACCCCACTCATCACCCCTCTTCAGCCGGAGCCATCTCGACGCTTCCCCTGCCTGCTCCCATGATGCTCAGCGTTCCGTGGGCCTTGCTCAGGCAATGAATTGGATGGTTTAGAAAGAAGCAGCGATGGCCAGGACACCGTTAGCTTAGCTTAGCACACAGACTGAAAGTCAAGGGAAACTGGTAGCATCTCTATGAAAAGCCAGGCCAGCTGTTCCTCTTCTTCATTGGCCTATGTGCTCTGTAGCTTGATATAGGGAGTGATATGGATTTTTTCTCCCCTTACTTAAGGCAAGAATGCTAATATGCAGGTTTCACAAAATGACGAGCTATTTCTATATGATATTGATTGGCAGGTAGCATTTATTAATGTATTTTTTAACTGAAACTGGGGGAGAGTGAGGGGGGGGGGGGGGTGCATGCGACAAAAGGGCCACAGGCTAAACATGCAGGCAGGTAGCATTTATGTACATGATGTTCACGTCATGCAGCCTCGACACGTCAAGATGAATTTTTATTTGATTCATTCCTTTAGGGATTGATTGAATTTTTAAAAAAAATATCACGACGGAGAGAAATAAAATATAAACATAGAGTATAAACGTGTTGTGAACGAAGGGAAATAAGGATTCGCTTCACAGCTAGACTGAACTGAGCAACTTTAACCTCACTTTAACCTCACAGAGGCCGGAGAAATGAGTCGAGTCCATGTGGACATCAGAGTCTGGGCTGGCATGTGGAGCAGACTGTGGCCTCCACATGCTCCCTGTGTTCCTGATCTGTCAGTTTTTGCTGCCCTGCCAGTGAACCCATGCATCTGACACATTTCTATACTTAGACACTCTGACTGTGCTGTAAGATAAAATGATCCTGCCGGCTTTGATTGTATATTTAGAGACTGAAGGAGGATGTTCTCTCCTGCTCCCCACAATGCATCTCATCATTTCTTGTTCTCATGCTATTGCATATTGGAGGCAGCAGGTGCTTTTGGAGGCGTTTGCGTGTTCTCCCGACATTCAGACTGATTTCATTCTAAATGGAAGGCAGGATAACACATAAAACAGACGACACGACAGACGACGATGCTAGAAGATGAAACAGACGAGAAACATTATGCAAGAAGCTCGACCACGAAGTAAAGGTGTGATGTCAGAGTTTCTTTTATCCACTTTGTTTTTCTCGACATGTGTTCTACATAATGGTCATTCAAGCTGAATACATTCTTTGTCTGTAAATGGCAGTAATAGGAAGTAAGGTTTCTAACCCCTTAAATTAATGTTATATTGATATTATATTAATATGACAAGAGGTTCAGTTTGGTTTGCACAAGAATAACTATTATTAATGTCCTCCAGTGGGCTAATTTATACTTATATCCTTTGAGTACATTTCAGAGGCTGAACTTTTTACTTCTACTTGAGTAAAGAAGTTGAATCAATACTTCTACCTTTATACAAGTAAATGTACTTCTTCTCGCATAAAGAATGTGAGTACTTTTGCCACCTCTGGTTAATCGGTTCAGAGTGAAGTATCTGAATATGTATTGGATGAATTGCGACGTAATTGTTCACAGTTTGTTAATTTATGATGCTGAGTGTGTTAAAGTGAGAACATTGTAAAGAGTATTTCAGTCCTCAACCTGCATTTTCTTGCATGAACACAAAGATAAAGGTGCAATACGGGACACTCAGAGGGAGAGTATACAGTAACGATTGATTTTAAACTAATTTAACTGATGCATAATGAACATTGCGTCTTCTAGTTCATGCATCATCATGCAAAAACCTGTGGTTTTGAATTTCATGCAACAAGTTTATTAATTGTTAATAAGTTGTGGTTCTGCTCATTATATCCAGTCCGCCCATCTATTTGTTTGTAGTTCTACTTTTCACCTAAACAGTGTTGTTGCTGCCTGAAACACTGACAGTACTCTGGAGAATATTTCCAGTGAACCGCCCCACAGAAATGAAAAGCATTGCTGGTATTCAATCAGCGGGAAAATCTTGTAGAATATGCCATTTAAGGTTTGTTACCACCACCACGTTCCTAGCTCGGGTCATGCCTTTTGAGCCCTCTGAAAACTGACGACACCATACTGTAATTATGAACAACATGTTTTGCTATCATGGTGTATTTCTGGGGCAGATGCTCCTTGAATGAAGCAGCATTGGCCTATTTAGTGTCTCTGCGGTGCATGGTCAGGCCCGGAGGGTCCTCTCCTCTACTCTGGCTGGTCGATGCAACTTAACAGCCAGTGAGCAGGGCAGCATGAGGAGAGAGTGGTTGATAATGAAAAGACCTTCACAAGATTACTGGTTTTTACTATTCTTTTGTGGGTCCCCAGGGCGCTGCTCACAAGCATGTAAGACAACATTTATCCATATAAATGTCCTGAATAGGTTTTAAATTTTTACAAAGCAGATAAATGTTTTTCTCCTCCCACCAAAGCTTCTTCTGACTTATAACCCACATCTTTTATTCTGTTTCATATCAAACTGTGTAAATAGATCTGTGATGACCATTCCAGAATCAGTCCAGGCTGACATATCCCCGTTTGTTCTGCATGCTTGACGCAGCTGGAATAATAAAAAATGCATTCATTGCATGTTTATCCCAAATGGCTACCATCATGGATGGGTGCTGATGGCACTGCTAGAGTGCTTCAACATGCATTTCATCTAATGGCCACTCCAGTCTGTGCAAAGAATCAATTCATCTCAATATCTTTCTCAAGATTCATATCTTTCATATTATCATATTTTTTTGTCTTGGTTTAATTGATTTTTTTAAAAATAATGTGTGCCTTAAATATAATTTTACGGTCTGTGCTTAATTTTAAGATTTATTTATGAATAACTTTTCCATGCCCTTCTCAACCCTCCACCCAACCGTTGAAGTCGAACTGGCATCAGAAGTGTTCTGAGCACATAGCCAGAAACGATGCTTTCTTGATTCAGAGCTTTGAAGAATCAATAATGACCCAGTGATTTCCAGAGAGTTGAAATGCTGAGGAGAGGGCAGTGAACCGAATCGATTCACTCCTTTTCAAAATCTGTCAGTATGGTTAAGGGGAATGCTGAAGATGAAACAGAGCTCAAAGCTGAGGTGCATGCTGAGCATGCAAGTCAGAGGATAAGCAAAAGTTATATTAAATCATGAAGAGACCATTCATTTTTCTATCAAATTCCATGGAAATGCACTCAAAACCACAAATGCCATCCTTCTGGTTACATAAAGGAAAAGTCAGGGGGTTATGAAAGTCACTGGGATTCGGGGGACCATGAATTGTGCCAATCCATCCAGCAGATGTTGAGATATTTCACTGGATAACTGGAAGTGTTTACGTGCTGGTGATGCTAGAAGAAATGAGATAGCTTTGTGCAAGGTTAGCTGTAGCACGTTGTGTGAAAATCCACTGAATGAAGCTGTGGCGTAGTTCAGTCAGGAAGACTAAACCTTTGCACACCTGGACTACACTTTATTTCTCAAGCTATTTTATTATTCACCCCTCTACGAATGCTCAATCTTATTTTCCTGCATCACGGTCTGGGCCGTCAATTGTTATCAGCTTTTTTCATCAGCCGGTCACATCTATCCAATAGCACAGCGACACACCTTCATTGTCAGCCAATCATGTTGCTGCTGTCTTTTAAAAATGACTCTCTCCGTTCCTCTCTTTCTTTCATGCTGCCGTTTTGCGCACCCTCCACCTCCCCATCACCGCACAGTCTTCACAGATTCACCATCTTCATCATTCATTAGGTTCACCAAGGTCATCAGCCACCACCACCAGGGTCTGGACTCCAAGGGGGGGGACATATATCTTCCTGCTGCTCAGGA
This sequence comes from Chaunax sp. Z400, assembly GCA_037577475.1. Taxonomy (NCBI): domain Eukaryota; kingdom Metazoa; phylum Chordata; class Actinopteri; order Lophiiformes; family Chaunacidae; genus Chaunax; species Chaunax sp. Z400. Next base: position 10,503,325 of record CM075204.1, read on the forward strand.
CAGATGCCCTTCTATCTCAATCTCCCCGAAGAGTCTAAGCACCAAAGACTTTCTGACACCAAAGACTTTCTGATATACTAATTATCACATATTATTTGATGTAATAAACATTCTTATTTACTTCAACCACTAGTCTCTCCTGATTGAAAAAAACTGAAAAGTCCCCGCAGGTCACATGACAGAAAATTTATATGATAATCATAGTATAAAATAGCAGCAAATGCAATATTGATTAAAGTACATTTCTGGCAATAAGAATAATGTATATATTGTTTTTTTATGAATAGTCTAATGGCCCATAACACTTAGTCCAGTCAAATAAAAAATAAAAAAGAGGTTGATGGAGGGGATCATGTTTGAAAAATTATGTAATAACTGATCGACCAATTGAGAAGTGTTAAATTTCTTACCGCTGTAAGTACTACACAATTTGAACAATGAATGACATTAGCATAACCTTTCAGATGCCGCCTCCATAAACTCACTTTGATGGCCAACATTAATGCATGCATCCTATTCCCTTCTGCACAGACACAAAATTCCCAAACTCACACAAACTCCATCTACGGTCTTCGCACACACATGAAGAGCAGGCATTCATACACATTTTCATACATGAGCTATAGAGGGGCATTAAATGTAGATTAGAGAAAGCACAGGCACAGAGGGAGCTGCTTCATTACTGGTGGCATTTAGCAAGAGGAGACCAGCACCTTATTTAAGACAAATGCCAGTGTGTGGCACACGATACCACCTATTATATATTGACATCTGTGGAAAGGTTAATACTGTCCTTAAGTGGAGATAATTCCGGCTGCTCTGGATGGCTCTGGTTTCCTCTACTCTTCATTAGTCCACATATAGTGTGTGTGAAATAGGGGCATATGCAGGGCTGGTTTTGTTGCCTTTTTGTGCTTGTTTATATATCTGTGTGCTAATGCTGTGTAACGCATCTGCTTGCATGCATGTATGTGTGTGTGTGTGTGTGTGTGTGTAGGAGGGAGTTTTTCTTTTCAATATAAATGATAGAGCATGAAAGGAAAAGTTCTAACTGTGTATGTGAGGACCACAACTCAAAGGGAAAATGAGGAAAAAAACCCAGATGAAAAGCAATAGTGCATCTTAATTGGATAAAAGATTCTCAGTGAGGAAGAGTAGGATGTCAATGAGTGGGAAGTGGAGAAACTTAAATTACATTTGAGTGCAAAAGAAATGGATGCACACCAAAGTGAGAACTGGTGAGAAAGAGTTAAAGTGTGGAGAAAATGATATTGGATTTCACTAGCACAGAAAATACTGGATTGACCCGGTACGCTCTCATTCATCAATCACTTAATCAGAAAGTCAGACCTGGGAGTATGTGATTAAAGAGCCCTCTATCAATGCACCTTAATCACATATTGACATATGCAGCATTCCTGCCAATTTCTCCAAATCAGTTCAGTTTAGCCAGGTGTAAAAAAAAAAGAAAAAGAAAAAAGGTAAAAGGCAGTATTTGGTTTTGTTGGATTTCTACCTTTTTCATACTTTTGTTTTTGTTTTTTTGCTTGCTGACACATCAAATGGAGCAGATTTATCTCTTATAATAAAGTGATTTCCAATGAAAAGCCAAAATATAATAATAATAATAATAATCAAAAATATATATAATATAAAATGGTAGTAAGATCAATCACTGTTAAAGCTTTAGATTACATCCTGCACTGTACTATGAAGTTTCAGTGTAATCTATTAATACCAACATAGCATATGCAGGTACTGGGAAGTAGATGTGAAAGTATGGAATAAGGCGGTAACAATACTGGATTCTGCAAAGCATTTATAATGTGTATAATGTATTTTTTTTATTACTGGCAATAATCTGGACATTTGGGAGGAACTTAAAGAAAATTTTAGAATTCTATTAGAGCCAATTTTCCAGGGTAGAGTATAGAAAAAAAAGTGTAAAAGGGTTCAATTTGACCCGTTTGAATTTATTAACAAGCCCTGAAACAAACACTAATTATAACCCATTAAAATGTTTTATCTGCCAAGTAAGTGAACTCATAATTTAATCTTTACCTACAGCCATTTTGTTTTTCCTGCACACCAAAAAAACACTATTTTTCTTGTTTGAAAATAAAAAGAAACAAGAGGTATGGTTGTTTCTACAGTTTGTTTTCTTCTGTTTTTTGTTTTTTTTATATCCCTGGGGATGTCGTGCTGTGCTACTACAGCTGATTCCTACTGACACTGAGCCACAGGAGCAAAAGAAGCGAGGAGGGTGGCTGAAGAAGAGCATGATACCATTAGTTCCCTTGAAATTCCAGCATGCATATCAGTGCAAGTATCGGTGACATTCCTCCCTGTATTCTTGCATCAGCCTCTCCCTGCAATATTGAAAATGTTCTTTTGTACTTTTGCAAACATCTACAGTATCTAAGCCTCCCTTCCACATGACTGCCAAAAAGATGCATTAAATGTATGCCAGATTTCTCTAAACAGGTTGTGCAGCATTATCCAACTGCTCCCTACCAGCATAGTATAGGGAACAGTAGTCTGACTTATTAAACTCTCCAAGTTGGTTTGAAAAATTAGCATTTGACATTTAATGCTGTGAAATTTGGTCCCTGATAACTTCATTAGCTTGGGAAATGGCTGCGATGAAACAACAGGGAATAACTCACATGTTGGTGATCTTACAACTTGGATTTCAGTGCAGATTCAAATGACATCATAGACTGAATACATTAGCGATGGGAGAAGTAGTGAGATCCTTAACCAAACGTGGCACTAACGTAATATAAAACTATTCAAAAGACTCAAATTAACTATATTATTATTGTTTTGTCACTGTATGTTTAATTTGATTTCTCTCCTCATGTGTCCTGTTTGTCTTTACGCCTCCTGTTTCTTCCCACCACTGTTAATGTCCCGCTTGATCCTGATTAGCCTCTTCTGTGCTCCATGTGTTTTCCGTGGCCCCTTTTACACAGCCATGGAGTAAATGCACACAAAGTTTGAGCGGAAGACAAAGGTGTTGTAGAGAAGGGTGTTTGTTGCTGAGGTATCGCACAACTGTCTGTATAACTGTATAAATGTCTTGTGATTAGTCATTCTGGTTTCCTCCTATGGTTCTGCCTGCTATTCCTGCACCTTTCCTGTTTGTTTGTTCTTTAGTTTATGTATTTCTACTTTTTGTTTTTCTTCTTCTTCTCCTTCTGTTTTATTATCTGACAGTCTGCCTGCATTGTGTTTTTGCATTTGGGTCCGTTTGAACTGATAAAACCTGACAGATTTTATGATAATCAAGTAATGTAATATAAACCTCTGACAGGAACGGTTGAACTTCATCTTAAATAAAATTATGAATGTCAGACACTTACTCAAAATGCAATTTCGAATACTTTTACATCGTGTTAGTGCTGCTTTTACTTAAAGATCTCACTAATTTCCCCACCACTAATGTATGCAGTATGTAACCTGCGTGTCTCTGAAATCCAAGTTGTAAGATCACTAACGAGTGAGTTATTCCCTGTCGTTTCATCGCAGCCATTTCCCAAGCTAATGAAGTTATCAGGGACCAGATTTTACAGCAGTAAATGTCAAATGCTAATTTTTCAAACCAACTTGGAGAGTTTAATAAGTCGGACTACTGCAGCGGGGGTATGGAGCAGTTGCTGCAGAAGCTGTTAAGAGAAATCTGATAACATTTTAATGTAGGGCTTAGTAAATGCATGCAAAAGCACATTTTTAACATTGTGGGAGGAGGCTGATGAGGGGTTACAGGGGTGAATTCTTTATGTTTTTGATGGTGCAGTTTCTTAAAAATCCTACTGATATGGATGCATGAATTTGTAGTGAACTACTCCTTATGAAAAATGGTATCTCCTTCAGCCACCCTCCTCGCTTCTTTGGCTCTTGTGGCTCAGTGTCAGTGGGAATCAACTTTAGCAGCACAACACGACATCCCCAGGGGTATTAAAAAAAAAGAAGAAACCTCTAGAAACAGGGCCATGCCTGTTGTGTCTTTCTTTAAATTAAAAAAAAAAGTGTATTTCTGGTGTGCAGGGAGGACAGCAAATCAAAGACAACATAAATTAAAGATTTTCAGGTTACTGCCTTAGGGTAAAGTAGCCTCTGGAGATGGTTTTAAAAAAATGTAATGACTCTATGGTTGAAATTTCATCCATGGCCTCAGTTAGTACAGCTCTGAAGGGCTGTGTGTTGAAGGAGAGTCGTTATATGTAGGGAATTAAGTAAGAAGCCGTTAACGAGAAGAGGGACGGAAAATTCTTAGTACGGTTTATATTCTTAACGTCTTAGCTCGTAAATGTAGCCAGAAAGAATAAAACGATGTCTGTGGATGAAATGATCTAGATGGTGCCAGCAGCCAGAGGTAATTGGCTACAGCTAATCAAGGGGATACTAACTTGTGATTGGTTACAGTCTGTGCAGTGAAAGGAGGATAGATTTCACTGGGGCAGGTCGTAAAATAAATAAGAAGGAAGTGGAGGCTAGTCCGCTTTCCAGAACCATCTATGCTCTGGGATACATTCTGTGCTGCAGTAGACTGGAGGTATATGAGGTACATGGTCAGCTGCAATGGCTGGTGCAGCTTCTGAGATCAAACACACTCGCAGCTCTCTGGCTATATAGATGTGCTTTGAGCAAAAAAGCCTGCTGTCATGATCATAATAACAATGCTATATAATGCTAATTGGTAAAAATGTTTAAAGCCCCTTCAGATTGGAATAATTTACGTGCCAACATTAGATCCATCTCATCATACGGTATATTTAAACGGGCATTGTCTTCCTACTTTGAGACGGTCTTTTCTTGAGATTTTCACTATTTATTGTCACTATTTTTGATTATTTATATCTAATACTGGCCTTTTTGGCCACCCCGAGGTTGGAATGCATTCCTTTTCTCATGGACGTCAATATTTACACAAAATTTGATGTTCAAGATCCAGAACTTCTTAATACACTAAATTTAAAACCAACCTGATGGTGGTGTTAGAGGAAAACTCACTAAACCCAACAGGCAAGGCAATCTGCACTATTTGTTTGGATCCTTCAATTTGGACTGATTTGGACTGATCAACCTACATTGCTGTAAATGGCTGATTAGTTAGATTGTATTCTATTTTGTTCTTCACATGTGGTAAAACCCTGAGATTTCAAGGTCTCACAAGCACTTAGTGAAACACAAACCCTTTATAAACAGAGATCACACAACGCCTCCCCTCTCTACAGCGCCTTTATTTATTTACACTGAACAAACTGTAACACGGCTCTATGTGTGTTTTTTTCTGTTAGTACCATATATTGCCAAGTTTGACCCTTGGTATTTGCAAAGTCACAGCTAAACATTAGGCTTTAACACCTTTGAGATTTATCATCATGCAGTATCTAAACTTTATTGTTCCTTTGTGGAATCAAACAAATTAATTTCCTTTTTTAAAGCAAAAATCATCACAAACAGCATCACTAAATCCGAATACAATGAAGACTATCCGGCCGTTTTAATGGTGATTTATCTTCTTTTTTGCTTTGTAATAGTATTTTCTAAAAACCTTTCATTAATCATCTCGTCTCCATCATTCTTGAAATGACGCTCTTAAAGACGGGACGAAATTGCCCAACCTTGCAATATTTGCATGGAAACTGTTTATGTTGCACGAGCAAATCCTCCTCCATGCCGGAGATTCCTGGAGGGGCCTGATTAATGTTGAATGGAGTCATGTCTAACTTGTTTGCGTCAACGGGTCGGAAGAAGTTAAAGTTGCATGACTCTGCTGTGAAGATTGAACTGGGACTCTGATTCAGCGTCTTAATCATGCTTCCTCGGGCAAGACCCCTCGATGCAGGAATAACCATCCACTTGTTCGTGCCTTCTGTTGACTCTCAAGTTCACACAGAAACATGCAACATGGATGCAGTAACACACGTCTACACAAAGACATGTAGGCGGGTGGAAAGACACGAAGGCAGTCACACACACAGGCCTTCTAAGGCGCACACCCTCGGTAGCATTGATTGCTGCTACTCGTTGGCTCTCCTCAGTACATGCTAGCACAGATAGCTGCATGCTAACAGATTTTATTTTCTCTCACACTATATTAAGTGTCTTAGCATTTCAGCTAATGCCTTCCTTAAACTAGAAGACTTTGGAAAGACTTTTAACTCCCATCTGAAGACAGTTTGTCACGAGTCATCACAGACTATAGGATTTTATTTATGTATTTTACAAAGACCGGGGTCACTAATTACAAGACGGCAAGTAGATTTCTATTGAGATTATTTCCCATCACGCTGCTGGTGGAAAATCTACAGAAAGAAAAAAACGTTAAACCACAGAGCAGAAAAGGATGGACACAACTTTGGTTGAGAGAACAGAGAAAATGACTTCAGTCCACGTCTTTTCCTTCTCCACTCTGGTACCAGAGCAGAGGGAGGACACATCAGACAGACGCTCATGTTCACTCCACGTCTCCAGTGTCTGCTCTTTTTCCACCGTTCAAGAGAATCGAGGTTTGTTCATGCTCTTCCTGGTTTGCTTGCTTCCTGATTGATGCTGGAGGGAACACACCTATTGGTCGTGGACAATGTTCACTATTTGCACGAGCCAAGACTAAAAACTTCTAATATTAAACGTCAGATTTTATCGGAACGTCGAGACGAGAAAACGACCGACTTGAGACAGCTTGGGCCGAATTTTATGACCACCTCACACCAAGCGATCGCGATGACTCTGATAAAACTGTCATGATCTTATTTCCACATTGGAACTTTGCCTGCGGCGGTGAAATCTCTCGAGAAGTTTGGTGTAAGGTCGGCATTACATGCTTGGATGTTGTTCCTCACACACCTCAGGTCCGGCACACGACTGCAGACAAAGGAGAGAGAGAGCAATTAGTCACCACAAAACACCTGTGTTAATTAGACTCCCTGGCACCGTTCCCTGAGTCAGTCCCTCTGTCTCTCTCTCTCTCTCGCTCTCTCTCTCTCTCTCTGCTGCCACTGAGCTCCAACAAAGCCCCGCTGCCACACCCTCCTCCCCTCGTTTTGCACTAAATGATTTATCTGCTCAGATTTGGGAGAAATGATTCTCCGTAATGAAACAGACACAGAAGATTATTTTTTTTTCTTCATCTCGGGGACAAAGCAGGCCGTGGCCCTTCCCTTCATGGCAGACAGCTTATATAAACACAGCTAATGACTTTGGAGTTTTCCCATTACCCCCTCGCACCCTCTCTTCGTCTTCATTCTTGATTCGGCTCTCTCGGACAGGCGGTCCATCTATCGAAGGTCCGACAAATTCATCGCCCAATGCCTCGGAGGAATGCAAAGAATTTCTGTCACCGTCCTCTCCTTAATCAATTTACAGGCTGTGAGCTTCAGGCTTAGCGAGATGATTATTGTTACGGCGAGGCGGGCGTGCTTGTCGCCCGCTTGTCTAACCTCGCTAACACCTCCAGAGCAGGCGGCCAGATTGAACGATAAAGTCGTCCCTGCAAACCCATCCTGATTTAAAGCCCATCGTAAAATTGATACTTATTTTTCTCTTCTCCAGGGCTCACTGAAGAGCGATATCATAAACTGCTCCTCCTCTCTCCTTTAGTTCTGTTTCTCATTGGGAGATTTAAGGCTCTGGGTCACAGGGGTCACTGAGCAGAGCTCTCCCAATGCCAGCGATCATCAGGCGACTGCTTCTGAAGTCTGGAATTCTATTCATCTGAGGGGAGGGAAAAATGAGTGGCAATCCAGGTCTGAGTCGCCGCCGATGCTGAGAGACAGAGCAGTGAAGGATGTGTGACTTGGGATCTTTGAGCGCTTTGAACAATTCTCATTTTCTCAAGACTTAAGTGGATATACGGGGCCTCGTGACCCCACCTTTCAATCTGTCTCTTCTCTCTGTGTCTTGTTGTCACTCAGCCGCTCACACATAAAGACACACTAACACGTAGAAGATAGGCTCTGTGCTTCACTGTTATCTCCCCGTTAGTAAGTTGTTTATATGAGCTGCGACGTTGGAGCGGGTCAAAAGCAGCCGTACCTTTTCCAAGTGACTGACAGGCAGAAACACCCCGGACTGTAGAATATTACTGCCGTATAACAATAAACTTTGTTGCATGTGTGAAAATGATGTGAGTTGTGTTGTAGTAAGGTCAGATTTTTTAAATGGAAATATAATATAAATCACTTCCTCCCAGCCATAAGCCTCATTTTACATCAACACGGGCGCTGTAATAGATGATTCTTCAAGATTATTCCCTGCACTAGCATCCACAGTCCCATCGGGCTGTGTGTTTCCGTGTTATGCAGAGGACGTGTGCATGGGTAATGCGGCAGAAGGGACATGACATGCGCTCGTACACTTGAGATAAGGGGGGTTTGGAAAAAGGCCAGGGATGTCTGCATCTACTTCCTATCTAATGCGACCGCTTTTATTTGCATGGTTGAGTCCCGGAGCAAGGTTACTCCACATATACCTATGGCCACGAGTCTGAGAATCCTCGTTTTTCATATCATGTGAAGCGAAGTGGCAGAATATTCCAGCTAATTAGCATTTGTGTCTAATCGCTGTGGAACAGAAAATCTACTCGTTTCAGCTCTGTTGTTTTAAGTTAATGTTCCGTTAAACGGTTTCGGCTGATGTGAGCGGAAGACTTTCGTCACAGTTTTGCTTGGTTGATTTTTATAGCATCACCAGTGCAGCACTTCGTGTCCATATCAGACGATTTCAAATTGAGATCAGGATGAAATATTTTGAACATTAGCTGCTACACTGTCTAGTGAACATCTGCACAATTGTCCCTATTTGGATGTGACTAACACTGCCAGTAAAATCCATTTTACTTGTCTTGCCTGTGGTGTGTGTGTGTGTGTGTGTGTGTGTGTAGGCAGTATACTGGGATGTGGGAGGTTTAGGAGAGAAGACCCTCAGTGTGTCTTAGTGACCACTCACTTTACAAAGCCCACCTAAATCCTACAACTCCTACTTTAGCACAAGACTTTCTAGAGTTTCGTATTGTTCCAAGCAGGATTGGAGGTTTAGGTGATGAAATAATGAACGGATGCCTCTCAAAACCTCCAACCTCATGAGCAACAATTTAAATTAAAAGAATCGGTCAACATTTTTTTTTCCTCCAGACGTAGAAATAAACTCGTAGATAACTTTTTTCCCCTCTTTTTTTCTATTTACTCTTCAGCTGTTTTTTGTACGGATTAAATAATCAAAATATAAATTGTTATATAGTGATCTTTGGATTAGCTTAGCTTTGTGTTGCTTATAGGTGAATATAGTTACCTTTGGACAGAGCCAGGCTAGATGTTTGTGCCATTTTGACTTTTATGCTAAGCTAAGCTAACTAACAAATTTACTTGTACAGACATGTGTGGTATCCATCCTCTCATTTGGCAATCAAGACTACTAATTCACCCATTAAAGTGTTTCTAGGTACAGAATAATGTTTTATTCTCAAACATTTATTTAGATATTGTAGCTAACAGAGAGCCATATTTATCCAATATGAAGAATGAAGGGTCCACAGTGATGTGGATGTCTCATATCATTTGTCAATCATATATATATATATATGAACAGGCTACTTGAAATGATGCCTGATCCAATAAAATTTCATTTGAGGCCTTCCAGCCCCGAGTGACTGAAATCGAATGCTTGGCTGCCTTTGTGAAGTTATGTCAACAGAAAATGTTAGCGTCACTCGGAGAAGCCGAGCTCCCTTTGTACTGTATGCCATGTTTACCGGAGGACGGTCAGCAACAATGCAGAAATGTCCTGCTGAGACAGGAAATAGATTTGAGTCTTGAATGTTGGTATTTAAAATATGTATTGAGCGGATTTATGGAAAACAGTGATTGTGTTTTTCTTCTCATTTTTTTGTCCTTCCTTTCATCCGCTTTGTGTTTTTCCTTTTCATGCCTCCTCTCATCCCTGCGTGTTCATTTCAATATTTAATTGGCAACATTTGCATAATTCAGTCAGTACAAATGCAAGGTGTTTGTATTCTTATATTTATGTCATAGGGAGGACCAACTAGAGACGCAGATCTTGAGTGAGAACATTTTAACATTGTCTGAGGGGCTCATCTCTGGTTTATTTTTCATCTGACCTCTCTTTACTGTTTCGACTTCTAATTTAGTCAGCTTTGTTTCTATTTGTTTTTTGTTTTTTTCTTTTGGGATTTCTCTTAGATCTTTTTGCCATTTTTTTTTGTCATTTTCCTCCCCTCTGTCTGAATCTCATCTGTTTGTTTGGGACTGGGTAGTTCAGGTGTTTGTTGAAGTGAGGAGAAAAGCAGATTCAAAGCAGAAAGAGCCCTACTCCTGTGTGAAATCTTGTGTGTGTTTTGACAGGTAGGAGGAACTCTGTTTTTGTTGTAGTGTTCAACCTGGGCAGGTGGGTAGAGAGGAGAGCCATGAGGAGCAGCATATTTTGTTTTGATGTCAGTATTCTGCAAGGTTCTTTTAGCCTCACCCTCTCCTGAAAGCTTTTTTTTTTTAATCTAACAATTTATTGCACTTTGGTAAGTAAATTAATTTAAGAGTTTAAAACTGTCTATTATGTCAGAGTTTCATATTATCAGGAGAAAAAAAATCCATCTTTGTAAAAGGTATTTAATGGAGGAATAGTTTGACATTACATTTAAAAATTGATAGCATGATTATATATGACCATCTAATATTAAGCTGGTGCTAGTTAGCATAGCTCAAACTAAAAAACAGAGAAACAGCTGGTCTGGCTCTGAACAAACGTAAACAAGGCCGTGCAGAATTCGTGGGGATTGGTTGAATTTGCGTTAATAGTTGCGATCATTTGACAAAAAGAAATAGTGCAAATTGAGTTATGTTATGTTATGTTACAGGATTACAACATTAAGCTACTCTTTGCAGGACATGTTTCTATTCGGTCAAGTTGTGTGTTCGTAGTTCATGTGTTGCCAAAGTCAGTCAGATCTTTTTTTCTTAATTTGCCTGTATTTTGTTTATTTGCATGTGTTTTTTGAGGTTGCATTGCACTGAGCCTTCTCAGCCGCGTACAGTTTTCTAATAAAAAGTCACATCGTTCTGTTGTTTGATCGTTCAACAGGATCTCACAAATATTTGCCAGTACTTTCCATTTCTGAAAATTCACAGCTGTGTGGTCCAGTTTATAAAATCAAAATCTACCAAAGAACTTATTTTCACCCTCCATGTCTTCTTTCACAAGCCGTGTCTCGTAGGCAAAGTCATATTGAAATAATATGCAATGTAATACTGACCCTGACAAGCTGTGGGGGTGACTTGTTGGCAGAGAGAGAAGAAATCAATACAGAAGCGATGAAAACTGGAGGCAAGAATAAAGCAGCTACTCTGTCACTCATGGCAAGCTTATAAATAAGGCACGGAACATAAAATATTCCTCTGTATATGTGCTTACTTTAAGCATAACATGCAACACATGGCATTTTCAAATGTAAAAAAAAAAAATCCATAAATAGAGTATAATGTTTCCCACTAAAAGGAGTAATCTCCAGATGAAATCCAACATCTCACATGAAGAGATGTGATATAAAAGTCAGCTCGGATAAAAGAAACATATTAAGTGCAACACTCGCAGAGGGCTGATCGAGGTCCCTGCACACCGAACGCAAACAAACGCTCTGAAACATGATTTGCTCTTGACATGTTGAGAGTGCCAAGCAATTACAAACAACATTAAAAATGTAATGAACCATATTTGCTTCTGGGCCAAAAGACAGCAAGAGAGCGGAGGAGAGGATGGAGAGAGAGAGAGAGAGAGAGAGAGAGAGAGAGAGAGAGAGAGAGAGAGAGAAATGTGGAGGAATATACAGTACATAAGATGGGACTTGATAGAAGAAGGAGAAGGGCTACAAATAATGGGAGAAAGTGAAGAAAAAAGGGGGTGTAGAGGGGAGCAAGGGGTAAAAATATGTGAGATGAAAAATGAAAAGTGATCAGGTGTCTGTTTGGAGGCTACATGCAGTGCAATGTCTCCTGTAATATAACAATAAGACAAGGCCTGCAGACACTGAGAGGATTTTTTATGGCAGTTCATCAAATATAATTAATACATAGAGTGGCACCAGTGAGGGTTTAGACATGTCATTTGTCCAGAGTAAAAGAGACACACATTCACACATTCAGGTGGGACATTCTTGTGATTGCTGATAGGACTTTGAGTAGATCTTCACGCAGTGAATCATGTGAACAAGCTGAATCGAGTACTTTTCTCCCAGTCTGCATCAGATATCATACGTTTCCTTTTTTAAGATTGTTTTAAACACTGAGCTCAAAATAAAAAAATAAAAAAATGTGAATTTGGGACTATTTCAGACACATCTGATTGCCTCCATGTGTGAAAAACAAGTATTGATCTCCCTCCATGCACAGCCACGTGGAATCACATGACTGTGAAATGCAAACTGCATCTGCTGATGAAGGCTACAAGATGTGGCTGGAACCTCTGCAAAATTGTGACTTTGTGCCGGCTGTGATGGAATATCTCAAACCTTACTTATTTAGTCTGTAATCTCTCATTCAGTAACAGTGTACAGCTTAAGGAATCTTGCCTCTTTACACTAATGTAATATGACACAGTCTGGCTAATCAGTGTAGCTTATCTGACTCTGACTAGGCTGTCTTTCTGCATAGAAAACAAGCTTAAAGATGTGTTGTATTCTCTCTCAGTTCAGATTAGAATGCGAGGAGAAAGGCAACAATGGCAGACATGTTAATTCATGTTTAGGTTTAAGCACCCCAATGAAATAAGCACACACATTGGTTGGTGTCATAAAATAAGAGGTTGGACCTTAATGATGCCCTCTTCAGAAAAATAAATTGGGGGTGAATTTGCAGTTTCATTTGTTGATATAGTCTGTTCTTCTCTAGTTCTCCTTGATGCAGCGATGCTGCAGTGAGGACATCGTTCGTCTCCTCAGACCCCTTTGCATCGACTCACCAGATTTCTTCCGCACTGCCCATGTTTGATATTTGTGACTGAAAGCAGGACCCTTGACATGTGTGCAAACGTTCCTGAAATGTGCACTTTTGTGCAGAGCTATACAGCTCACTGTGAACTCAGCAGCGTTCTGTAAACTGATCCAACGGCTTCCCATCAGCAAACGGTAGAGGAAAAGTCTAAATCGATATTGTGCACCTGTTAGCCAGAAATCACAGAGTGACATAGGGAGTGCTGGGGTCATGAATGGCCTGCCGTTGTGACCGTTGCTCTGAAGGCAAATTCAGCATTTTTCCTCCACTAAAATTTACCTGTTCCGCATTGTGTGTCACATGCATTATAATGGCAAACTGTTACTCTCTGATGAATTGTGTTTTTGTGTGGGATTTCTGCAGTTGCCTTGTGTCAGAAGTGTAATCATACCCTCCCCGTCTGTCTGCTCCAAGGGCGTCGGATTCATTTCAGAGGCGGGGGAGACGGGCGTTTATGTTTTTCCCAGCTCAGTCACGTCGTCAGGAACAACTGTCTGCTACATTCTCCTCACATGTTGTGCATTGCGTGTCACACACTCTCCTCACTGATACACACACACAGACGCACAGACAGGAGTGAGACAGAGAGAGCTGTGAGGGTCTCATCGCTGAAGGTTGTAGGCAACGTAACGTAAGACAAACCTGACACATAGAACACCCAACAGCCTCTGCAAATGTTCACGGTTTGTCCAATAACTGCACATTAAAGTCAACATTGCAAAGACACTACAGAACTTTTCATTACAATTTTTTTTTTTCATTACAAAAAAATTACATTTTTTTTTTCCAGCTGACTTTTGATTCCTTCGTTGGACCATATCACTGCGAAATTCCTCATCTCTTCCTCTCCCCAAGTCTTACCGTGGCTCATTTAAACTTCTTCCTTCTTCCTTTTGTTTGTCTTCTTCCTTTGTTTATTGGCGACGTTAATAAACAGCTGTAACTTCTTGTAATGTGCCTTGTAATCGAAAATAGTGCTTTCACACTGTAAAGGAACCAAACTATGGTTCAGTTTGGTCCAGACCGAGACCACCTGTTTTTGTCAGACCAAAGTACAGCTGTTTGATCCGGTCCTTGCTCCGAGGGAAGTTTCACACCTGCAAATGTGGTCTGGATCAAACTGAAAAGCTGAATCAAACACGGCAGGTGTGAAAGAAATCTAAAGTTACCAAGACTGCAATGTAGCTGTAGCAGAGGGCACACAAAATATGACAAAATTAACAAAATTTCCAAATCGACTCTTACATTAAAAATATATTGAAAATCACCATTGACAATTTCAAAAGTCGTTCAATCCACTGGTTGTTGTTGATAAATTGTTATCCAGACGCCAAGCTGATCTGCTATCTGAGGACGTTTGGAAACAAATCTATCCATAAGTTTCACAGGTTACTGAACTACCATAATTCATGTTCACAAACTCCTGAATTTATAAAATATATTACAATCTTAAGTACTTACACATGGAGTGAATCACCTCTATTCTTTTTGCATTATTTAAGCTTCATTCTACATCAGTCTAGAAAATTGTACTTGTCATATTTGAGCTGCCATCATAACTGAGCAGTATATTTAATAAGCTACAATTAGAAGATGAAAGGGAATTCAGAGTGCATTTAGCATTAGCAGCTAACTCATGTGGTAGTTTAAATTTGGAATGAGGATCACAAAAGACACATCAATAATTATAATAATAATAATAATAACGATCAATAAAAAATAACTTGATAGTGTTTCATTATGAGCCCAACATCACAACACAAACACGTTTGTGCTAAAACAAGGATAACAGGAGCCGCGATGGAGTCATGAAATAAGGAAATGCTCGTATGAGAAGCTAGAAAGGGCTGGAAAAGATGTAAGAAACACATATTCTCAAACATCACAGGGAGAGAGTGCAACTCAGACTCAACAGAGGAAGAGCGCGTGTGTGAAGGAAGTAGAATGAGAGAGAAAAGATATTTCCCCCATTGAATGACACTCAGATCTAATTCAGTCATTTGTCAGCCACACAGGCAGCATGGCTGGCTAATTGACTGAGAAGGCATGAGAGAGACAAGCTCAGGGAATCCCTCCATTGTTATCTGCAGCAGACTCTATCAGACCTACTCACTGGCTGACAACAGAGTGGCACTGCACCAGAACTGATGGGGAACACAGCCAATAATTTTAGGGTTTGAGGGAATAATATATGCCAAACAACTGCTGCAATAGAACTACTTCTGGTTGTACTGTGAAGATTCCATATTTTCATGTCTAGGGGTGTTTGTATTTCAAATAGAATAAAACACAACATTCATGGATGCAGCCAAATGCAAGGATGCAGAATACGTTATGTTGGTTTTGTGAAAACGAGAAGTTGGACTGAGTGGAAAAGTGTGAGCTGGTTTTATTTCTGAAGCTTGGAAAAAATAGGTAAACATGACTGAATAATACAGATATGAACATGAGATCAGTTTACTCGATTCATGTATCGACCCTATCCCCAATCTTTAGTGTTTGCATGTGTTCCTGGCATCAAATTCAGAATAAGCATATATTATAAAAATCATTGAAGTTGATAAGGTACAGCTTTAGATATATTGTCTTTGTACTGTTTCCAATTGAATTAAATCGGGGTTGTTCTATGCAGATAACACAGCACATACACCCCTCTGGAAAGTGGGTCACTTAGAGGAATATCACTGGTTGATAGGGATGGTGGAGGTGAGGGGAAAACATATAAAACACAAAATAGCACTTATAGCATCATAATAAGGGCAATTACCACAAAATGAAAACTGTAATTGATCCTCTCTGTGACATTAAATCTCTACAGTGTTCTACTGTTGCATGACTGATCCTTAGATAACCAGGACTTGGAACAATACCATATCACTACCCCTGACCATGAATAGCCAAAGCAAAGAAAATCTATTATTGCTATTATAGCTTATTTTATGAAGCCAATTAGAAGATATTGAATATATATTATTTTACGGATAAAGTACAGGCATGGCTAGACGATACGTTGAAAGCTATTATCGCAGTCAACAGCAGCCATGCAGCATTGATTTCTTTCATGTATGATAGAAGTTAAACTGGAATACCTGAAGCCGTTGAGTTCTCTGCTGAAACCCAACGTCTCTTCCCCCTGTGGCACAGCAGCGAGCATGAAAAGGAGGGCAGCGAGCTAGACTGCTGTCCAGCAATGGGGGCTTTGTCTTTCCACTCAACCATACAGGCGACAGAGAATACTAAAGGCACTTGTGGTTTTGTCGTTTGACTTGCGCTTTTCTGTCCCCTGTGCCACTCAAGGAGACACGACAAGTGCTGTTAAACAAAAGGCACTGTGAATCGTATATAATGCATATATAAGAATCCGACTCGCATGGAATGTAAGGGATTGTTGTTGTGTTATTGACCTGGGAGTGAATTATTTACTTTTTTTTTTCCCTGTTGTGTGTTCAGGTAGCATCCATTTATTTTCTGTACTGCTCAAGGTTATTCATAGCTGCAGCCTTTTGCACATATTTGACGCTGTAACAGGTAAAAGCTTCATCTCACTCCAGTGCCTGATACCAATAATAAAGGTTGGCGTGAGGAGGAACTGCTCCTCTTCCAGACGAGATGGTGTTCCTTCACAAATACAAAAATCAAAGGTATATCCTACATTTACTGTACAGTGGTGTTTGAGAGTTTGTGAGCGCCTTAGAATTTCTGACACTTCTGCATTAATGTGAGCTGAAACATCATCAGATTTTCTCACAAGTCCAACAAGTAGATACAGAGAACTCAATTAAACAAATGAGACAAACATATTACACTTGGTCATTTATTTATTGAGGGAAAGGATCCAATATTGCATATCTGTGAGTGGCACTGCAGAAAATCCAGGTTGATGAGAGTGAGATTTATGCCTATGCAGACAATCGATTTGTTCCATTTGTACAATTTACTTAGCATTTTTTTCATTCTCAAGTACAACAATATAGTTTTGAGGGATCTCTTCCTGATGATGTAATTATTTAGTGTGTCTTTTGAGTTCAGGCTAAATTGTCTAGTTGAGGATCTTACCTTTTATACTGTGGTGATGTGGTGTTCAAGTGTCGTGGAGGTTTCGTCGCGTAAAAACTGACAATCCAAGGCCCACATGGGCAAAATGCTGAATGCCCATGAGTGCTCTTATTCTTTTCTTAAACTTTTGATTTAGTAGGTTACTAGTCATTTTGTTTATCAGTTAAATTATAATATATATATATAGAAATAACCATGTGTTCTCAGTTGTCCTGGATTTGAACCTTTACTCTGCAGCAGGAGGCAAAACATCTGTCCCTGTGGTTTTACATCATGCAACCCATCTGGAGTGGTTGACCAGTGCCAACTGCAAAGAAGCTTCAAAGAAGCTGGCATCCGGTGCTCGATGGCATCATCCGTCCTCGCCAAGAAACGACCCTCCTGCAAGAGGTGGATGACATGGTGGCTGTTATAGGTGACGTTTTAAAATGTGTCTCTGACTGAACGTGTTAGCGTCAGGATTAGGAGAAAAATTCTTGTAGTTGTAATTCTCTAAAAAAAATGACCTTTGCACAAAGTATTTCAATTGAAATCACTTTCAAACATGGGTTAGTGGAATTTGTGAGACTTACCTGAATGCATTTGTAGTGGTTTCAGCTGATGACTGCCTTTGTTTTACATTTGTCTCACATCATGCTAGGATTATTCCATGGGAATGCTTTTACTGACATATGTGTGTGTTTGGATTAATGATATTTGAGAAATGATTGCAAAGACGTAAATGGTTGTGAAGCCCATAGGAAAATGAGTCACTCTCTTTGTGCAACACATTTTAAATATGAATTTGGCCCCTGATATAGGACAATGAAGCTGAGGTACAATACACTGATTATGTTTTCCAGCATTAATGCTACTTGTCTGCTTGGATAATTCTAAGAATGATGATTTTTGAATTTTTTTTAATGCTATTCAGATTACTGATGGTATAGTCCCTACGTAGTTGTGAACTAATGTGTTTGACTTATTCTGATCATAAAATCTTAAACTGCCTGTCAACATTTCATGACATCAACCTGCACATCATTGGCAGCCTCCTCCCATAGCTACTGTATATACGGATCAAATGATATATTGTGAATTATCCCTTTAATAAACAATCAAATACTAAAATAAATAACAAAACTTAACAGATGTTGAGCAGAAAAAGTGGCAATTACAGCATGTTGGTACCTTAGAGTTTCCTACATTTCCCAAGAGTCTCATCACGTCGTCTCTTTAAATATCAAATCATTAGGTAACCTGAGTGAGGGACATGCAGATTCATTGATATAAATAGAAGATTTCAAGTCAAGGGCCATCTATACATGGAGTTATGTATAAGTAGAGAGAGTATAAGTATCTTCATTTTTAGAAATTTGGAAGTGTATCCATCCATCCATTCATGCGGTGGAAATCGTCAAGAGAAAGCAAGAGACGGAAGTGATGAGGCTCTGGTCCAAGAGAATGTTACACAATGAGGAAGCATCGAAGAAAGCTAAGTTTCAAGAAGTGAGGAAGAACAAATCAGATGGGTAGAATGATAAATAGGACAGGGTGAGGTTTTGTTGGCATGTTCTGTCATGGTGCTGAACTGTGCTGCTGAGACAGGAAGGAAATCAAACAGAATAGAAATAGTTGTGGAAGCTGTAAGAAAGTCTTTGCATGTCTCGGGAATTAATGGAGAGGAAGTGCATGAGTGGTTGAGGGAGGCTCTCAGGGCCTCTCAGATCCTAGACTGAGCAGGAGATGTTTATTAGAGGATGGGATGAGGAACTTTTTTTCTTTTTATACAGATTAGATTAGATGTGGGAATTGAGCGTAGTATTTTCAAACTAGAAGTTAGCAGCAATGCAACATTTTGGATGTAAACTGTCTTTAAAAAAACCAGCATTGAAGACCAAACTCAGAAAGCATGGTTTCAGAGAGTCTGAAAATTTCAGTCAGGGACCTACTTATTTGGTTTCTTCAGAGAATTTTCCCAGAGTGCGATCCCCGGAGAACGAGTAAAAAAAAACACCTGAAACCTACAACTGGAGGGGGATTTAAAGAAGGACATGACTAACATGCCTCCTCTGAGGTACAGTTTGCTCTCTTCTTGCTACGGTTTCGTCAAAAGACGACGTAACTGCAGCAGCACCACACCTTTGTTGGATCGAGGATGGATCCATCTTTTCGCTGAGGAATTAACTTTATATATTAAATAGTTACACTTGAAGAAACGTTTTAAGAATTAATTCAATGACTCCAATATTTATGTAAAGTTAAGCCAGACAGCTGTTGGCTGCACAGTAGCTTCGCATTTACCATCCAGACATGGGTTGTATAAATCTTCTCCTCTAAGTCTCCGTGAGAAAACAAATAGGCCTATTTCACATCTCCCAAAATGTTCAAATATTCCATGTATTTAACTTGAAAAGTCAAGAATAAATAAAGACAAGAATAAATGTCAGGAGCAATCATTTCGGGTTCAGCTGAATGGCTTGGTTGGGCTCATTTGCATGTTGAGCGTTTTATTCTTGCTGCCAGAATGGACACATTTTTTATCATTACTACTAGGATTGAGTCTGACAACAAGTCAGTAAAAATGGATCTATCATTATCTCATTGGACACAATTGACTTCAGTGCTGGAGACCGAGCTCCAGATGTCACCTGCTGTATTCGTCAATCATCTCCTTGATGCTTTTTCTGCTTGACAGCTGTGCCGGTATATGATAGGCGCCTCTCATTTTCTTACGGTCAAGTGAATCATAGAGAAGAGCACAATAATCTATTTTCAAGCTCCTTTATTCCTTTGTGTGTGTCTGTGTGTCGTTGTGGGGTTGCGGATCGTAGTGGCAGGTATTCTATGAACCCCAGAGGAGCTCTGCCGCTGAGTGTTTCAGATGAATCACCTGGTAGGTGGCAGGGGGTTATTACAGAGAGAAAAACAGCGAGATAAAAAAAAAATCTAAAAGAGATAAAGAAGATTGATGCCTCTCCAGCGGCCACACGTGTGAAAACATGCCAATGACTCCATCACCTTTAGGTCCTCTCTCTGTCTTGCGCTTCCCGCTCTCCGTTTCCACTTCTTTCGATCTCACCGTCGCCCCTCTCCCTCTTCGCTTCTTCTCGCCCCTCTTCACCTCTGGCGTCTAAGCTAATAAATCCCATTTAAGCTAGCATGGCGACCCCTCAATCATTGCCCGTGACCAGCTTAAAATAACACTGCGGAACAGAGAGAATGTGGGTAGCATGGTGTGCAGGAGCCCCCATGCCGATGTTATTAATTGTTGAGGAGATGAATATCCCATTACAGTCCGACTGAGGAATGGAGATGGAGCGGGGGTTATGATTAATGCTAAGTTCATGCAATGCAAGATTAATTTTGAAGTGAGAGTGGGTGTTTAATCAAGGCCACATGCGATATGATCAGTTATAGGGTGAAGAAAAAGAGCTGGATGATTAGACTACCTTTCAGAGTGTAGAACATATGTCACCCGAGGTTTAGTGGGTTCAGTCGTCATGTAGGATTACACGGGTGGTAAAAATGAGGAATTTAACCACGGATTGCACAATTGCTTTGAAAAGATGGGAGGGTTAGGCTATATTAGGCTCATCCAAGTGCGAGCTGAATTGTCCCCTACCTTCCAGCTGAGAGGAGTATGACTGTACCACATGTGAACTTAACGAGGGTATTGTATCAAGTCACCTTCACGTTGGTTCTCACCTGCAGTGCGAGTCTTACAGATTTTCTGCATTTCACTGTCCCTACGGGATAGAGCTCTTTTGGGAAGATGAGGAACAAAGTGATAAGCATAAGAAATAGTTTTCCCCCCTTAAATATTAGTCACGTTAATGGATCTCGCTCTTGATTCCGCGTGTGCGAGACTCCGTTTGGTCATTCGCAGTGATGGACTTCCTCAGGTCGCGGCTGTGAATGAGCAGTCGCCACGGTGTATGGAAGATCACAGAGGGTCAAATACAAAAGAAGCTTTCTCCCTGAATTGGTCAACACATTTGGAGGTGTAATTATACCTTTGGAAGCAGGGTAAAATTACGCCCACTCTGCCTTTTGTGACCTGAGACGTGAAAGTGGCAGCAGCAGAGGCCTCATTTATAAAACTCGGCATAGATTCCATCCTAAAACATTCCGTTCTCACAGACCCCAGAATGTGTTTAGGCAAGAAAATATTCCAATCTATAAAACCGTGCGGCACACACCTGTACGCAGGCTTCTCTTCATAAAGACCCACCTGCGGTGAATTATGTGGGCATGGTCTCCTCCCAGTGTTGTCCCACTACTCCTCCCAGTGTTGTCTCACTACTCCTCCCAGTGTTGTCCCACTACTCCTCCCAGTGTTGTCCCACTACGCCTCCCAGTGTTGTCCCACAGTCATCCATAAATGGTCAATGCTAAAAAGTCCATGAATATGCTGATGTTTTTAAGGAGCCTTTGTTGGACTATCAGAGAGGGAAAGATGGAGATGCCGAGCACGAGTGCACATCAGCTCTATTTATAGCCACCAGATTGGCACAAAGGTGATATCAATATCATGACTGGCTTTAGTTGTTTAGCCTTATACCTTATAACATATGTGAGCCTAATATAGAATTAGATTTCAGTGGTGACTGTATTGTTTCTTTAAAGTCCAAAAGTCAAAATGTATTGAAAAAGATGGATGTAATCTTTCCCAAAATTCAAACATGTTTTATCTAACAAAATATTCAGCTTCTGTCCATATTTGATGGTTTTTAGCCTTTAAAAAAACCAATATTTTTTACTGTGGTCAAAAACTGTCTCACCTCCCAACCAATCCACAATGCTATGCTATTCAATTAAAAAATATATCAACGTAAACAATCCTCAAATAATTCCACCCATATCTGCATGCAAACAATATAATTACATTAAATGGCATTTAAATATTTATGTATTTCGGCTCCAACAAATAAATATAGACTATATCCACGATCAGAGGCAGGCCTACACATTGTTAGATATATATGTGCTGATGTGTGTTTTACATTCCCTCTGTGTTTTTACTTCTGACTGAGCTTTATTTTGTGATGTAACCATCGGGTTGATTCTACAGCAGGGTGAAAGTATGCGTAGAAATCCGCACCTTCTTCCGCATAGAAATCCTCTATAAATACAAACGTTTGCGGTGAAAGATGCTTGAGCACTTTTCTTTTTATAAATGAGGCCCCTGGTGATTGTGACATCAGGGAACGCTTAAAACCAAATCCACATGAAAGGAACTTAAAACCACCACGGCGATAGATCAGAGCAGGTCAGAGTGTTTCCACGTGGTCAGCTCTCCACACCAACCATCAGCTTTCCATGGTCTGGTGCATGGGGAGAGCTGCTCGTGTAAATGTGCCCTTAATCCGGCCTCTGTAAATGCTTCTGATGAGCCTTGCCAGCTTTCATAAGAGAGCCGCAGAGACAAAGCAACATAGCCCAGAGCAGGACATCATAATTCATGAGAATAATTGGGGCATTTAAACCGAACCTGGAACTCATCCATGCTAGACAGATACAGGTCAGAGTGTCCTGCTCACCTGGGAAGGAGGAAGGGATGGATGGATGGAGAGGATGGGGGCTGTGACGAGGGAATCGAGGATTGTAGGATTGCATAAAGAGACAGAGATGAAAATTAAAAATAAACAGTACGGCTAGAGTCAGCATAAATCATAAAATAAAAGGTAATGACATAATAACGGCAAGAAGAAAAGGAAAAGTGGCAATTAGAGGAATTAAAATGAGGATCAAAGACTAGCAATAATAGTTTTCCTGCTCCATGATGTTCTCTTTTTCATACCTTTCATACAGAAATTAGCCATTATTGCTTTGTTTTTTTATTTTGCCATACAGGTTGCGTAGTATTTTTTTTTCTGCAGTAAAGCTCAACAATGGCTGATATTCTTACTTTACCTCTAAGCTACTGACTAATTATTTTAAATGAATTTATTATTAGGTTTTGCGTAATTGCTGAGCCTTTTTTTTCCAGTAAGAAATAAGGCCTCCCAGTGTCAACTTACAGTGAAATTAAAAAGTGATTGCAGTGTAAGCTGTGGGTAGCACTCATTGTATGTTGCGTCCTAACCAGGGATGTGTGTCAGGTGACCACAGATGCTTGGTTTGTGGTCCACTGCTCGACAGTTTATTTAAATATTAAGAAATAAAACTACAAAGATCCACAGATTTAACAATAATACATTGTAAAGTTGAACTTAGCAATTGAGATGTTAATCTGACATTGCCTTGCTTTTCACCAGATGCATCTTTAACCATTGTTTTTTTTAATGTTTGATCATCTCCGTGACACAGATGCAGCTACGTGCACACTGTGCAGGATCTTAGAGACATTCAGCGCAGCAATAAAACACATCAACATCCTCGTTTGACCTCTCAACCTGGCGATCATGCAGTGATGCAAAAATCTTACACGAGCTTCATTAGTAGAATCAATCGACCCCCCAACCCCAGCACTAACATCCTGCCCTGATTGTGCATCCTCTCTATAATTCAGGCGGTGAGACAGCAGAGCCTGTTACAGACATCGAGGATTTGCAGAAGACAAAAAACAACTCCACACATGGGGATTCTTACATGGGTTTGAAAGACGGCTGCCTTATGGACTGTGCCACAGCAGTCCCAGACCTCAAACCATGGCCATCTGGCAAATAAGGCAGGCTAAGGTAAACAGTAAAACTTTCCAAGTGGATTTCAATCTCAGTACAGAAGCCTCAGCCCCCTCTCTGTCTGTCACACACACACACATGGAAGCACACACCACTGAGCATCACTGCTTGAGCTTTGAAAAGCTCTCCATTCTTGGCTCTATTCATCGGGATGTATTCCTGTGTTATCATCCCCGCTTTGTAAATGCTACATATACTACCACTAAGTGCAATAATCCAGTTCTTTCATAGGAATCCACTTCAAACACCAAGTCGTCTGACTTTATTCCCTGCACGTTCAAACCCAAAGAATTGACTGACATGTCTTTTTGCATTGCTAAGATTTTAAACTCCTGCTGAGGTGCTTCCACCTACTGTGTTTATCTCCGCCTGGCTGCCAAAGCATTTCCCTCACTCAGCCGTAATTTGTCAAAGCAGTTTGAATTTCAAAGGGACCCAAAGCAACACTATGAAAGTAACAATGTTAAAAATCAAGATCATGTCAAAAATGATTAAGCTCCACTGAATGCTACTATACAGAGTTATCCTTTGCCTCCATTGCACCCGCCTGTGCCTATTATTGTGAGGGTTTCTCTTAAAAAGGAGGAAGTTTGGTTCAAAGGGAAACACAAAGAAGAACTCAGCTGGAGGAAAATCATATCTAATAGCTGTAAGTTGAATGTCAGACAGTGGCTGAACTTATTGACACGCAACTTTAAAAGAAAATTAAAAACTTACTGTATTATACATCTTTCATTTAATTGATTTAAGACTTATCACCCGTATTTGGGCCATGAGTCATTATCAACTCCTGATCTCAATGGCCTGATCACATAAGATATTGTGCATCAGGGCTACTAAATTGAACTATGGGTGGTTCATAATACCCTTAAGAGGAATAAAAGCAGGATCCACTTTACCTTGACCAAATCGAGGATACCGGGGCCCCACCCTGGTTCCAGGCCTGGGTGAGGGGCTCGTCGGCGAGCACCTGGTTGTCGGGCCTTCACCCATGGGGCCTGGCAGGGCACCGCCTGAAAGAGCCACACATGGGTCCATCTTCCAGTGGGCCCACCAGCCGCAGTTGGAACCAAAGGGGTCCGGTGGGATGTGGATCAGGCGGCAGACAAAAGCGGAGGTCTTGTCAGACCGATGCCTGGCTGAGGCATATTTTAAAAAATGGAAATGTAGATAGGCCAATTCTTTTTTCAGCTTTTGGTGATGACATAATAAAGGTCACTTGTATGTACAGTACATCACACAAGCATTTGTGTGTCATATACCAGATTTGTGTATACTAGGCCACTCAAAGGCTATGTTTTGCCCAGATGTGGCTGCTGGGAGGCCAGTTGAATAGGCCTGCTGTACATTAGGGTGTGTAAAATCAGTCCAGTGTATGAGTCTACAGTCAGGCAGGCTTTACTGAGAGGCTGCCCTTGGGTACAGCAGTGATTTGACATCATCAGCATGCAAGCAGGCTCACAAAGACAACGAGGAGGACATACTGATGTCTAGCAGGTATAATGTTTTCCACATTCATAGCCTTAGTTTAGCGCAAGATCATGCTATCATTTTTAGCAAGCAGTAAACACAGCATACAGCTGAGGCTGATGGGAATTTCATTATTAAAAAATCAAATCACATTTCACAGACGAATTAAAATTTTGACCTGATGGCAGTTCTAAATCAAAAGTCAGGAGATAACCAAAGTTATGCCGACCTTACACCTAACGACCTCTCAAGAGATTTCACTGTCGCAGACAAAATCAGACATGTTTAATATGATCATAAGTCTTTATGTAGTGACGATAAATCTTGTGAACATTGTCAACAACCAATAGGTGTGCTCTCTCCAACATCAGTCATCTTTTCTGCTCTTTTGTTTATCATTTTTTGGGGGGGGGGGGTTCTGTACATTTTCCACCAGCAGCATGATGGGAAATAATCTCAATAGAATCTCAATGTAGTCTTGTAAATGAGTGACCCCAGTCTTCATAAAAATCAATACATAAAATGCTACAGTGTGTGATGACTCATGACAAATTGTCTTTAGATGTGAGTGGGTGTAAAACTTGAGTCTTTTAAAAGTCTTTTGAAGTCTTTTAGTGTAAGGTTGTCATTATTAAATATAACTTAAGGCATACATATACATACTCCTGCTGCGCTGGCTGAAAATGTGCTTCTACAGTCAGGACTTTTTAAAGTATGCTCAGCTTCGATGTCAAAGACTACTTAAGACATAATAGTAGATCGGACACAATCATCTCTTCACCGCCTTCTGTCATTTAAGTTATTACACACTAACTCTTTCCTTGCAGAGCCCTGTGTTTGACCTTTCATCTTGAGCTGACCCCGGATCATCCTTATTGAACTGTGAATTACGGGAATGAATCTCAAAATGGGTACCTTAAGGCCTTATGGGCTTGTAATTGAAGCATCAGCGTATGGTAAAAAGGTCAAGACCTTGTTGCTTTGTCACATATTGCCTCAAAAGGACCGACAGCGCTCTTTGTGTGTATGTGATCCCTTCATTACAATCCCTGTCATTTTTACTGACCTTTTATCTGTTATTGCACAATGAGTGATAGTCAGTGCAGTTATGGGTTATTTCCTGCATTTACTGACACAGATGACTGGTAGAATGTAATTATACGGAGGTATATGGAGGGCCTGGGGTAAATGGTTTATGTAGGCACGGACCCCTGTGTGTATCATTGTGTGTGTAGTGCTTTTGCTACTATATGACCAAAGGCAGAGTAAAGTGATTAACCGTGTCTGTTTAACCCAGGATCAGGATCGCTTTCCCTGAGGCCAAGCCTTTGGTGTTGATCCATTAGCAACCATAATCAATATTTACACCAAACACAGGCAACAGACATCAGTAGAAAATCATACTTTTTTTTCAATAACAGGCTTTAATAAGATTTTGTACAACATTTTGGATGCCCTAGAGCAAGAAACATAACAACCTCACTATTGTACAGATGCTGCTCACTGGCCAAGTGTAACAGGAAATGGACCTATTAGGTACATCGTTGAATGAGGCATGAGAAAATGACACGCACAGTGGAGGTTAGGGTTAGGGTTAGGGGGGTGTCAGTGGGAGAACAGACGATTATGTTTTTTTGGCCCAGTCTCAGTCGGCTTGACACCAATTATACAGTATAATCAAAGCAAAGATGCATTTGTTTATTATGATATGTCTGGTGCTGATGCTAACCTTACAGAGGCTAAACAGGCTTCAAACCCCATGAAGGTGAAACAGGCCAATAAGTCGTAGGTAGCCTTGTCATAACTGTGTTTGATTGAAGATTGGTTTCGGACTGTGGAAGCTTCCTTTCTGCCTGTAATTGATTACAGTGACATATTGTACATTACATATTTTTGATCTATAGAGCAGTACTGGGTAAGCTTCCAGCCTATCTCTGTACTCTTCTCTGTGTTAGTTCTGGTAGTTATCAGATTTGCTCTTCTACATAAGTGGCTGCTTTTCAATGTGCCCTTTGTTTCGACAAATCTGGGAAAAATTACATCCTCCTACAATGCACCATGGGCATGGAACAATTTACAAAAGGATCTAAAATTAGAGTCGCTTGTATCAATTGACAAGTTTAAAGGCCATTGTCAGCAAAATGTGCAAAAAGGCTGGGGGTAATTATGACAATGCACCAATGCATTTAGGTATTTATATCACAGAGAGGAATAAGAAATAACGTGGTAGGCAGTGGCAGAAACAAGACTGATTAAGGTAGAGTATTACTGACAGATATGTGGGTGTAAAGCTATGAACAGGTCTGCAATCTCACCCCTCTGTGAAAATGTTATGACACCAAAAAAGCCAGAGCTTTATTCGGTCTCTGTTGGGGTGCAGGGGGTAAGCTGGAGCCAATAATTTGTGTGCTCCCCACTGTGCAAAACAAGAAATCCCAACACTAAAATTGCTTGATTGTGTTTCTGCAAGTGCAATATCACTGGAAAAAATGGATGCAGCAGTGCTTTTCTGTAACCCATGATATACTGTACATAATATGTAGATTAAATTTTAAACTTCACACCCAAGGTGAGTAGTTTGGTCAATATTGCAGAGGATATTTCTTTAACTGGAGGAGGGAGGAAAAGCATCCAAAATTCATTGGAATTGACGACTCATCAAATTTGCCTGAGGCCATTCTGTGCTACTCAGCTAAATGAACTGAAGGAGAAATTCAACAGGCAAAGCAAGAGCCTCTCTGCCTTTGCAACGATCAACTAGCAGATGAATGGAGCACTTTATGATTACCTTATAGTAGTGTATGTCCATCACCAGATGGAAGATATATGTGCTCTGGCTCCACGGGTGACAAATGATCAAGTTTAAAAAAGATTTAAAAATTAGAAATAAGGTCTCACTGTAAGACTCATTGATTGTAAAACTATACTTTATCACAGTTTATCAGTCACAAAAAGAAATAATCAACTGGGTTAAAGAAACTGTAACAATAGGAAAAATGTGCAATGATATATAACTAGTTGGAATGCACTATATCACATAGATAATATATGAGCAGATATTCAGTTTGCTCCCTTTGCAAGTACCTTTTATATTCCTCGACCTTATACTTACATGATGAAACACTCATTGAGGGTGGCATGATGGTTAGCACCTCACAACAACAAGGTTCTGGGTTTGAATCCAGACCTTGGGCCTCTCTGTGTGGATTGTGGATGCTGTCCCTGTGCCTGTGTGGGTTCCTCCCATGGTTCAAAAACATGCAAAATAGGTGATTCAAAATTGACCATACAGTAGGTGTGAAAGTAAGGTGTGAATTTGATGTTTGTCTCTATGTGACAGCCCTGTGAGGGTCACCTGGGATAGGCTGGGACAGGCTTCAACTCCCCTGGGACCCTGCAAATGATAAGCGGTCTTTGAAAATGGATGGATGGATGGATGGATATCTGGTATCTTGCATGAGGCTGTAGCTTCATTAAAGTTGTTTATTAGCTCCATTTAAAGACCTTTTAATGCAAATATTTTACATTAGAATACTATGCAGACACGGAAGACTAAAACTGATATGAGGTCAGATTTTAAGTATGGTGTAAGTGTCCAAATGGCATAAATACATAAAGACTACTGCAAGAAACAAATTCTTTAAAGTGAACTTTAGTCAAGTAATCCTGTGCTTAAATAATTATCTCACTCAATGACACAGTCCAAAATCTGATTTATGAAGAGAATTGTAACAGGATAAATGGACTGTACCATATACAGTAGCACCTTTATAGCATCGCTGTCCACTCATAGCACTTTACAAAACAAGCCAGCAGGCTGCTACAGGATCGAACCACCGACCACGGAATATTCCAATCAAGGTGTTGCTCATAAGAATGCATAGATAACCTTACACAAACAAAAAAAACAAAAAACAACATAAAAATAAAATGAAATAAATTATATGAATTGAAAAAAGCTTGTATCTTAATTGCAGACAATGCACATGAATCCACACACATACAAGAAGCCCATCATCTGCCACCCTCTGACATTCAGTGTCACAAAGACAAGAGTAAGAACCCACTTTACATAATGACTTCTGCCACATTGTTGATTGTCTGAAACCAACGAATTGCTCTCAACTCACTTCACAGAGTACAATAATCTTGATGGAAATAACTGCACATGCAAATGTTCATATTCTCTTGTTGCGCCCTCAGCTGTCTCACCATTTTTTTGTGTTCCTTTTTAGCTTTGAAATAATAATGATTCTGACTTGCAAAACAACAACTGAGTACACATGTTTGTTCCCAGCTTGCAGATAATGCACTCAAGTATGGAGCACCAGCTGTTGCCTGCAGTACAGTATGCTAATTACCAGAGTTTTGAGAGAATAGATATGCATACGAGCATACAGTATTGTGTTAGGCTGTAAGATGAAGCGTGGAGGGTATACAAAAAGCACATTTAGTTTTGTTTTAAGGTACACTGATATTATAATGTATATTTTGCTACATCTTCTTAGATCTGAAAATCTCTGTCTTGTGTTCATTAGCAGTGCAGTTTCTCAATGCCACGTTTTACATTGTATTTTTTAGCAGCTTTATCATTTAAATGTTAGTAAACAGTGAATTAATATCACTGGTATGCAGCTGACAACATCTCATAGTACGATACAAAAGTGTCTTCAGCTAGTAAATTGTAAAAAGAGGATAGATCCACCTATATCAGCTTGTCAGCTGCACCACTTTAGGCTGCTTAAGCACTACAAATGTCCAATTCTGTGCAGTAGGCAGACACTTAGTGGTGTTGACACCACCGTAAAAGTCCTGCAGCTCCACTTTTCTGATACCACCTTTTCAAAGTCTATAGTAGTGACTTGTCTTACAAGCTGCAGTTCCAACAGAGCAAGTTTGTCATGCTGCAGGCTCCCTTGCAGCTCACCACAAAAATGTAACATGAAATATTAATAAGACACTGGGGTCTGTCCCATAACATGAACCTTACAATATAAACCAATCCAGTACAACTGTGTCACAAACTATGGCATCAAAAGTACCCAAAAATAAATCAACACCTCTCTGAGACAAAACCTTAGTATAGCTGAATATTTCATATATTCCATCATCCTTTCCCTGCTGCGTTATCTTAACAGTCTGAATTGCATCCATGCATATTAAGATATGGAGTTTATATTTTATGCCTTTTGATGCTTCGAATTTGCTGTAGTGTCAGTTTTGCACAGAATGTGGAGAAGTTCAGAGATGCACCAGGCCAAATCGAGCATGCTCTTTATTCTCTTCTTTTAGAAAATGAAGTGGGCATTATGCATTTAAGTTCACATATTAAGTGAGTACCAGATGTATTTGGTCAGCTCTTAAAAACCACTTGGTAATTCATGTTTCATTTTTTTTAAAGTGTCATTAAAATCCCAGTTACCACTGTACTGTATGTATGCATGAATGTGTCCACTTGGATGTGTAAGTTTAGCTTCTTTTACCTCCAAAACAGTCCTTGGCTGAGTGCAGAAGAAGAGTGCAGCTTGCAAAGGGTGCATTTAGACCTAGCATTAAGCTGATTTGACCAACCACCAGCGGAAAATGTGACGATCAACATCAGGGAAAAATCAGATAGCTGCCAGCTGAAGGTTTTGTACTACGTGCTACTAAAAGAAGACAATTGTTTCTATTGGACTTAAAAATCTAATCACTAATCACCTACACAATTTAATATTTTTTTTACATTTCATTTGTAATATACTCAACAATTCTTACATGGATATGGAGCGAAGTGCTCTGACTTGTCATGAAGGTGTACAGTGCTGCAACATTAACCATGTGATGTGGACAAAACCAGTAGAATACGGTAAAGAAAGGATCGGCTTATAGTTGATGTATAGTCATCAGTGTATGGCAGCTGATTTTAGCAAGAAATGTGAAATATGTATGAGGTAATTTAAAATCTGTGGAATTGCATAGTTAATTTAGCTGAGACAGGGATCTTATTATGAGTGTATGTACTCTCACATTTCAATATCTGTATAGGCCTCATAAAATCCAGAATGGGTTGGGTTCCAATTATATGTTATTGTGTTTACCTTATATTTGTTTAATGATCTTGATATCTGCAAAAAGAAAAGTGATTAATTATGATAATGATTTCATCCATCTCACCCAACACTACAATTGTAAATATAATTACATTGTATTATAAGTTAGAGACTCTTCAGCTTAAATGACTGGATATAAAGCATGAAGGAAACAAAAAAACTCAGTAAAGCAGCTAAACTTTACATCTACCTCAGGACATCTATTATAGCATTTTAGCACACACACACACACACACACACACACACACACACACACACACACACACACACACACACACAAAAACACTATCATAACAAAACCTCCTTGCTTGCACAATTTTCTCACCCAACACCAGACACTCTCTGCAAATGGATGTTGAGATAGCACAAACAGCGCAATGCTCACAATCCTCCCCACCACACACAGACAAACACACACACACACACACACACACACAAACACACGTCTATTGATTTGTTGAGCGCTGTGGTCGAGCAGCACTGACTGGCCTTGCCCCTCGGGTGAGACGCACAATCGGCAGCGGATATGCTGCTCCTAAACTGTCCCTGGGCACCGTTTCAAATCCCTGCAGATTCATGATATTGATTTGAACCGTTTCTCCCTCGGCCAGCATCTTCTCAACCTCCATCATGTCCCCTCTCACTTCTTCTTTTCATCCCGCCTTTGCTGTTTTGTTTCTTGTTCCCAAGGGAGATGCAGCCATAAATAAAAGACAGGCATCACGTCTTCTTTTTCTTTTTCTTTTTTTCCCTTTGAAAAAAAAAGAAAAAAGAGTCAGCCGTGGAGGAGGAAGGAGTTGCGGGGGGGGAAAAAAGCATGACAAGAGTCAAATCTAGTTACCTTTGTTGCAGAGGCAGGGGAAAGCGCTGTCATGCAAAGAGAAGGAGGACGACGGGAAGAAAAAAAATATTAGGCTGGTGAGATTGCATCAGAGCCTCTTACAGAAATACCAACTTCCTTGTGCTGCTATCTGTCCATCATGGTGAGGTGTCAACATGGATTCCATCAAACCTGGATTTGTGTTGAATATAAATGAATATGTTTTTAAACAGATACGGAGAACTGAATTCGGTGCAGTCCAGACGTTGCTTGTGTGCACAGTAGCTGTTTTACATTTTCCTGACAGGTGAATAAAGAGGTAACAATTTCGCTGCCACGTTTCTTCGTTTCTGCTGAGTGAGACCTCTCCCCAGCTCCTTCTCCTCACCCCTCTCCCCTGTCAACCTCTCCTTCCTTCCCTCCTCCCTCCCTTCCTCCCTCCTTTAACTCACTCCCCATCCCTCTCAGCTAGTTCTCATTGTCAGACTGTGTAATTGAGGTAATGCTATTAATGATGTGTGAGTGGTCTCCTTCTTACACACACACACACACGCGCATGCACGCACACACACACACACACACACACACACACATGCATTGATGGCAGCAGTTTGGGCTCTTTCATTAGAGTTGGCACGGCAAAGACCAGGCAGCGGTGGCTTACGGGCACAGACGACCTCGCTGTGGGGGAGCAGGAGCTTTAAACACTAATTAGGATGACTTTGAGAGACAGAACAGGTAGGGAGGGGTAGACGAGAGTAGAGGGACTGCATAGGTGTTGATTTCAAGTAAAAATGACAGACGGAATGGGGAGTGGGAATGGGGACATGAGGGCCGACAATGACAGAAAAAAAAACTGGGCTCAAATAGACGGAGGCGACAGCAACAGAGGAAGATGAAAAAACATAAAAATGGACAATTTACACAGATGGTGAGTGAGAAGGGACATTTACAGCTTTACTGCAAGCAGTCAAGTCTCGCTAGTGAATGTAGGTAAACAAGGCTTCTAAAGATTCCTGAGCATCTGAAGTGTCTATTACATGGAAGCTGTTCACATCCAGGGCACTCGGTCAGAATCATAATTCATCCTTACTTCTCCTATTTTTCGACCAGGATAGAGTCATTATGGCCGTCTGATGCATAAACGACTGCTAACGACGTGACAATTACTGAGAACAGAACACAAGGTCAGTCGAAGAGTATGGTACCTATTTGACTACAGACCTCTGGGTTACCAAAAATGAGGGACTGTGTAGGCAGGAGTAGCTCTCCTCTTTTACCTATAATTTGCGTGCATCCTAAATGTGCTACTGGCTGACTGCACTCTGAAGCTTATTAGTTTAAATGCGAAGTAAAGGACAAAGCCAGCCAGGAGGGAACAGAAGGGTTTCTCAGTGTTAGCAGTCTGGTGATGTACAGGGGGCTAGTTGTTTTGCAGGAGATGGTCATCAAATTGACCACCTCCTTGAAGAAGAGGCAAATACTCTTGTTAGCTAAAGATTTGCTTGTTTCTTTTGTATGTTTGTGTGCTTTCTCGCTTTGTGCTCCAAGCATGACATCAGCAACTTGTTGCTGATTTTACACCACACCGTTTTAGCTGAAAACAGAGACGTTTTTTCTTTGCGTTTTCAAAACCGTCTGCGTTCATTTCCGTAAGGATCCCCGTAGACACAGATCTGCATAAAAAGGATTGAAAAGGCTGTAGTCCGTATGCCAAGACAGTTGTTGGTGGTGTAACTTTTCATAATTGACATTACAGAATAAGATCGCAGTGGTGGTTCAGCAAATTTATATTGGAGGAGCATTAATAAATGCAGCAGTCTGCAGCACAAAGAAACCAGACAGTCCGATGTATTGTTGTTGTTCTGGCCATAGTAGGCTGTCTGCTGTCTGTATATGCGACAAAGGCTTGCAGGTACCGTTGTAGGCATGCATGAAGTGGGGCTGCGTCGTCATCGTTTTCAGACAGAGTTTCATTTTGCCCATTTTTACGACAATGGTAGGGTGGCGTTTTGAAAAGTTTCCACTCTGAAGCCCATTTTCAAAAGTTTGCGGTTTCAGTCTCCGAAAAAACTGTTATCGTGTAAATAGACGGTCGTCCCTTAGGGGCCGTTTACACGACAACAGTTTCACCCAAAAACTGGAAACCTTCGTTGCGTTTTGGCCATTTGTTTACACAACAGTTTTTGGGTGCTGAAAATGCAAACTTTTGAAAACGAGTTCCAGAGTGTAATCTTTCTAAAACCCCACCTCACTGTTGTCATGTAAATGGGCAAAACGCAACTCCTCTGAAAATGATGACATCACAGCCCAATGTTGCACATGCATATTACAGGACTGATTCATTCTTATTCACGTACGCAGACAGCAGACAGTAGACTATGGACAGAACATCAACAGACTTGCTGAAGACTTGGATACATGTGTATGTTTTGAAAAAAAAATCGCCGTGTAAACGGGGCCTGAAATACATTGAAGGCAGTAAAAGATGTATCTAATAGCGTATATGAACTAGCTGATGTTTGCTCTGCACCTCCCGCTTCGACACCAGCTTTAACAATAGGAGAACACATTTCCTCAACGGGGCAGATTGGTAGAATTACTGGCATTGTTTGGTTCAGCCGGGAACAACTATGGCAATTGGGACAGCAGCATGATGGCCGGAACAATGTGTTTCTGGACCTACAGAGGGAATGCGGGAGGGGAGTGAATGCATCGACCGTAAGAAGGCAGGGAGGGGTGTGTGCAGGGGTTTAGCAGGCCGCCTAATGGCTGTGACCCTTGCGATCACACTCCCTCCTTAAGCAACTAACACAGCTTCAGTCGGCCGTGAGATATTTAACCGAGTGCAGGGATGACTGCCTGCCGTGTTTTCAGAAACACGGCTTACGGATACAATTAGCAATTCCCCACTTCAAGTCGTAGGGTTTAGTGACCCTGTAGGAATGAATTGTGATCCACTGGTGATGTGGAAGAAAACATTGAAGGTATGTGGATACATATGTAAACAAGAATTACACACTTTGAGACACATTGTTCTTGGGATATTGAGCCGCTGTCACTGTCATTTCGACCTTTTCACTTTGCAGCACAGTTTGGACAGTTATTCATTGCTGCTGTCTATATTCACCCGAGAACGGACACTCAGGCTGCTGCAGATGTAATATATGACACTGGTGATATGGAAAAAGCTGCTCCTGATGCCCCTAAATTTGAGAGATTTCAATGGCTGTTCCATAAAACATGTATTGGCTCACTTCTAGCTGTGTATAATCTGCCCCACAAGGGGTGAGAGTGTGTGTTTTGACTATATAAAGGATCCATACAGTCACCACTAATGTCATCCCCTGTATATAAGCAGCAGGTTAAAACCAACCAGCCTGAGTTGAGAACCTTCCAGATATGGCATGGTGATTCAGTGGATGGTTTTGAATGTACGTCATGGGACATCTTCACAGATACCAGTGAGATCTTAGAGCTTAATACCATGGTTACAGACAATATCGATGTTATCCCAACAAAACCCTCCAAGATTTTTCCAAATGATTAACCAGATTTTAAATGAGGATGAGGATTTAAATGAATCCTTCCTGGAAAACTGTCATTTGCTGTGAGCATAAATAAAAGCAGAAGATATGAAGGAAGGTGGGAGTGAACAAGTTAAGACAGGCATGGCAGGGAGTGGACACGATGTTACAATGGGAGGAAAAGAAGGAATCACTTGCAGGTATAATCACAGGGATAATTTGACATTTGCAAATGAATGAAATAAAGTCAAGGCCAGGTTTGAAAAATCTGATTTCAATTATGAGCAGAATTTGATAAGGCAACAACTTGACCCCAACCAGGAAGTTATCATGTAAGCGGGAGATGAGTCTCGAACCTTAAGAAGGCTTATCATTAGAAGGTCAGGTCATCCTGATAGATTAGCTGGGAGGGTACTGAGGGCTTTTTTTTTTTTTTTTTTTTTTTTTTTTTTTTTTTTTTTTTACAATCACTTTCAAATCTATCTCACTCGACACACATAATAGGGGAGGAGAACAGAAGATGCTATTAGTGTGTATTGCATGGAATTTGCCATCATCACGATCTACAGAAACAACATCTCCATGGTATGTTTCTGGGTTTTCCATCTCTTTTCAATACTATAAGGCTATTTATATATATATATATATTATCTTTTCAGCGTGCATCAGAGTCAATTAAAACTTGATTTGGGGCCTAGCTCAAAGTCATGAGACTCGACTTAATACCATGAAATAAAATCCTACAAATCTTTATTCTAAACATTAATAGTGGCAAGTATATCCTCCCAAACCACTCGTTAATATTTCCACTCTATTGTGGTTAAAAAATGTGTCTTTGGAAGAGTTTAGTAGAAGAGTTTAGTAGATCTTCACACTTAAAGTTCTCTTTAGGAGAATGTCACTGATTCATGGGCATCCATGACATCCACTTAACAAGTAAAGGATTGTGTCGTCGTTCAAAGGAAGACACTTAAAGGCATGTAAACACTGTACATCTTTGTAGAAATAAACCCTTCTCACACTCACACACTTGCAACAACTTAAACTGACACTGACACCACTGATTCAACAGAGGATGCTATGGTTTGTGTTCATTTGGATAGAGGCAAGCTAGCAATCTGCTATCTATTAGCTTGAACGGTGTATTAAAGAGAGCTAAACCTTTCTACTTTTCAGCTTTGTGTGCATCATTCCTGTTGTAATTTTAGACAACACCTGCTCAGGGGCTCCTCTGCTTTACACGCGCGCGCACTCACACACACACACACACACTCAAACACACACACACACACACACATGAAAGACTGCTGCAACGTGCATAAGATATGCATATATTTGCGGAGAAAAACAGAAGCAAAACACACACACCCCTACAAATGCACTATTATGGAAACATGTGCACAACCATATGTGCAGGTTACACACCCACATATGAGCTGATGTAAAGCAGCTCACTTGATGCATGCATACACAGACATACAAATTCACATACATAATCACTTTGCTTTGTTGCTGCTGTCATTTTTGCCAAATCGCTCCTGGAGCTGCTCATCACTACAGCACCTCATGGGCTGCTTCAGCCAGAGGACATATGCTGCGTAGGAGGGTGATTCTAGATGGTGTGTGTGTGTGTGTGTGTGCACGCACAATTGCACGTTGCCGAAAGGTGTTATGTCGAGGAGCACTATGTGTCTGTCAGAGTGTGTGTGTGTGTGTGCGTTTGTAAGGGAGCAGGACAGGCGAGATTAGCTCAGGGCCACTGTACTAAACACACACACACCACACACACACACACACACACACACACGCACACACACACACACACACACACACACACACACACACACACACACACACATCCGCCTGCCTCCCAACCATCTCTTCTCTGCTCCACAGTGGCCTCCCTTCAGTAAATAACACCATTCATTATCTGCATGAAGCCCTGAAATCAAGTCAATGCAATTGATTAGTGTGTTAGGTGAATGAAAACAGAGTCCTTCTATCTACTGGATATGACCAGCAGCTTCTTTTTTGGAGGAAGTCTTTGTTGTTGTCATCTAATTGCAACATTTTGTACTCTATTTCTATCATATTTTAAAGCTTTAAAATGATTAAACACTCTGGACAGAATTTTTTTGCTGTTTTTTTGGAATATTTTAAATTTCAAATTTCCAGTTCAACAAAACATAAACATAAATGTACTGAAACATGGCTCTAGCTCCCCTCCCTCACCCACCCACACTCTGTTATGGTTTTGAGGTTTGAAGGTTCTGTATTTTCTGTTTCCTGTTTTATTTTGATAGTTATGTTCTCCGTGTTGTCTCTTCTGCTTTACACTTCTTGTCTTTGTCTGATTACCCTCCATTTAGATTGTTTGTTGCCTTCACCTGTGTTCAGTCCTCACCTGTTACCTCTCTCCCCTCGTTACCCGTGTATTTAGTCTGTGTGTTTTCTAGCTTTCATTGTCAGTTTGCCTGTGTTTCGTCTGTGATCTCTGGGGTTCCTCCTTGGTGTTCCTCCTTATCTGACTCTGATATCTGATTCTTCCACCTGCCTGCATCACAGTAGGATGGTGTTCTATGATGAGCCGAGCTGTGCTGTGGTTCAGTCAGACATAACGCAGACTGATGTTTCATCAGATCCTATTTTGTGTCATGCTGGATGAGCTTTAACAAGATTACTTTTTTTCACATATTTGTCCTGCTACTTCAGGTCCTTCAGGTCCTTGTTCATGTCTGAGGTCCAACATGATTACTCAACACGATAGAGCAGGACATTGTCGAAAGGGTCAAGAGAACTTTTGTAACTTTCATATGCTTTTTTATTTCAATAATGGTGGAATGTATTAACCAGTTTTCTCTGATCTGTGAAACATCATAAATATAGTATTTCCTTTATTTCTTTTTTTATTGAACATTCAACATTACGTAGAGGATGAAGACAAGGAAAAATAAACAAAATAAAATAGACTAGGGGGAGATTTATATATATATATATATGAATTATAAAAGTAAGTTAATAATTTAGAACACCAGTCATATAAAAATCTCTGTCAATAGCAAAATCTATTGAGCAGGCCACCACTTTGTTCCAGACTGAAATATCTCAACACGTATGTGATGGATTTCTAACAATTTTACTAGTTATTCTTCAGAGGATGACTCTGAATGACAGATTTCTTTTTTTCATCCAGTGCTACCAGCAGGTCAACATTTTAGGTTTCTAGTGAAATATGTCAACATTTACTTTGACTGATTGGTAAAGATTTGTAGTGAGACGTCTAGAAAAATATGAATGACTTCAAGTTATGGACCAAATGTAAACTATTGTCAATTCAAAAAACATCTGTATTGAAATGATAGAGGGGGTCCAATAGACACAAATACACATACAAACAAATAATACAACAACAAAAAAAAAGCTTGCCCAAAAGCCAAACCTGTAGTACTCTTTCCTGGTAGCAATACAACACAAACTGAATGAGCTACAGCTTCAAACTCATACTTTTAACGCTTCTGCTCTGTGTGTGTATCTGATACACTATTGTGGTTATCGTGTTTTGGTGGCTCACCCAGAAAAAGTGGCTTTATTTGGGCCGGTGGACCACCCCACCCCACCCCACCCCCTGTCTTCTTTTCCCTCCCGATGGCAAACACAATAGTAAACGGACAGATAAATATTTATGGGATCAAGCTGTGGTGGGATATTTTGCCAGGGCTCCCTATGAATTTTACATCAGTGGCAAAACTGCACAAATGCACTGGGAGCTGTTGAGGCATTTTGTGAACCTAATGTCAGGAGGCACAGTGGGCTGATGTCACAGTTACTGTGCAACTCCAGTGATAATGATACCGCAGTGCTCTGGCGGTAAACGCATGCTGGAGTGTTAAATTACGTAGCGGGCTGCATAGTGCAGAGTAGGGAGGGTAAATGCCCTCTTGAGCTGATGCTTGTGTGTGTTGTCGTGGTTAACTATATGCAGCATGTACAGCATGGTGCACGGATCATTGTGGAATTTGCACGTCTGCACTGCCTCATTTTGTTCTACCATCATGGGGTCAAAGGTCCCACCACAGGGTGAGAGGTCCGACAGTTGGACAGACAACAGCGCAACCTGTCGACATGTCAGGAAGCGCAGAGGTCAGCAGAGGTTCTTGTCGGATATAAAGGTTACAACCGCACCACAGCTTGTGGTTGCATGGGGAATCCGTGTGCATCTGTGTGGGTGCATGTGTGTGTCCTGTTTACAAGCGGTTCAGGCTCATTTGTAAGCTGTCAAACAGAGATGCTCGGACAGAGATCAAGAGCAGCTCACAGGGCCAGGTCCTGCTCTCCGGGGGGAAATGGATGCTGTTTGATGTTGAGTGAAAGTTGGAGGGAGTGATGGTGGGTGGCGGGGACGGGGGAAATGGAGAGAGTAAGAGAGTTGGTGTATTCAGAGAGAGAGAAATAAAACTGGACTTCAATGAAAGAGGGGAGAAAAAGTTCAGTAATTTGCAGCAGATTCAGACTTGAACAGTTGATGAAAACAGGGATATTAATCAACAATTTGAAACACACTATATTCGAACTTGAGTAATGGCTGTGAAAATAAGACCTCTAACTGAAGGGGAGTTTAGAAGAGAGGAGAAATGCTTTTCTGCTGCTCCCATCTCAGTGTTAATGAATGATCTCGTATGCAGAGATGAGCCAAAGTCTCATTATCTCCCCAGCTCTGGAAACTAAACTGGGTGAGTGTTCCACAAAGGGAGTGAAATAAAGAGAATCTGGGATAAGTCTTATTTCATTGTGGACAAGAGATGAGCCATGTGTGGATGGAGACCATTATTACCAGTGTCAGGGGTATTAGACAAGCACATTTCCTAATCAAAGATTTGATTTCATAGCTTTTGAGACGTTTCATACGACTTACAATCATGGCCATGTGGTTATGAGATGTTAATCAAATCCTATATCGTGCTATATTATAACATATTGATGTATATTGCATAAAATTATTCCTGCAAGAGTAGTTCAGAAATTGTTAAAGTACAGATGAGCAGCATTTTAAAAGTATCCTGCTTGCTTATGGTGATGTATTTCTGAGTTAAACTGGATAGACAGGTAGGACATAACGATGGGCAAAACTGGATTTAAATATTGAAAAGTGTGCATGTCAAGGAGAGATAAATCAAGATGGTTGTTTGCTCTGTGCAGCAGAGTACTTTGGGGAAACAGAACCAGATTTAAGGTGGTGAATACTTGACAATATCTAGCTACTGTAGCTACCTATAGGATCTTATCTCTGTCTATCTCTTACAGTAAATGTCTATTATAATCAAATGAAATGTCTATTGATAATCAAATAGCAACAGGAGTGTGAGCTAATTTTATCTTTTCACTGCTTAGTTGGCCGAGAGAGTCGGCACAAGCTGTGCTAAATGTGTTTATTAGTCTGTCTTGTTTATTGTGCTGTCGGGAGTTTTTGTTTACTTGCACATGGATTCAAGTCAACATAAGTAGTACGTGCCTATTTGTGTCCCAAATTGAAATGGAGTGGAAACTATGCCCACCCGGCTGGAACCGGCGCTGTGCCAGGCAGGTTTTGGAGCTCACCCACTGTCCGTCGAACACCAAGGGATAACAAGTGTAGGCGGGCTGCAGAGTCGTATACAACTGCTTCTCTGGAACACTGCAGGAAAGAGTAGCTAAAATACAAGAAGCAGACGGTGAATTTGAGGAGAAAACGGCTTTAATATTAGTGAAATTATCAGTAAGTAAGTCAGCTAGTCTAGAAATAAGTAGGCCAGACAAAAAAAAACGAGTAAATGACTTTCAAAAGATTCTTAATCTCATATTTCCAAATCTAAGACTTTAAATCTTGGCATTTACAGAACAATTTGCAGCGTAGCTCTTCCTCTGTTTTAATCATCACTTGCATTTTCATTGGTGAGTTTTGATAATGGCATACTTTTTCAAAAAATAGTTTGTAGAAGATTTTCACATTACAGGAAATGATAATAGTGTCCAAAACACACACATTAATCTCAAAATGTGTCAATTTAATGTACCTTTTTACACTATTAGTTGCGG
This sequence comes from Chaunax sp. Z400, assembly GCA_037577475.1. Taxonomy (NCBI): domain Eukaryota; kingdom Metazoa; phylum Chordata; class Actinopteri; order Lophiiformes; family Chaunacidae; genus Chaunax; species Chaunax sp. Z400. Next base: position 10,545,031 of record CM075204.1, read on the forward strand.
ATTATCTCCACAAAAGACCAGGCAACATATTCCTACTACACTATTGTGCTACAATCAAAAAATGACAAATAACACCCAGGGGTTGTACTTTAAAGTGTGTGTGTGTGTGTGTGTGTGTGTGTGTGTGTGTGTGTGTGTGTGTGTGTGTGTGTGTGTGTGTGTGTGTGTGTGTATGGCAGTGCTGTCTTGGTATCACATCATAAGTACACACAGTCACAGCACAGACTCCCCCCCCCCCCTGGGAATCAGGCCTTAATACAACTGCCATATGGCTGATGTATGGTCTGAGATGTTTCATTCAGAATAATAAACATACAATAAAAACAAACACATGATCAATTGCTGCAATTGCTGTGTGAATTATCAGCGCTATCAAGTAGTTAATCTTTGGAAGTGTAAAATGTCATGCAGGTGATGTATTGTAAAGGTTGCCTATGTGATTTTTCACTGGTGGCTGTGAGGGTGAGACGGTGGTCATCATCAGATTGTAATGACATTTAGACACTGAACAGAAGAAGAGGTGATGAGATGATGTCACACGCTGTCTCTCGCCTATCTCATTGGTTGCAATACTGCCGAGCGTATCTCCATGTGTCTGCTCATCACCTCCTCTGTCAGCACCTCTCCTCCCTCATCTCCACTTCCCCGTCTCCCGCTCCCTGCTTTTCATATCAAACTTTCTTCACTCCGCTGTCTCACTTTCGGTATCCATCCCTCGGTCCCTGTCTGGATCCCCATTCCATCTCATTCTCACCTCTCAAACTCTTACTCTCCACTATCCATCTCCTCCCCCGCCCCCCTCTCCATCCTATTCTACTTCTGTTGGCATGACTGATTGCCGAAGCTGGACCGATTCTCTCCCCCCCCTCGCACCGTCTGCAAAGCATCCCTCGCAAACCACAACTTTGTCACCCCCGATACCCAGCCTCTCAGTGCATTGATTACCCCCTCATTGCAAGGGGATACTCAGTGGGCGTGACCAGATTTAGAAACATGATGGGTCCGTGCTTGTGTTTAAATGAAACTGATCTTGCTGGCTTTTAATCAGAGGCGCGGAGGAAGCTTAATCAAGCAGTATTTTGATGGATTCACAGAATGAGAAACCCATTCATCAAGTCAATTACACATTAATCACAAGCTCACCCGCAGATTTGGGAGTGAGACGCAAGGAGGGGCTCCACTTTGTTCTTGGAATGAAAAGCAAAGCGCCATTATGTAAAACCCTCTTATCCACGGCAATGAGTCTGTAAATTATTGTACGATAAAATGCGGTTTGTTGAAGGATGCTGATCAGCCAACCAGTTGTGTGTTTTACAAAGACAGATTCTTGAAGTGACTGCATTTGATCGTTGCTCTGTAAAACTTCACTGCAAGACTATATGTCTGCCTCAAAGGACAATATTGTAATCAGCAAAAAAAAAAAAAAAATCATTGATTGCATTGTCTATATAGTAATGCAGAGCTCTGAGCGCTCTGCATAAGATTGGATGTAAATTAAAGTTCATTTAATGCCACGTGTAGACAGCATGATTGATATTTAAATATGGATTAGCACATTCTCTCGCCTTTGGAGTTCACCGTATGGACCATTTAATTTGCATAATTTCAGCCAGTTAGTATTTAGGTCACGACAGGTGAACTATTCTCTCAAACCACCCGTCAATAAATCATTAACACTGACGAGCTCTCGCATTGTCAGGATGGAATGTGAATTATAGTATCTCTGGCAGAGAAATGAGAGTGTGTGTAAATACTGTACATTGGCTCTAAACATAACACACCTTGGCAGCAACTAAGGACATAAATTAACATTTCTTACAATAAGCTTTACATCCACCAAGGAACTGGCCTTGTGCGTATTCATAGAGGAAAATTCACACTTGTGTAAAAGTCTTCTATTTTTTTTTCAAACAAACTCTCTCTGTGGACAGAAAGAACTCCTTAATCCCAATCTAAGTACCCAAAGGTAAAAAGTGCACACACCAAATTTATGGATAAATTGAGTAATCTCAGTTTCACCACTTTGCATCAGATGCTCTGATGACTGGGCCGGAATAAATAAAGATAAAAAAAAACAATGGAAATACATGTAATTGTGGAATATAATGACATATAATGACAAAAGATTTGATACAGAAATAAACATTTATGCAGACAGATTCAGAAGAAGAAAAAAGATTTGATGCAGCTGTGCTCTCCTTTGGTTGAGCTGAGCTCACATTTAATAGGATCTGATATAGTTTTGAATAAACTATTAAATTGACTCCCCAAAACCAATAAATATGAACAGGAAATATGGCCATCCATTCATTGGACAAATTTGTTTTGTTCCAACAAGGATTTATTTTTCCTTTAAAATGTGCCAACATTGAGTCTGTAAACATTTTATTGCTTGAAGTGGGTATAATTTAATCTAATTTTATAATCGGAGTGTATCAAACAACAATGTGAGAGCAGGGATGTTACAATCATGACATTTCAACTGATTCTTGACTGCGATACAAATAATTGCGATTAACAATTTAATTGCCGTCTTCTGTTCACTTTATCCCCCGTTTTTGTATAAATCTGGTTAGTTTGATATACAAATGTATCTTATGAAGAAGAGCCATTTATTGGCAATGTCATGCTAATATTTCGCCTTTTGTTGAAAGCTTAATAACCAATCATCCAGATAATTCTCCACTCATAGCAGAATCCGTGCAACCAGATGACGTCATTAACGAGCGCCAGTCAAACATCAGTCAGTGGAAAACTGCATGAAAATATTGATGGAAACGTGCAAAATGAATTTCCGCACACTGTGAGACGTTTCAGTACTAGACCATCAAGCAAAGAGTCTGCAAGGTAGACGGTGTGCAGGAATTCATTTTGCAGGTTTAAGTAGTGTGCTTTTGACATAGTGTTAGCAGCTAATGCTAACATTACTCACCTCTGATTGACTGGTTCTGTCCATCAGGGTCCATGCCACTTTCTTAAATTACTATTTAGATCTTTCCTTCCAAAGGAAATATTTGTCATATCGTTGCAAGTCTGGCATTTCTGTCAGCATGGAAATAAGATTTTTTATTTTTTTATTCCATAAAAACTTTGCTACAGACCTGTAGTTGAGCACAAATGTAGTCAGATGTCTCAATGTGTTTATTTTCCTGTATTACTCAAAGGATGGTTAAAGTTTAAAGCAAAGTATTACACCTAATATATCTACAATGAAACCATTTTTGATTGGTGGAATTGTTTCTATAGTCTGTAGCAGCTGCCAAGTGATCCCTCCTAACACCATTCCATCATGTTCTCATTGTGGTAGAGATATATTTCAAAGTTGAGATAAAGAGAATAAGAGGCTTCATCAGTGAGGAGAATGAAGTAGTTTCACTCTTAATTGTGTTTCCATGCTGAGCTGCGGTGGAGGGATAGTAACACAAAGAGGGAATTTCGGTCCAAGAAGACAGTTACTTTGGAGACACCCATTTGATTTGTCTAACTCACACTGCTGAAGCCTCATATTAGCATTAGTTGAATATATATATATATATATATATATATATATATATATATATATATATATATATATATATATATATTTTTTTTTTTTTACGAAATGATGACTATAGATTTGTCCCATTTCTCATACATGTCCAATCACTGTCCAAAGGGTTCTCTTCACGGTCAGTTTACACAGGAGGAACAACAATAACACCTTAAGAACTGTTTCAATGATGAGCATGTTAACATTGTGCTTCGGGGGACGTGAAATAAATATTAACCTCCCTGTTCTTATGCATGAAATTTTCACATTGGGTTTAATTCCCTGATAAAGTTGTCTCAGTCATGTCAGGACTGTGGCAGGTGTAAGTCCTCATCATCTTATAAATCTCAATTAACCTGAAAATTTGGATGCTTGTGATCAAGTCTGATTTACAGCAACAGGACTGAATAAATGAATAATTCAAATACTGAGCAAAATTAAAGCCAAATCAATGACTTCTCAAGGGTACTGTACGGGTGTAGACATGAGGCTCCTTTTCGGGGTCATGCTGCTCATCATAGCTTCATGGGGGTAAGATAATACAAAAATAATATTGCAGGCCTCTGCTGGCTCTTCTCATCCCACTTGATTCCACACAGCATCTCCTTCTCTTTAAGCAACCAATGGACCATATTATTATACTGCGTGCATAACTGTGTGCAGTGTCTGCTGTGCCCCTTCATCACAGATAAAAACAAGGAGGAACCAGGGACTTAAAGGGTTAATACTGCAAGGAGTGCCGTACATTTAAAATGTGTCTAAAAGCTGCTAAATGGACTAACTCTGTAGCAGATATGTTGGGCAACCACATTTGTCAGAACCACTTGTGCATCGCAAATGATTAGCACAGTGATGGAGCATTATTTTTTAATTGCGGCCCACCAATTCATCATTCTTAGGTGCCCTTAATTTAACATGAGTGCTCTCACTAATGGCAGCTAGATTTGAAAGTGGACTTTTCTTTAAAATGTGTTTTAATAGCTGCCCATTCACCTGCAGAATGACAGATTCTAATATGCTCCACTCATCTGTGTTTCTCTCCTGTCTGCATGTTTTAGCTCAGTCAGCATGAGAGGATATGGCAGTTTGCATGTGACTAAAATAGAGGATAGACAGATCTGCTCCAAAAAAAAAATTACAAAAATTGCATCCGTCAGTGTCGGCTAAGGCGAAGACATGAAACAGCTACAGTTGGAAGCAAAATGATTCAACGTATGTTAATTGTATATTAGGTTAATTTGTCAACTGTTTATGAGCTGTTTGCAAAAACCAAATCATGCAATAACATTTCAATGCAACAGATTTTAAGTTTCCTTTCCTAATTCAACACAAAATGCTCCTTATTACTGACCACTCAAAATGATTCAACCCCCTGACTAGCATCCCTCATATGAGCAGACAATTATAAATCATTGTTAAAACACTGTGCAAACCTTCATAGATTTATTGTAGGACTAGAGTCCTGAAGTTTTTTTCTCTTACTGTAAAGCCTAAAGTTACGAATTCCACTGCTGACCCAAAAACAAGAGAAGTTGGCTCCAGTAGCTCAAAACCATGTAGATACGACTCAGAAGTTTCGGGGATGCTGTTCAGTGGAGTGATGAAACAAAGCTATAACTTTCAGGGCCTATGGGTGAGTTGTATGTCTGGAGGAGGAAGAATGAAGCATATCCTGAAAAGAACACCCTGCCTACAGTGAAACATGGTAGTGGTTCAGTGATGATCTGGGGCTTCTTTGCTTCCTCGTGTACTGGAAACCTGCAGAGTATGAGGAAATCCGAGAAGAAAACGTCCAGCCATCTGTGAGGACGCTGAAGCTTGGGCATCATTGGTCATTCCTAAGGGACAATGATCCTAAAAAGACCTCAAAGTCCACCACGATTTAATTTCAGAAGAAGTCCTGGATCAATCTAGAGTGTCCGTCACAGTCGCCTGACTTGTATCCCATTGAAAATCTCTGGTGGGATTTGAAGAAGGTGGTTGCAACACGTAAAACCAGGAATATTACAGAACTGGAGGCTGTTGTTTATGAGGAATGGGCTAAGATTCCTCAGGAATGCTGCCAGAAGCTGGTATCTGACTATGAATCACGTTTGCAGCAGGTCATAGCAGCTAAAGTACAAAGTACTGGAGACGCTTGTCTTCAGGAGAATGAATCATTTAGAGAGTGCGATCAAAAAAATAAGCATTTTAAGTTATTTTACAAAAACACTTGTTGTTATATTGAGCCATGCAAACTGTTCTTGTTTGATTTGGTTATTGCAAATGACTTATAAATAGTGTATTTAGGCAAAAAAACAAAAAGTACAATGGAGGTTGAATCATTTTCCATCCAACTGTATATCATGCATATAGTTGCAGTTTGTCTTTGCACCAAAAATGTTGTGATTAATCACTCATAGCTGCAAATAAAACTGTTGCTGTTCCATTTCATCAACTGGCTTTGAGTCTGCTTTATTTAATATAAAATTTAGGACGGAGCACTGGGATCATCACAATATCTTATGACAAGGTTGTTTATCTTGGCCGTCTGCTGTGTAAATCCCAATCCAACGGTGGCTGTGTGCTTTCACCCTTCCCTAGGTTTTAAACCATGAATGGTTGAGTGTTGTTGGCCAACAATGGCCAAAAGATATTTCTCCCAGAACCCTTTTCTCCTCTGGCAGTCCCCAAGAACATATTTCTCCTGTCAGTTCACGTCCAGACCTGGAGTAAGCCAGCTGGCCTTTCTCAATCACAATCCCCAGCCAGGAAGCCAGAGGGCTCTCGATCAGTTGGACAATTTCAGCCAGAAAAAGTCACACTTGTCTCTCTTTGCCAACACAGTAACGAGCAATATGCACATTAAGTTCTTGATGCATGGCAGAGCTACAAAAGATCGCAAGTAATGAAAAGACCAGCAGAATAAACTGTCGTTTTCCCTTTTAACATGACTCTTTGTAAAGTCTATCGAGGTTCAGCAATGAAGACGTATTGGCTTACAATGAAAAGTGCAAATAGCATTTTTTTTTCCTCTGTGGAGCTGCTGCAACATCTTTTTGTTCACTCCGCTTCACGTTCACATATAGATTTTTGACCACAAATCCTCATTGATGTGTCTATCCACACAGCCTCTGAAGCAACCTAGATAATCTCGGCAAAGCCAGATCACAAGAGTCCGATAACTTGAGCCAATGTGGCAGAAGAATTCATGGGTATCAGATACAACCCGACCTGTGTTTGTGCACCACATGAGAAATTACTTCCAAGTCTCGATGGATGGTGTTTTTTTCCTCAGAGGAATAAAATGCTTCTTTGAGGAATGTTGAGTTACCATATGTGAAAATTTAATAATAAAGGGCGTCATGATCTGATGACATGATGATAAATTCAATAAGTTCTGTTATTTTTCATTCTTTCAACCTAAGAACTACCTTTGCTTTTTCAGTTTGGTTTCCTCACTAAAAAAAACCATTTTATTTAAATTTTACTGTACATTTTCCACACTTGTGTATTTGTTGGACTATGCAATATATCAATTTGGAGCATAATCTGTTCTGCAGACTGCTGAGCAACATGCAGGACCAAGGGCGCTGGTCCAGGCACCTGACTTTGAATAACGATCCTCTGCAGCTTCATGTAGATAAGACTGGCCAGAGACATACTGTAGAGATCTGTCTGACCGGCCAAATGAGACACCCTAGTTTGCCCGGTCACTGAGCTGCAACCAGAAGGAAAATGTGTATATTTCTGCCGCCGCCGCTCACCAGAAACATCCTCACAAGACGTCTCTATTAGTACGGCCTGCTTTTGTGGCAATATTGTCCCTGCAAACAGACTCTGGTACCAGTTTCTTGGTTTCGGACACGTCAACATGCAGCCAGATGGACTGGTCTCCTGGCCCTCCCATTGGTGGGCGCTCCACTTTATGAGCCACCCAAACTAATTATAATTTATAATTAATAATTAATAATTTTATTTGAATTTTACATCCAATAAAATTCCCACTTTGTAATCTGTGGTTCCTTGGAATAACAATGGCCTCAATGGTATTTAGGGATGTCATTGAGTTGAATTAAATGAGTTTAATTGAACTGAATTTGAGGCCAAATCCTCACAGGAAGTCACAACAAAGCATTGTGACTGGCAGGAAACACCAGCTCCTCTAACCGTACACCTGCTGAGAGGCTTTTCAGTGTGTCAGACTCTGGTGATTCGTACTTATTCAGTGACAGTTTTAAGAAATATCAAGCATTTTCATCAGTTTTCCCATAATTGACTATCTAAAGTTGCAAACCATTAAGATTTTCCTTGAATCCAACACATTTGGTCCTGATTATGTTGGTATTTGTGTGTGACAGCTATATTTATAATCTGTACATTTCTGTCTCTGTAGTTTTCATCATTAGCGGTGGGCTGCCAGTCCCACGCTGGAGTCAAATGACCTTCGTACATACAGTACGTGATGTTCAGAGGAAAAGATGCATGCATTTCATCCACTGTGGTTTGATCACATTCACAAGAGCCTCACGGTTCAAGGTTCACGGTCTTTACACCACAGCTGAATTAAGCTACTCCTAATGCAAATGTAACGTCCAGAGTCTTCGTGAACTGACTGGTTGCTGTGCTAATGAAGGACACTTGTTTTTCCCACCAATTAACCCAGGTGTCAGCCAATCAGCTTGGACTCTAATCATAAGGATTATAACTCATTAGGTGTGAATAGTGTATGGTGCAATTAGTCAATGAACAGAAAATTGTCAGTATTTAGAACATTTTTATTTCAGTAGTTATTCAAGCAGAAGTTGGACTGTTGGTTGGACAAAAGAAATATTTCATTAATGAGCACATTTTAATAATATTTTCAAATGAAATATTATTAATTATTAAATCATGAAAAATGCTAATGTGATATCCAGTAGTCACAGACCTACTTAATTAAAAATAATTGAAGTCTGTGTCAAAATGTGCCTTTTGAGCTTAAATTGATCTCTTCTCACCACTCACCAGTTACTTTATTGTTGAGTAAAATTCACTAAAACTCAACTAATAAATGGTTCTATGTGTTAGAGAATTTAAAGATGCATTCACACACACCACAACTATATATTGGGACATCCTCTGAAGTCACTGCCAACAAGCGGAGGCCACAGTGAAACTATTACAAGCTCTAAACAAAATTCCTTTTCCCCAGTGTCGAGCAACAACCACCAATTACTCCACCAAAACCACTGGAAACTTGGAAAATCTATCATTAATTGTTGAGCGATGGCGGATTACTGTGTCGCTGACCAGATCAGTGCCTGGTGTGAATCAACCGGTGGAGATACAAGGGGGCCACACAGATGTAACTATTTGGAAAGGGCCTGGGGCTTTCAAATGCCAGGGCAGATTATTTCACCTCCTGCCATGACGGCCGCCCGCTGTTTAGATCCTGAGCCCGACAGCTGTCCTCATCGGCTTTGATACGAGAGGACCGGGGAGGCCGAGACAGACGGGAGGGAGACAGAAGGAAAAGGATGGAGGAGACCAAAAAGAAAAGAGGATGACTGCTTTGTGTACACAAGGAGAACGTCCAGATTGGAGGGGTGTGTTTATGATTGACAGCGCTTTGCTTTTGATCAGCCAGGAGAGAAATTGGATGGGACGTGTGTGTGTGCGTGTGTGTGTGTGTGTGTGTGTAGCTAGGAGACAGTCCCCATGGAGACAGCTAGACTCTAAGCATTCAGGCAAAAGAGAGGAAGTGAGCACAGTGGGCAGTGTGTCTGTGCAAGTGTAATTGTGCTGTGCACAAGTGCGACAGTGATGTGATGAGACTGATGTCCAGTGTTTGATCCTTTGGTTCTGGACCGTTGGGGCTTGTTTCTACTGCTAATAGAAACACAGTACAACAGTAGTTCTAGTAATAATACAGCTCCTAACATGCATATACTGAACATACAGTATGGTCTGTTAGGTTAGGTTGATTTCTGCTCCTAGGAAACCGAGAAATCACACACATGAGATTCTGCTCTGCAGCGCTTTTTTATTATTTTAATGGTTCACCACAAATGCAAACTGTAACAACCCTACACAGCCAACAGGAAAATCAGTTCCATAAAGTCTGGTCTTTGCATAGACATAAAATCATTTCTTCATCAATTTCAACAGTGTTTTCTGAATAAGTTATATTCAGTATATACAGTATATATATATATATATATATATATATATATATATATCCTAAGAGCATTTCAGAGATGAGCTCCCTAATCTTGTCTCTTGTCTCAGTCTCAAGACCCTCTTTGTAATGACTTGGTCTTGGTTTAGGTGGTCCTGTCTGCTGTGATATGATTAGGGGCTTCTGTTATAAAACAAACATTTTCTTTATTTTATGTAGGACTTAAGCAGAAAACCACATTTATTTCACAGTTATTTCTAATCTTCCATTTGTAGAAATAATCTTAAGTCTGGACTTGAAACAGGTGATTGTCCTGCTGAGTATATGGGCATTGCAATTTGGGATGGATCTATACTGTACGTCCAAGCCTGGTGAATTTTGCATGAGCTTTGTGAAAAATGTCACGGAAATGTGTGATGAATTAATTGCCTTCCATTCGTTTTAATATCAGCCACCGTTCTGTCTTTCTACCCCAATGTGTCTCTGCAATAAAAAACGATGAAACGATCCCAAGCCGCATGTTTGGCTTTCGTGGCAACCCATGATACATGTTGTCTGGCTTCAGTTTCATCTACCTGTACCACTGCCGTCCTGCAAAGAGTTTGGTTTTCTCTTTTGATCCTCATTTGTGCTGACATTGCATGAGGGGAAGCTGTATGACAGGTGGCATAATCTTAAATTGAATTGAGAATTATTCATCATTCATTAGCTCCAAACATAATTCTCAGAACCTGCTTTAGCGATTTCTTTTTTTTTAATGATAAGCATCTTTTATGAATCAAACATAGGCACACTGTCAGAAATGATCTTAACTCTAAGTAATTAATTTTTCACTTAGTCCTAAATTGCATTGTTTAAGCAACTCAGAAACATTGTCCTATACAACTACGCCTGGAACATCTTTGATTGATAAGGTTCAGATTTCTTTCAAATCTATCATAATATAATTATTACATTAGACATGTTCTAGGCCATTGTACTTGCCTCCCTTCCATTGTGGCCCATTCTAATGCATTTATAGGGGAAAAGATTGGTGTCGATGAAAAATGCATTGATTTATTTATGGCCGTATGTGCATGACAAATGAGTTCCCATAAGTCTGTCATTCAAGACAGCAGAAAATAGCGCGGGCATCTTTTCTGACAGGAAATAATCAGTGACAATTGTGGGTCCGAAACATCCTGTTTTGTAATGATAACTTCATGGATTTAACATTTCTCTTCTATAACGTTGTCAGACTCACATCTTAAAAGAAGTAGCATGAAAAGTCATTGGAGCAGAACCAGAGACTTATTCCACACATTCTTCTTCTCTCTCAGATCCTGATGTCTACATTATCTACACTGCAGCTGACATTTAATTGGCTGTTCAGTCACCAACTGTTTGACAGTAACTTGGAAAATTGATCCATATCTGTAAGTTAAAATGCCAAATACTCCCTTGTTCCACTTTCTTAAATGTGAAGGTTGGCTTTTCTGTTTTATATAATTGTACTTTCAATATCTTTGGGTTTTAGTCTCGGTCAGACAAAATCAGTTTTGATGGACATTTTATGTTGATCTAAAAATAAATAGGTTAATTGATACATAAATATTTTGTAATTGTGATGGTAGTATATACTTTTAATAAAAATCATGATAGAAAAAATCAGAAAAGTAAAGCTCCAGTTAATACATGGAATCAGGATGACCCATTTTTCCTGATAACAGAATCTTTCATAATCATGCCTCAACTACCCCCGCAGAGAAATCCATCTCTGATCAAAAGCCTTTATACACGATACAGAACATCCCATCATACCCCACGCATCTCATCATCCATACTACTAAATGGACTATTTGTTCCCAGATACTCTCAATTAAAGAGCTACAATACATGACACTGGGTCATGGAAAAGGGCAGAGAGACTCACTGATGTCTCAAGGCTTCCAGGCAGCTGCAAGCACATTCAAAGCACTAGTACACCGCGATCGATACTTTCAGCATCAGAGATGAATATGTCTAAAAATGCATTAGTGATATCAAGGAATTCTAATGAGCCCTCTGATGGTGCAAAAGAACTCGATTACACTCAAATTAATGCTATAGAAGAATTGATACATTATCTATTCTTTAAATGTATTATTAATGCAGGTGAATTATTAAAAAGGCCACAGCACATTCTAACATACTTTTTTTTTTTTCATCTGTGGTGATACTGGTCTCTGCAACAGGTTTCTGAAGTGAATAAATAGAGCAGCACTGATTTGCATTGTTTTTTTCAGAATAAATAATTTCCCATTGTGACTCAATAAATGGATCATGCTCATTACCCCCGTCATCTTGTGTGTTTTGATCATTGATGAGATGGACCATTTCACCAACACTGCTTATGAAGGATCCATTTGTTGTGATTTTCTATATTACCAAAAAAGGACTGTAGAAAAGAACATAGGCACATTTTAGAGTCTCATTTTCAAGCATGGAGCAGTGAAAGAACTATAATTCAGCTGGTAATGTTTCATTACACATTCTTGAGAGAACAAACTAAAAAAAAAAGACTAAAAAAACTGCCTTCCCTTAGAGAACATCTCCTCACCGCAGGTGTTCTATAGGCATACTGCTATTCACACTCCCATCAGGTCCACATATCAAATTTAACTGCTGTTTGGCAAAGTTTAATGCTGCATCAGCAAGTCGGATTTAACAAAGGAACAGCTAGACGGACAATCAAAAGCAAATCATTTGAATAAAGGCTCCCATTCCAGTCGTACTGCTCATGTCGCCAACTTTAACCCTTTATTGGGATGAAATTTATGGTAATGGAGACAGTTAATTCTGCACTGCAGAGGAATGTAATCAAGCAGTGTCCCTAAAGTACAACAACTCTTTAACAGTTCACACAATCTTGTAAAGTGCATACTAAACAGGACTGAGCAGGGTGAAATGGTGGTAGAATATATAACTAATTACTTAAGTGCAAATCTTATGATGCTCTTTAACCTAAGTAGAAATATTGTAGCAGGACTTGTAATGGAGTATTTTTACGGTTCCTTCTTCCTGCCTTTTCTCCACAATTGGAAATAACATTAAATCAAGCATAGTCGGCCAAGATTACATTACAGAAATACACAATTAACATGAGAATGAATTAAAAAAACACAGCAACAGCGTCACCAGTCCGTGCTCTACAAAACATGGAGACTGAATGCAATATGAATAGAATAATAATAATAATATTGGCAGGTGTTCAAAGATTACCTTGTATGGAAATGGAGGGGAATGGAGGTGGCGAGGTGAGGAGAAGTGACTTTGCAGAAACTGAGAGTATGGGGGCGATGGTGAATGAAAGCACCAGGCTGAATAGAACAATGAGGGTTAGTGGCGTGGGCAGGCTGGAGTCACCTCGAGGGTTAGTAGTTAGGCACTTAAGGTGTCAGGCAGGCAGGAGATGATCCTCTACAGCACACGGGAAAAGACAGTTACTATCAACCCTGGAACAGCACTTATAAATACAGTGCACTGGAGATACAACATACGATCTGACCCAGAACGGGTGAAGATGGCGGCTTAAGGAGAAGATTGACAGCAGGTGGGCAGGATCAGAAGGTGTGCATAATCATCAGAGATCCAGAAGCCAGGGGAGTGAGAAAGGGATGCCACGCCCACAACACAGACACAGACTGAGGCTGTGTTCTGAACGGCATACTAATGGACGGTGTGTTTCAGCTGCATAGAATGCAGATTTTGTGTATGTGAGAAATGCCTGGAAGTGTAATAGACTAGCAAGAGTTTCTGAGCATGTGATGTGAGCTTACTGCACGTATTCCAGCATCCCACAATGCAGTGCATCTCTCCAGATGGTGACTTTTAAAAAATGTATTTAATCCAAAGACACCTCTTTTGCTTTTAATGTGTTCTAATGTTATATGCATGTATGTGTATATAGCATGTATAGATATGAATGTATGTATTAGGTGTGCTGCTTGCTTTTAACCTATATGCAAAGTTCAAAGCGCTGTATAAATACAATATATTACTTTTTTATTATTGTTTTTATCACTAAATGTACTTATTTTTTAGTTGCATGAATTTTAAATTCAAACCTAAATTTGTTCCCACATTTCCTGCATTGAATAGCTCTACAAGTGGCTGCTGGGATATCTAGCTAATAAGCATACCAACATACCAGACACCTCTCATGTAACAGACTGCGGCTCCTTAAATGATCTTCCTCCTCCAGACTGTTGCTAGGGACCCCAGGAGAGAGTGCTTTACAGCTCCAAGAAGTTGTAGCTGGTGTCAGAGTTATAATTCCACTGAAATCAGCTGCTGCTGAACAAGACGTGCAGAGCTTTGCATGGCTTTGGAGAAGCTGCAGAATTGAATCTCTGACCAATGGTACTGAACTCCTCTATGGTCCAGACGTACACAGAGTCCTCTCTCCTTCTAATTAACACACATACACACCCATATACAGACACACTGTGAAGATAAAATATGAAAAAAAATGCATCAAGCTCTGCAATTAGGCAACTTAAAAAAAAATCCACTGCATGGAACTTAAAGGTTTTCTCCAGCATAGACAGTATGAAGCTCTTTTTTTTATGCAGTAGGTCTTATGTTTTCTACTTCTTGTTGCAGAGTGCTATTTCTGTGCCTCAGTAATTAGTTTATAGTGCCAAAGCACACATAAATGATATCATCTGTATTAGATAACCGTTGGTACATGGAAGTGGTCACAGGTACATTAACAACAAAAAAAAGAGTCATTTAAATCTACTAAATTTATAATTTAGTTTATTGTTTTGTACACCTAATGTTTCATGATGGAACAATTTGTGCGAGCGCAACAACCAGCATTCAAAAAATTCAGTAATATGAAAGGAGAATATTTAATGATGAGTGACGTGAAAGAATTAAGCTTGAAAGCACACGTGTCAGGTAACTCCTCCTCAAGAGAGAAAGTTAGATATGAAAACAGGTGTTTCATAACCTTAAGTATGTTTTTTTTTTAAAGTTCCAGTCACTCATGATGCACCATAGATTATTTAGAACACATGAAAATGCATTAGCCTACACTTTTCTTACCACCAACGGTGACACATCATAAAACATTCTATTTCATAAATGCATAAGTATGTACTTCATTTCAGCACATACAATGATAAGTTATGTAACTGCATAGGCAATCATTGCCTCACTACAGGTGTGTATAGCTATTCATTTAATGTATTATAATCTCCATCAGTCAACCTCTAGTGTATTACTAATGAAGAGGATCCATTAGACTCTTGAAGTTCGAATTCATGTCTCTAGTGATTTGGTTTTTTGCATGTTGAGAATATCTAAAAAATCTTAATATGGGAATTGAGGGGAGGGGCTTCACTTCACAGAACCCCATAGCGCCACAGGTTAGCATTGGAGTTAATTTAAAGCCTGGTGCGTCTCATACAGATGCTAAAGGATGTGTCCTCATGACACTTAAGTGACAAAGTATTTGACAACCTGGGAATCTCAACCAGCTGGGAAATCTCTCACAGGGAGCTGCAGGGGAAAATTTGTACAGTGTTTTCTGATCCACTAAACAAACGATCCAACATATTCCCAGACGTGAGTTTTGTTCCCACACCCCCTCCTCCTACAAGCCTTATTCTCATTTAAATTAGAAAACATATCTTGTAAATTAACGAGCAGAAGGTTGCAATCAAAGACATTATGCAGCATCTGTCCCATAAGCTCCTAAAGCAGAAATGACTCAAATTAGGTCCAGTTTGCCAGGTTTTTTTTTCTTCCAGGCGGGCTGCCATTTGAAGTAGTAAGTTTTTAAATGGTGACAGGTGTTATGTTTATACTCTTTATAGCCTGTGTTCAAACTTCTTTTAAATGGCAGCTGGTGAATTGTGGTGGAAACATGCAGCTTTTTTTTGACACAGACGAGAGTTCACCACCAAAAACAGTAGGGAGGCTAGATCTTGTGTATTTGTATGTGTCTGTACGGGTCTCCTCTTACATTCAGAGAGGATAAATCCCTTCGACAAAAAATAAAATGAACAAGAAAGAACAAATCACTTATTAGTTTGATCTATTGTATGTCTGGGCTAACCAACGGTACAGACAACTGTTTAATTTAGGTAAAATTAATTTAAATAAATTAAGTTTATTGGTGCAATGTCTTTGTGGGTTGAATTAAAAGTAGTTCTGCACTGACAGTTATCCACTCCTGGATCCATAGAATAGAATAGAATAGAACAGAAAGCCTTTATTGTCATTGTATTTGCAATTTGCAGATAAAATATAAACGCAAAACATAAAATATAAACTCACACACTCAACACAATGTAAACATGAGCACACTATGTAAAAAAACTCACATTATTGCACTGATTGAAAATTTAGACTATTAAGAACAGTGTCATGTCACCGTATTGCAGATTAGTTGTTAGTGTGAATAGAGGGTTACAGAGACGGAGAGTCAGCTAATGCTATCAAGACAGCCTCCCTTGCATAATGTAACACATTATGCCCATTTTTAGGTGCCTCCTGATGGATAAAGGAGAACTCAGGAAAATCTGTCATGTCGTTTTTGTGTAACCCTGCTAAGAGACAGTCAAACAAACTGAACTGATTACCTAACCTTCTTGATGCAGGTAACAATATACTTAAGTAAGTATAAGTAGAGGTATGGTATTATGGATTTCTTTTATGCAAACAGGATATTGATTTTCTTGGCAAGACAGTGAATAAAAATATATCCCAAAATGGAAAGCTACTCTGCATCAAAACCTGAAAAACAAAAATATAAATCAATGATGATAAAAATTCACTTGATTAATTTAATTTTGGATTTTAACCCGTGAGAAGAAAGATGTCTCTTTATTTCAAAATTGCAACGGCATTAGCATCCAAAATGCACATATTTGAACAAAAATCTCTTCTTTCTTTCTTTCTTTCTTCTCTTTTTCTCCTGCTTTACCTTCACCTTTCGCATTCCATTTCCAAGTAGAAACGAGAAAAATACGTCCTTTTTCACCTCCTGCATTGCAATATGTTTCACCACAAGGCCTTGGTGCTGACATATGGACTTGGAGAGCTCTACTGAAATCAACAGATGAGGATGGGCCTTGACTCCCTCAGTGTTTCTTCTTGCCTTGCACTTCAAATCATGTATCCACACAACAACTGTCCTTTGAAAGGGTTTTGTCCAACCCTGACCCTTCATTTTTCAAAGACCCAAGTCAATGTTTCAAACAAGGGCTGAGGCAGTGTAATTTCCGAGAGTGCTGTGACGACTGCTTGAAAAATTCAGCACTTCTGTATTTTAACAATAGCTGTTGAAAAAGTTTTTAAAAAGGTGGGAGATCGGGAAAAACGGTAACCAATTGCATCACCAGGTGGGTCCATACAGACAGAGCTTGTGTGTCTCTGTCATTGTGTAGTAGAGGATTTAGAAGAGAGGGTTGTATTGTGTGTGCAGATAGGCAGGTCAAAACAAAGTTCCTCACACAAAAGAAAATTCAACCTTTTCATGAAATAGGAAGTTGTTGTTTTTTCTGACTGGTTTCCAGAAACATGACAGACTGTTTGGCCATCATCTTGAAGGTTTCATGTGTGTCTACATGACTGGATGAGCATGTGCATGTGTGCTTGTGAAAGTTCATCTCTTTAATGGGACACATCCTTTGTCTACCACTGACAAGCGTGACCACTGTCCCAATCCCTCCAAATGTAGTTTCATGCATGGTTGAAACTAATCATTATGCATGTGGACGCTGGGATAGCTTTTACTGGGAACGATGGAGGATATTACAGCGGCATGCAAGGAGAGAGACATCACTCTCTATGTAAATACCACATTTTGAATATACCCTTGATTATAGACATTTTATTCTATATACATATATTTTGTATAAATTTTGTAGTCTTATTAGAAAAGTTTAACATGCCCGTGTGTAAACTTATTATCACATCTGGGATATATTACTTTATTTCAGTGCTTTGTTTTATGAAATTATTTACTCATGTTAAAATTTCATAAAAGTAGATACAGCTTTTGCTCATCCCCAAAGGAAAACAATGAGATTAAAGATGTGTTTATCGCCAAAGGGAAAGAAAAACAGCAGTTTCGTGAATGATGTTGGCATTAAATCGTTTTCAAAACCAATTTTCAGACATATGTTTTAATACTTGTGTGTCTACCGATGAATGACATCTCCAACACTCTCCAGTGATCTCTGAATCATCCCAGCTGCCTTTACTTCTCCTCTCCGCTGATGTATTCTGACATTCATGGGTCATTTTGGCTGAGATACATTATGCTTTCTTTTCTCCGCAGGCCCGGCAGACTCACTACAGCTCTGTTTGTTATTCAAGTTTCACTGCAAAAAAACAAACAAAAGATCTAACAAAACAAAAAACTGCTCAGTGGGACGTTTTGAATGACCTCATATTTTTAGAAGTCCAGGCTGTTGCTGATTGTGCTCCTGACTGTATAATGGCCATCTGACACTGGCGGAGCATCAAACTTGCCAATAAAGTGAGCTGCTAGGAGCCAACAGGTAGACTCGACTAGTAAAATTTATTTATGTTCCTGCCCGTGACCAATTTTAATGGAGACTGAGGCACAATGCTGCAGAACCTTTTCTTTAATATGGCCACACAGAACATAACAGACAATGGATGCTACTCTGCTGCTTCGTCCTCTATAGCGAGGTAAGGCTACTGACAGCTTTGGCCATTAAAGATGATTCACAATGCATTTAGTTTTAAAATTTACACCTATTTATACATAGTTTAGTATCTTTTTTTCATATTTCTTTCAGTTCAGATTCAGTTCCTTCTGCCCTGTTGGCCTGAGGAGACCTATAGAAACGCAGGACTTACCTTTACATAGTGGAGCCATCCACCTCTTCTCACCTGAGCTTCACCATGAGGGTATAACATATGAGGATTAATTTTATTCCCCCATCAGGAGTTGCTACCAGAGCAAAACAATGCTGATTTCCCATGTGCAAACACCATGGATGTATTAACACTTTGTTAGTAGAGTATTACTTCCAATGCAGAAAGTATGCCCTAAAGGGGGAATTGCTTATAATTTTTGAGACGATTTTTCATATCATTTAGTTGTTGTCTGCAGACTCAACCAGTACTGAAATTCTTTGCTTGACAATTAAGTTATAAATAATATGAAGCACATACATTTTGGCAATTTCACATTATGCAGTGATGTATTCCTTTAGATCAACTTTCAAAGTGTGAAGTGTGGTGATGCATGAAAAACCCAAATGGATGACATTGCTCGTAGTTAACTTTTATGTTTGTCCTAGAGCTTGTTTCACTTGAGAAAGTTAAATGACAGTATAAAGCCTTGGGACCAATATGGCTGCAGTTTATGACAACGGGGAAATGATTGATGTGGCTAAGCCTGCTGGGGAGATTGTGTTTGACACAATCAGATGATTATTACAATATAGATGACTTCATGTAAACAAAAACAATAATGGGGTATTACTTCCCCTTGAATCAACACAAACAGTGGATGCATTGAAAGTCATTGCTTATTTACCAAAAGCATCACTCTCAAAATAGATTCTTTTTCCTCTTGAAGTCATGCAAACAGCAAAGATGAATTTCAGCTAAAAAGGAAGTCAGTGTTTATTAAAACCCTAAGATCATAAATATGTCTGATAACAATGTGATCATATCTCTCAGTGATTGCTCATTTCCATTCCTAGTGTCTTCATTAGGGCTTGATTGGACATGTAAAATCCACTATATAGCACACACACTTAGAGTACAATGTTATCTTGATCAGCTAATTTAGGAGCTAGTGTCAGTGCATACATGGCTAATGATAATGAATTCTACTATTAATGAGCACTACATGTTATCACACTCAGGCACATTCCAACCTAGGTACTTAGCACAATAAACAGTGGAAAGGTCAGAATTTTGTGAAGAAACGTTAATTATACCCTCATTTATGATTTATTTGTGCAACATCTCTGATCCATTTTTTGGCAGTGAGCTGCATATGAATATGTTTTGCATTTAATTACAACACTACTTTTGACTTATCCTAATTGCACATCATGCAAAGTGCAAAAAGTGAGGAGGAGAGGGCAACATTGTGAGTGATGATTTTGCCATTTTTGTTTTTTTAACACAGCCTATAGAGCACAGCGTATACATTTGTAATATATAAATAACTAAAACTTATTTTTTTCTCTGAATCCCAGGACAGTACCTTTTTGCATACGGTGCAGTGTTAGGGACCAAATTAAGACTATTGAGAAGGTGGAGGAGGTTATATTCTTGCGAACCAAGCCACTAGCTATAGCCAGTTTTTGAAGTCAGTGCTGGTAACTTAAAATGAGTATTCAGCTATTCATTTGACTAATGCGGTAACTCAAATAAAAAATTAATTAATAGTACACAAAAATACCTAATTGAAATAATTTACAATAATTCCTATCTGTGTATAGTTGGTTGCTGTAGCGTGCTGCATTTGGCTCCAGTCCGCCAATAAAATACTGTAGAAAAAATGAACCAATCATTAGATAATCTTACCTGCTGATCCAATAGCCCATCAAGTGGGTTGTTAGCTCCAGAAAGCTAATGACCAGCCGAGCCAGTAGCTTGTGGGTCTGCCGAATGGGTTACCACTTTAGTAAACTGAGTAGTCAATAGATATAGTCTCTGCCGACTTCCCATTAGACTTAATTTTGTCCCAAACCCTGTCCCATATCAGTAAGGTAATAGACAATAGTATAATTCACCAGCTCTCAGATATTTGTTTGTTGTTCTTTAACAAACTCATCCCTTTAGCTGTCATCATTAATATCCCTTTGCTATTTGTACAGTTTTCTTTCTGCCTCTTGTTTTGGTAAAGAACTGTATGTTGTCACTTTCAATCTACTTTGAAATACATTCATTTGAGCTCAAATTTGAAATGCCTTCTAGCTGGCCCTGTTGTAGAGGAATGGCACTTGTGCGGTCTTCATCATATTGTTGCTCATGTAGATAACGTCTATGCAGGCCACACTGAAATGTGTATGTGTCTTTATGCGTCTCTGCGTTAACTTATAAGTAACTGCATGGACGTCCTTGCATTTTTATTTATTTATTTTTGTCCTGACGCTCCGTACTGACAGGGATTATTCTTATCATCTTTCAGCTCATGATTGTGCAGAAAGGTCACATATGCACACATGCATTCACACGCATTCACGCTCATTCGCATGCTATCTGAGGGCGGGCTTCGACCTGCCAGGTGTTAATCCGCTCAAACCACACACATACACACACACTATATTTTTGATTCAGGCCACATTCATCCAATTTGATGCCGCCGACTCAATGTGTTTGCAGAGTAGACAAAGAGGGTGAAAGAAACAAGCCAATAAATGCCTTTTGTTACATTTGTATGGTCACCAGGCTCCCTCTGCTACCTCATTCACAGACACTGAACCTGGCTTTGGAAAGCATATTGAATCAGGTGTGTGTTTGTGTCTCAGTGAGCAAAAGTCAGAGAGACTTAAGGGACTGCTTTACAAAAAATCTCAAAGTCATTCTAACTGATGATGGAAAACTACATTTCTAACATACATAGTCACCTGTTTCATGAAAAAAATGACCATTTTATATAGACATGTACAGTATAATGTTGTCATCCTAACATTTGAGGCTTGTTGATAAAGCTTGAATACAGGCCACAGTGAATTTTCTGTTTTTTAAGGTTTCTTTTAACTGCTGATGTGTGACTGTAGATAACATTCCCATTGCTGAATTCATTAGGTGAGAGTTGGACTCCACCAGGGCTGCCTTTTGTCACAGACTCTGTTCATAATCTTTGTGAACAGAATTTCTAGGCGTAGCCAGGTGGCGGAGGGTGTCCGGTTTGGTGGACTCAGGATCGCTTCTGTGCTTTTTGCAGATGATGTCGTCCTGTTAGCCTCATCATGAAGTGAAGTGGCTGGGATGAGGCCATGGTTCTCAGTCGGAAAAGGGTGGATTGCTCACTCCAGGTTAGGGATGAGTTGCTGCCCCAAGAGGAGGAGTTCAAGTATCTTTGGGTCTTGTTCAGACTCTGTACTGGTCTGTTGTGGTGAAAAGGGAGCTAAGCTACAAGGTGAAGCTCTCGATTTAGCGGTCAATCTACATTCCTACCCTCATCTATGGTCATGAGCTTTGGGCAATGACCAAAAGAACAAGATCACGGATACAAGCGGCTGAAATGAACTTAGAGATAGGGTGAGGAGCTCAGTCATTCGGGAGGGGCTCAGAGTGGATCCGCTGCTCCTCCACATTGAGAGGAGTCAGCTGGGGTGATTCGGGCATAGGATGCCCCCCTTGATTTTGTTGTACTGTAGACAAAATGTGTATTTGACAGTAAGCAGAGATGGCTGCTCTCCTATTTGATGTGTTGTATCCTGAACCAGATCCATATCCCACTGAATCCATCAGGCTGCTTAAAGCTCCTTTGTCTTCTACCTCTAGCACTAAACAAACAAACATCGATCAACCCTGGAAACCTTCAACGGACTTTAATACATCACTTTTTAAAAACTTTTTCTTACAACTTTTGACCTGGTATCTCCAAGTACGTAGCGTTTGTGCAGTGTACTGTATGGAAAACAGAACATTTATATAGAAGTTCTACAGCGAATCTCTGGAAGCGTGATGTTTAATACTCTTAAACAGGATGACTCTGCTGCAGGATTAACTGGGTCATGCCTTGCCTTTTTTTATTGTGCATTCAGTAGAATAGCTTTCAGGATATGAACAGGCATCTGCAGCTGACATCTCACAATATAAGATGTGGGCGTGCTGCATGGGCCAAAGGCAATCAACATTGACTTAATCATGGGTCTGAAGACATTGCATGTCAATTAGCTAAATGCAAGGCAGAAATTAGGACCAATTATGGTAGATGTAATGGGATTTATGACTTCTGCAAAGCACATGGATGAATGTCGCTCTCTTAGTGTGGTGATGGAGAAACCTGTTTCATGTGTCTTAGGAGGATTATGTGTCATATGTGCAGATACTTCAAGTCGGCCCACTCAAAAATCCTGCTGATTCATAGAGGGCGGAACAACTCACTTTCGAACAGCTTCAGTAATCATCCATGTGCCACCATTGTTGTCACAGATGTTTCAAATTGTCTTTCAAGATAATAACAAGAGATCATTTGGCACCAAATGGTTAGAATGTGGTGCTGCAAATCCCAGGCTGAGTGGTTTCATTATATCTCTGGGTACCCATACTAAAAATAAACGTGGCAATTTAACTAAAAATTTCCACTAAAATTTAAAGAATTACACCTCAGAGCTGTTTCCACACAGCATGAAGTTTATTCGTACATCTGTAAACAACGCCTTGTTTTGGTGATTAGTTACTGTAGCAGTCGAGTCTCCTGCCACCACTCTTGTGGGTTCCTCGGTGATGACAGCAGCGATGATGACTGAAATATTTCAGTCTGGATTGACTGCCAGAACATGGGCCGACATTGCCATCCGTGAAGTCACATCGCTAGCCTTGCTTAAAAATCTTATTTTGAATGGGAAAACAAGTGACATTTCAATGACTTTCACGTTGAGAGGACATTCATAATTTCAGATGGTCTAATGTTTTGAAACGCAGCTGATAAATGGCTTGTTGTATTTAAAATTGCATGAACAATAACTCCTAATAGTGTCATATACTTTCCATGGCTTTTATCCTGGTGGTTTTCTGTAATTTGTAATACAAATGATTCAAAGGATATAATAGCAAACAACTACACTCCCACCAAATCACACAAACCTTAATGTGGGATTTCACTAAACACACTGTTTGTTGCAAGTAAATACTTCAACTTCTCAATGAAACATAACCTGTTATAAAACATCTAACATGGACTTTTGGCAAAACATTTAACACTTTAAGGCCCCACTGCGGTTGTATCGATGTCGAAGTAGAGGACGAACGGACCTTTAGTCTGCTTCAAGCAAAGTTACAACCTTCTGTTTAGGTCTTTCAAGGAATGCTGTTTTAGTTTTTGTCAAATAATATAAAAGCAACTACTACATGATCCACTTTTGATCAAAGTTTCAGGGTTTGCAATTTTCCAGAAAGGGAGCCAGGAGGTCAGTGGGGCTTTTTACAGACATTGCTGTTGCAACCACAGCCATCCAATGCATCTTTATACCAGCCAAGTGTATGTGTGTGTGTGTGTGTGTGTGTGTGTGTGTGTGTGTGTGTGTGTGTGTGTGTGTGTGTGTGTGTGTGTGTGTGTGTGTGTGTGTGTGTGCACGACCTCTTGCTGCTGTACAGTATGTTTTCACACATAAGGCCAGTCACACACCCAGTGGTTCGGAAAATGACTCAGTCTGACCTTAGTCTCAGCTAACATTGTGCAGGAGCTACATGTCCTATATGTACAATAGGCTCAGTGGCTAGCAGGTAAACACAAAGCCACCAAGAAAGGTCAACTTATCCAGATCTTAACAAGATTAAAAATGATACATGAAACCTCGGGGCTGCTTTTTATCCTTCTACACATAAAGAAATATATATTTCTAAGCTTTTCACGCTCCTAATTATTGCAAAGGTGAAGTTGTGGATTTAATGCTTGGCAATTCGATCTTGAGAAAGGCCTTACGCTGAAGTGCATTCCCCTTGTGTACCAGTACTAAACTAAATAGAACCAGCTACCAGTGCCTTCCTTTCTCGACTGCAATCTATTCACATCCACCGTTCGATTTCAGATGAGGCAGTTTTATGCGGGTTTATGGTTTATGTTGGGCCATGATTCAGTGTCTGTGCACATGAGCCTGTGAAAACATTGTCCTTCATCCTATCTGCATGTGTCTATTTGTGTGTGCATGTGTGCATATCCTGCATTTGCATATGTACGAGTCCCGAGACTGCGGGCCATTTTATTATCTGAATGGGTCCAGGCAGCACTGGGCCGAAACCAATCACATCAACCGGCTATGATAGGAATCCTGGGGGACAGCATCAACTAAATTCCTTCACTTTTCCATCTCAAATGTGGCTCCTCTTTACTTTATATGCACATGAATCAGCCACATATGACCATTTAAGATAACTGCAGTAATCAAATTGTCACACAGAAGAACCCCACCTGCATACACATTTCAGAGGAATACAGTATAATTACAAATACATTTTACCATGCATCTGCATCCCCACAGCTAATGCCAATACAGTATGGCTTTTATTGTGTCATATTTCCAAAACCGACAACAAAGCATGACTTAGATTTTTACTTTTGTCACCACTAGAAATAAAAAATCCTAATAAGACATATAAATATTACATTTAATTACATATAATTGTGTCTTTGATTGTCAAAAACTGGCATTTTATTATGACGTTTCATCATAGTGTATGTGATAATGAGGTATAAGCTATTTAGTATTAGCATGCTATAATTTGACAATGAGCATTAAACACAAAGTACAGCTGCCAAAGCCTGCTTGATACGAATGTCATTAGTTTTGCAGGTATTTAGTCATAAATAAAAGCAGTGGGCAATTTTGACCTGATAATTGTGGTTAATGAATGAATGAGTCTAAAGAGCATTCTATCATGTCTGCATTTTTTTAACATTGTTTGAGTTATGATTGTATTTCAAATCAATGCAGGAGAACCTGCAAATCTGATTCCATGATTCCATGCATCCTTGTCAAACCCTGGTGCCTATATTACCCGCAATCCAACTCAACCACTGACAGGATTCCAGTGTGATATGCTTGTATACTGACTTTTGCCTCGAGCTGTTTGCCTCAAGCAGAGATGAGGAACATGTCACAGATATCTGTTAAAATCACTTCTTTCTAACTCCACACCCAGAATGTTTACTCTTCTTCAAACTTGGAGCCCTCAGTCCCAACAGGGTGACTAAGTGATTTATCTGATTTTGCGCGGCTGCCTCTGGAGCCACAAAAGGCTTTATACAACTTTTTTTTAAATGTGATCAATACTCAATACTTGTAAAAATACTTTACTGTGAAAAGGTGATGGATTCCTTCTTTAAGGGGCCACAAGATTAAGTGATTACTGGTCCGAATGAATATGTGTACCAAATTTAATGGAATTTTAATGTTGTTTTTTTACAATTAATCCACTTTATTCCATTGTTTATTACTGCTTATTCTTTTTAGTATTGTACTGCCATAAATGTTATTATTATTATTATTTTTCATCTTGATCCCTGGACAGATGTTACAAAGTCACCCTAAAAAAACAGAACAGTTATTCAAATCACATTCTTTTTAGATATCTGTTGTTTGTTTGTTTTGTTGTTGTTTTTTCTTTTTTTGTATACGTCTAGGAACTTATCTTATATTTATATTTATATTCGTCTCACTTCCATGCATGCCAATCGTCTATTAGGAGAGTGACAAAATAAAGATCTTGAACTTGAACGAGACATTTCACTTAAAACCAGCACCAGCACCAGCTCCATTGTGGGGCAATGGGGCTTGTGGCGGAAATGAAAGTGAATCAGAAATACCCTCAGGATCCATAGGATACAATTAGTGTCTGTACCAAATTTTGGGTTCGTCACTAAGAAGATGATAAGAGAAAAAAAAAGACCAACTGGTCATCCTATATAAAGTCATGGGAATACCAAAGTTGGTGGGACTCATCGTCATGGCAATCCTTCCAATAGTTATTAAGATACTGAATGGTGAGCCGAGCGACTGACCAACATTTCCAATGTGGCTGAAAAACATCCCTTCATCATCCCTTTTTCAGTGTCTCATGATAAAAAAATCACACCATATGAAAACTGTCTATAACCTTTGTTTATTACATCTTTAATTAAAAACGATAACAATCATGAAATGCAGCAGCCTTATTGCTCAATCCAATTTAAAAGTGGTTGGAAGGCATTAGAGGGATGAAAGCTGATTTCTAATCTCAATAAACACACATGCAAAGCCGGCACTTAGCTTCAAGGGACTTCCAAATTATTCCATAGTAGTAGTGCTGTCGTGACCGGGGCTTCATCTCCAGATGTGATAGGTCGAAACGGAGGAGGAAGCGATTAATGAATCACACCTTGTTTGCTTTGCTTCCTTGCATCGATTAAGGATAGGGACTGCAAAGAGCAGTTGCTAAATGTTTCATAAGGCATGAATTAAGAATGTGAGGATCCCCTCTAGGGAAGACAAAAGACAGCAGGCGGATAGTGAGAGGAAAAAGCTATTGAACACTGGGAAGGATCACTGAGAGGTGTGTGTGTGTGTGTGTGTGTGTGTGTGTGTGTGTGTGTGTGTGTGTGTGTGTGTGTGTGTGTGTGTGTGTGTGTGTGTGTGTGCCTGCACTTGTGCATGCTAAGGTTAGTTTTCCTGGAAAGCCATAGGCCACATATGAAGCTTCATTGCTGTAAAGAGGAAGTCACTTGAGGCAGACACACACATAAAAACTAAACAACAGACAAACACACACACTTAGTCCACTCATGCAGATCAGTAAAGCTGATGATCTTAAAGTGTAATCCATCCTGAACAGCAGCTCTGCTTGTGTCTTTGGGTTCATTTCGAAGCGTCTGGGTCCTTTGAATCTAAATCCACAAAATCCATTTAACCATGTTATGAAGTTCTTTAATTCAAATCAATAACACAAAATGCTTTTCAAAGTCTCCGAGGGCTGTTTCAAAAAGCGAAAAAGGAGATGTGAGGGTGCAATGGGAATATTGCAAACGAAGAAAACAAGTCGCTGGATCAAACATTGCTCACAAATTCACACTCCAGCACATTTAAGGAAAAGTCTGTCGACACAAGAGACAATTATCTTGCATCTAATTCAATTAATTTCAAGAGAAGTGGTAGATGATTTCAAAATATTTATATATTTAAGCAACGAATACAGTTGATTTAAAACCAATGGGTCTTTTCAGGTCATCAGCCTCACACCTTCCTTGTTTGTAGACGATTGTACTACCACTGGGCCGAGGGGAGAAACGGTACTTTATCTAAATGACTGCTGAGAGAGAGGGAGGGTTGAGCTCTCCCAGGAAAAGTGGGTTTTCTTTGAATTCAGTTTGGGAAATGAGTGTTGGCTGTAATGGGTTCATTAAGGAGTTTGCCAGCAGCCGGTGTGGCTGGCATGCCTACTCAAATTGTTCTTCTTTCAGTGAATTCCAGAGAGTTGCTTTTCATTTAAAGGACAGGACAGCACACTCGGTAAGTCTGAGAAGACGACCAGGTTTGTTGAGGCACAGACACACAGCTAGGTCTGCAAGGAATTAGCTGCAGGACTGAATTAAAGTAGATGGAAAAAGATACAAATAAGTGAAAAAAATCACGAAGAAATCTTGCATGTATTTGTCATAACGAGTTTACTTTGTGAACTCTGACGACTTTGACAAATAGCAAAATACTCATAATTGATCATTTTGCGCTACATAACAACAAATTATCAAGAGTTATAAGGCAGGCGTCCAAAATCTCCCACATGTGCTGAGTTAATTTGAGAGGGTAACCTTTAACACGATAGCTTAATATTCATATCATTTTCACACTCATCAAACCTTCATCGTAATCCATCTGTTCTGTACGCAAGCATCTGTGTTCTCTCTGCACTCATTTATTCAAATCTTGCATAATTTGCCTGCAACTAAATAAATCCCTCGCATTTAATGACAGAATGCATTGTTGGTAATTTCCCTGCAGCATGACACGAGTATTTCCTGATCTTCCCCCTATTATCAGCAGGATGGCATAATTTGTCTATGCCTTATGATACTGACATGTCTATCGCTCAGATCTGGTTACATTTAGGTTACATTTAGTTAAAAGAAACATTTTGTGAACGTAAAGCAGACATTTCTACAGCCACACATTCCTGTAGCTCTTTGCAACGACACATAAACAATCCATATTGCAGCTCCTGAAGACAGCGTACCAATTTCCTGAACTTTACACCAAAACAAAATATCTGTATGAGGTAAACAGAATGGCATCCTTGCAAAGGGCAGGCGGATGAGAGAGTCATTCATTCACCCCCATCCCTCCTCTGCCCTCCCCCAACTTCCCTCTGCAAACCAATACTGATCCCGAGCAGCAGAGGGGCTGACGGAGGGCCTGTCCGGCAGACACGCCGACTGTGCCCAGTGGTGGATTAATGTGGTTACTATTGAATACCTGGGTTAGGAATCGATCTGTCTGTGCGTGGCATGAATGTGCAAGGAGGTGGGATCGGTGCGTGAGTGTTGTGGTGCTTGTGGGATGTGCTCTCTTTGTGCGTATACTGCGTGTCTTCTCGAGTTTGCCGTGACCTTTAAACCGTGCTTGTTTGCCTCGTGCTGATGTGTGTACTACATTGATTTCAATACACTGCTCGTCCTCTCGAATGTTCGTTTTCACATGATTCACATGTCTGCCTCTGTGTGAGCACGCACATTTACCAGCCTTCCCTTTTGATTCTCGTTAATTGTATCTGCGGGCCATGTCTTCGCTGATCACCTGTCTCCATTTGGACGATGGATGGAGGGCTGATGCCATGATAGGTTTCTTCATTGCCCGATACAGCTCTATTAAATCTAGTCTAATTTCATTTTCCTTGGTGATTTGGCCACATGTCTCCAGCACAGAGGCCTCAATGAGCTCTGGATTGAATTGAATCTAGGCATATCAGCCTCTGAAGGGATCAGATTTAGCTTTAGTTCCATGGCAGCAGGTGAGTGTTTTTGATTTGATTGTGCTTGGAGGTATCTTTTGTATGTTTTTGCATGCTGCGGTGGCCAGAAAGCACCACTTGTAATGTTTGTGAACTATTTTCCCAGACCAGTTGCAAAAACACAATCACAATAAAAAAAAAAAAGACAAAAATA
Source organism: Chaunax sp. Z400 (assembly GCA_037577475.1). Taxonomy (NCBI): domain Eukaryota; kingdom Metazoa; phylum Chordata; class Actinopteri; order Lophiiformes; family Chaunacidae; genus Chaunax; species Chaunax sp. Z400. Next base: position 10,574,533 of record CM075204.1, read on the forward strand.
TCCATATAGTGTAGACACTGAAATAATGAAAAATGAATGGGAAGAATGATGAAAGTTTGAAAAACGTTGGAAGTAAATTAAGGATTTACATCTTACCTAATTGCTCTGGTGGATGCAGCAGTTTTTTTATAAAACATGTTTAATTATTGTTGATTTTCTCTGTTGTACTTTCAGAGCCATCTTAGAGAGACTTTATTAAGATTTCTCGCTTCGTCTTTTCAGGCGTTTTGGGAAAACGGGTCACACTCTGGTTTCATTTAAAAGGTAGTGTCTGGATTTTAAGGAGCGGAAGAAAAATGGTTGCATCTCGACCGATGTGTTGAAGCGGAATCAAATATTACTCATTATTATGCATTTCTTTTCATTTACAGTGTCATTATTCCATTTGAGTTCTTTGAAACTGAGAATGACCAAACTTCTTTTATTCATTTATTCACTAATCACTGATATTGAGGGAGAAGGCCCAGCATTGAGACCATAAAGTAATGATAAAGGCAACTCTTACTGAAATAAAAACCAAAAAAATGGTCCTAATTTAGTGTATAACTAATCACACACAAACGTACACCAGACATACTGCACACACATGCTGCACACCCTGACAGCGATCCAACAATCTGGGTAAAAATCCTCCCAGTCAGTGATCACCTCTGATCTGTAAATCAGTGGCTTCTGGTTGCTTCCTCCCAGCCTGCTGCCTCAGTGTCTCCATGGGTGGGTTTCTTTGACTAAGACCATGCAGCAGCATGTAGCCACTGGTGATGAATTGTCCCATTACTCTGTGACTTCCCTGCTGTTTACCAGTGGTCTACCACAGTGTGTTTTACATTCTGGAGTGTGTGTGTGTGTGTGTGTGTGTGTGTGTGTGTTTTATATCCTATTATCAGGTCCAAATGTCTTCATGGACATAAAAACATGAGGAAAATCTTTCTAAATAAGACATTTTTACGATCCTGTAATGTAGTCCCTGATGAGTTTAGGATTATATCCTGGATTTGGAGTTAAGAAACCAGCTGAATACATTATACATATTAACACTATCATCAAATAATTATGAATTACACAACCAGTGATTATGGAGCAACTTTATTATTCAGTTGGAGTCATGCTCTCCACCAAAGCTGCATTCAATATTTGGACTTTTAGCTGCTCAATATTGTGTTCATGAGCTCATTAACAGTGTCTGTCTGCTGTTTGCTGCTCAGCAGGTAGTCAAGTGTGTTTATAAATCCTAAAGCAGAAGTTATTTTTACATATATATGTTTTGTGTGATCACCCATATTTGTTTGTTATATTTATATATTTGTTTGATTGTTTGCAAGATATCTAGAAATGTTGTCAGTGTATTTTGCTTTTGTGTCTCGGTGGGTCTTGAGAGAAGGAGGAGTTGACTGAATTTTGACAAATGGGCGATTCTGGATAACTTTTCCACCTTCTTCAACATTTCAAGACTTTTCAATATTGTACCACTACCGTGTAAAAACAAATAATAGATGGATCATAACCTAGATCTGGGAAATGGTGAATGTAAGCAGCACCAAAAAGATGGTCATAAAATGGTGACATTAATGCTGAGAATATCCAAATTCTGGGAAACATTGTCCATCAGCGTTGACAATGTCAATCAATGAAAGAGTCCTGCCAGAGTCCTGCTCTCTGTTGAGCCCATATTGATACTTGAAGTCTGTTTTACTGAATTAAAACAATGATATCCAATGAAATAAGATGAAACAGCTCCATGCATTTAATGAATAGACAGCTAGTAGCTAAATGGTATTTTGTAAATTGTACAATTTTTTACACATCTTTATCAATTCTGTTGATTTTGCTCTATTAGTTCTTTCCATTTATGTTTGAAGAAGGTTTAAAGTCACAAGTATGTTTCATAAGAAAGATGCACATCCCTCCTCTTTGATTTTTCCCCCCACAAAGGCACACACTCACCGGTTATGATATAGTGCAATATAGTGAATTATGACATTCCCACATCGGACAAACAACCTATGGCTTCTGCACATTCGTGAGCTAAGCCCATCCCACACAGACAAGCATGATCATAAAACGTGATATGTGACCAAACAAAGTAGTCCTCAGTTAAAAACTCATAACAGCAGAGTGATTTGTTGTCCGCTGCAGTAGCCTTGCCACTTAATTGAAACACAAATGGAACCAGTCAGCTCAGTGGTTGCCTCTGAGACCCCGAGGCTATTTATTCTCTTGGTTGCACTTCTGCAACCTGATATAAATATGTCATAATTCATGACAATTCATGATTAACTAATGTGAAGCCTGATGCACTCATTCACTCTTCATTAACCAACCCTTTGCCCTCCTGGCTGCTTTCCGAATATTTTATTGTTATCAACATTTATGAAATATTTCACTGCTTCACTTTATTATCTTAGCAGCTTAAATCTAACAGGCAACTCCTCCCTAATTCATTTCAACTAATCAGGTCATCCTCAAGCTACCCCTCCTCTCTATACCTGCTCAGGAACCAATCACTAATAACCATCCTCTTCATCAATCGAGTTAAGCATACCTGGAGAACACTGCTTCTGCCTCCTGATGCTTATGCATACATTCCTACCCCTGCCTCTTTTTTTTTTCTGGCTGCAGCACATTGCTGTTGCTGTTAAGTGCTGTTTGCTGTACTCTGTCGTCTTGTGTGAAGCCGGTTAGTGAATCTGTAAAGCTGCTGTTGAATCATTCGTAATGCACCAAAGACTGTTTTGCCTCAAGAAGGCTTGTTATGGAAATGAAACCGTTTGCACCATCGATACCCTGCTGTTAGTGGAAATACAACAACATGTTGGTGTTCAGAACATCCAGCCTGAATTTTAGTTGTACTGCCATAAACCTGGTTCTCTGAAACTTGCAAAGTTTCCAATCTACGCTCTGTATTCAATGCTTGTTATCCCTAAATGAGTGTTCCCTTGATGTCATACAGCATACCTGCTACAGTAGTAATTCTGACTGCCCAAAATGTGTTTCTCAGCTATTATAGCTGACACAGCTGTGGTGTGCAGCTGCCCAGCCGGGAAGGAAAAGATAATAAAAAACAAACTTATCTCAGCCAGAAGCCCATTCATTCCTGTGCCATCCATTTTGTCTGCATATTCAAACATGAATACATCAGTGGATGCAGAAGAAAACTGCGATAAACATTCCAGCACTGTGACTAATACATGGAAACAAGGGTGCAAATGGGAGGTTGTTACCTGCTCCTTGTGGCTCCACATGTCAGTCACTCCTCTCATGATTAGAATCGGGGAGGGATGTACAGAGCGGTGGGGTTTGTAGGGCTAGTCGTTGCTATGAGTCTGCAGTCTGGTCTTTTCACCACCACAACTGGACTCGTTAACCCTTCTGTTGTGTTCCAGTCAAATGTGACCTTTTATTTCTAAAAATGTTGTCATAAGGTTCCATGACTTTGTTCAGACATGGCATCTGAAAACACACAAAATAAATTTCGAGAATTTTTATTCAATTTTTTGGTGTTTTATTGAACTTGTGTACATCCTTGGTGTTCCCGGTCAAAAACGACCAGTCATTAGAAACGCCATTTTTGGCCTCCATGGCAACCCCCATGGGAACCTATATATTAATATCATATACAGTATATATAAGAAATATAGATTTTATAAGAAACTCAAGGAACTCAAAGATCTGACTAGGAAATAGCCCAAGGTTAAAAAAAAATAAAAATACATTTAAGTATTACTTCATTCAGACCCTCCCTTTATTGTGCAGACTGATCGCATCACCCATGTACTGAAATCCCAAATGTCAAGAATAGTCTCCCGCTTCAGTCGTCGAGTGGTGGTGATCCAGTTCAAGCCATGTTTAAAATGTAAAAATATACAAGTGAAGCCCATGCAACTCCACACAACGCTGTGTGTGTGTGTGTGTGTGTGTATGTGTGTGTGTGTGTTACTGTGATTAAGAGTTGTCAGTTTGTTTAGCTACTCTCTGCTGACCATTTCAGACCTGCTAATTAGAGCATTTAAACATCAACTATTCAATTATGTGAATAAAAAGACATCAACAAGTCTGAGAAACTTACTTTAATGTTGAGCATCAAAACCATCACTTGGTATAACAGTCATGATTAATGACTGTATTATTATCAGTTTTAGGGGTGCTGAGATGAAATTCAGGTGTGCTTGAGGACCCTAAAAAGGGTCTAAAAGCACTAATGCTGCATAGAGAAGAGTCTGAATAGAAAGAGACAGCAGCTGAAATGCTTTTTTTTTACTTCTCTTTTGAGGGAAAGACAAAATAATCATTTTAAGGAACAGGTGGTGAGTTTTTATGTGAGGGGGATGAAAGTTTGAGTGAAATCAGTGGTTGACTCACACAAAGGCTGAGACTGTGATTGGTGACTAGAGAGAACTATAGAGTAATGATTAGGCAGCTTTTTCTAGCCTTGATCTCAGCCCGGGAGAGTAATGGCATGAAGATGGGCTATCTTCTCCCACTGTGGGCTCCTGGCTCAGGAAAGGCTTTACCGAGTGAGCTCATCAAGTGTTTGGACAGTGACACCATTTCTTATTATGGTGGATATAAAATAACAGTGAAGTAGCAGCTAGCAGATCCTTATTTTCACATCACCAATTATTACACTGTCATTAAAATAACTCAACAGATTATGATGGCGATGAATTATCAGGTCTATTTTTTTTACTTGTCAGAAATGTTTCATGGGCAACTGCCTCTGGGAGAGGAGAGATTTGGAAAGTGTTGCAGTCATTGCAGATTTGAGACAAGCAAAAAGACGTACAGAAACATGGATGTGGATTTTTTTTTTTAAATAGTGAGGAAGCAGTGAAGGGCAGGAAAAAAGAAACACCTGACAGCTCAAAGCCCTGATTCCACTTTGCCTGCATGAAACTTTACACCTATACAATATTTGGCCCTGCTCGCCTCATCGCTGTCAGCCTTGAGACTGTCCCTCTTCACACCCAGGCATTATCCACAGTCTGACATGCACGCTCAAATCCAAACTAACACACAAACAAACATACACAGTCACAAAAACTGTGTATGCTGTCAGTACACATACCCCCGATGGGTACACACACTTCAAGTGATGTGAAGGAAAAAAATCCTACCAGCTGTCCACCTACAGATTGAGAGGCTGGAGCCTTACCTGGGGACACACACACACACACACACACACACACACACACACACACACACACACACACACACACACACACACACACAGGCTTGTCATTTTAACTGTGCTAACATGCTGAAACTTGCATGTGGTGGTCAAAGGGGATGACAGTTTTTACCCCACGTACTCTGCATCAATACATAAACAAAAATTATTGCATAGGAAATGGGGGAAAACAGACTTTTGACTAATTGCCTCATTGGTGTGAATCAACCGATCTGAAAATGTTGTTTAACCAGCAGCAGTTTCATCCACCTGCAACCATGCTTGAAATAGTTGATCCATTAAATGAATGACAAACCTGCTGAATGAACAAATCAATCACACACAGATTGTGTTGTTTGGTTAAAAGGTACCTGCCAGCCTGAATATTTCATCTGGTGTCACAAACTGCAAAACCTGTACAAAAACTCATAGACATACACATACACAGAATCATACACAAACTCATACACAAACCCCATACACAAAATCATACACAAACTCATACACATACACAGAATCATACACAAAATCATACACAAACTCATAGACATACACATACACATACACAAACTCATACACAAAATCATACACAAACACATACACATACACAAAATCATACACATACACATACACATACACAAACTCATACACAAAATCATACACAAACTCATACACAAACTCATACACAAGCTCATACACAAACTCATACACAAGCTCATACACAAGCTCATACACAAACTCATACACAAGCTCATAGACAAACTCATACACAAGCTCATACACAAGCTCATACACAAGCTCATAGACAAACTCATACACAAACTCATTCACAAGCTCATACACAAACTCATACACAAGCTCATACACAAACTCATTCACAAGCTCATACACAAACTCATACACAAGCTCATACACAAGCTCATACACAAACTCATACACAAGCTCATAGACAAACTCATACACAAAGTCATTCACAAGCTCATACACAAGCTCATACACAAACCTGTACACAAACTCATACACAAGCTCATACACAAGCTCATACACAAACTCATACACAAGCTCATACACAAGCTCATACACAAAGTCATTCACAAGCTCATACACAAGCTCATACACAAATCCGTACACAAACCTGTACACAAGCTCATACACAAAGTCATTCACAAGCTCATGCACAAGCTAATACACAAGCTCATGCACAAATCCGTACACAAACCTGTACACAAACTTGTATACAAACTCATATACAAACCCATACTCAAACTCATGCACAAACCTGTACTGCTCTTTACTCACGTATTCCCTCCATCTCCTACTCTCTCTCTCTCTCTCTCTTTCCAGTGTATTATTTCTTTGTTTTTAGAGAAAGTGAAGCCACTGGCAGGTACTTTGAGTTCTGATGTGCCAACAGTGATACTCACCAACTCAACCTTTCCTAATTACATACTTCCATCCAGACGTAAAACCCTAGTTGTTTACTTGTATGCGTGTTTTTGTGGCCATCTCTGCTGAATTGTTTGCAGCTGGGCATTTTTCACTGAAATGGGACTTTGTCTCTAGAGCTCACTGGATAGATCTGAGCCCGGGCAGTAAAACTCATTTGGGGGTATTATGGACTGAGCGGAAAAAGTACTGTGAATGGTAGAGTAGATTATGGAGCGATTCCCTTGTGCTCTCCTCCTCCTCTTCACATCACAACGCCGATACACACACAGGCTCTGCTGCATTGCTTGTCCTTTGGATCAAACCAGATTTGTATTTAGTCAGCTGGGAGCTGGCCAATTCATGCTGCACTAAACAGTATGGCTCGCCAGATTGTGTTGCCATGCCTTTACATTTGTTTGGCTGTCAACCAATTTTGGCATAACAAGAAGTCAGGACATGGCAAGGTTAGAGTTTTGTTGAACTCCAATAGGAAATCACACCTGCAAGCATTCATACACCTTGCAAATCGTTTCCACCTGCGCACACATAAACAGGAAATACCCCACAAAATACCAATTGCTCCTCTATGCTTCATCTCTCGAGTTTACTGTATATTGCTATTCTAGCCAACCGAGATTGTTAGATAGCTCAGACAGATATCCCACATCCCCGGATCTCTTTCTGGGTTATTTTCTATTTAGCCTTCTAGTGGCTGGTCTCGCATGGCTGCACCAGCCTCATCTTGCTCAACGCTGCACCACGAATCCATAAAGCTACCCTGAGGATTCGAGCCTGTCAATTTGTGTTGTTTGTTTTGTTTTTTGTTTTTTAAAAATTCTGATTCCTGCCCTTCATGGTTCTCCTCTATCCCTGAGTCACAGGTTTGAAGTAAAAGAGATGAAAAGGAAGTAACAGAAATATGTGCAGGAGACTGGAGATGCAAAGAGCGTTTTGGAAGAGAGGCCGGTGCAGAAAAGTCCAGGGGGCTTGATAGAAATTATGAAAGTGGGAACCAGGGCCCTGGGAGAGCGGGTAGAGGATATTAAAAGGCTGGAGGGGAAATCTGGGAGCAACAGAATCGGAACAGTCTGAAAGGAATGTGTGGTGTGGAGGAAGAGGTGAGATAGAAGGGGGCATCAGGGTTGGAAAGACAGTATGGAAAGGGAGTGAAGGAATGACTGAGCATAGTGGTCAGGGAAGTTAAAAGGTTTCCTCAGATTGGAGTTGATGGCAGGGGAGAAGAAGGAGAAGGGAAAGGCTGGGGCAGGGCTATAACTGGAGGAGAGATTAGACTGCTGCCTGCCTGTCTAGGACTGATGTAATACACAACAAGGTGGCTGTTTCTGATCGAATGATGAGCTTGCAAATTGCCAAGCAGCCCAAAGCATGATAGGACAATGAAAGGAAAAGTTCATCTTATGTAAATCTTTAGCTTTGCGTTTGTTTATGGTCTAATTCAGAAAGATTTTAACCCATTTAGAAATCAATGATGTCTTAAAAAAGAGATTTGTTTTCACTGGGCCACAGCTTTATTACAGCAAAACAATACCCGCCAGTAAAGCTTCTGTAAGGAGCCACAGTTTTCCTTCTATAAATGGCCCCTTTACAAGCTTTAGACTGAGCCTGGCAGATTTAAACCAATGGGAAATGTACACACAATAGCTTTGACTAGAGTCTTGCTTCATGCTCACCTCCTATTCCCACACTTCTGTGTCCAAGTGTCTCATAGCTTTGCTTCCAAAAGGCTCATATGGGAACATTTCAGATTCCCGGAGAAATATATTCATTACCATGCAAATTAGTTTGGGAGTTGTTGACTTCAAGCATTCGCCATACTTCATTTCAGAGTCTGTAAATGCAATTAATAGGACCTCATTCAAAAGAAAGAGAATTGCCTGCAGATAATTGTCATTGTTGGGATCCTATTAAAAAGCCCCCCCCCCGCCCCACTCCATAAAACATAGAATTGAGAGGAAATATTCGCCATCACGTCACCGCGACATAGGCCCTGTAATGGGATAATAAAACCTCTTTCATCTGCCATGAATAGAGCGATACTCATAACAAAGCAACACAAAATGATTTCTGTCATGATTTCTAAGGCTACGCCTTCCTATTACCATTCTTGAACAATATATGCAAATGGGCTACCTGCAGCGTCCAGCTACGATGAATGCTGTGTGAAATCCTACTTAGCAGGGATTGGGGAGGAGAAATATGGAGGCTGGGAGAGACATAAAGAGACGTATGGAACTGGAGCAGAAACAGAAGGATTCAAATGTCGTACAGCAGAAGTGAACCGAAGACCAATACAAGAAATGCATCTTGTTTCTGAGTCATAAAATAAGCAGCCATGTCAAATTTTGAGGAGGAGGCAGTAAGACAAAGAGGCTTCATGTGGGCAACCGGTCCATCGCTATGGTAATAATCCATGATCCAGCATGATAGGAGTCAGAAGCAGGTGATAAGCCAACAGCCCCGAGCAAATGCAGATACAGTCGTTGGACGGACGTTGTGTATGCTCAAGCTCAGCAAATCTTTGCCATGTTTGGGCAAACAGCACATGAGCTGTGACGTTTTTAAAAAAAAAATAATATTGGTTGAAATGTTGACCACATTCTCCACAGCCCTGTTTCCAGCAGCAACCAGCTGCCGTCCACACCAGACAACCTCTGACAGAGCCACTGTACTCTACTGTACCTCCCCAGCGCTACGTTTGCAACCAGCTGCGGTTCTAGATTCTCTCCGAAGCTGCATCAAGCCGTCGATTAGCTTAGCATAAAGACAGGAAACAGGCCGGTAGCCTGGCTGTTGCTTCATGTGGAGAGACAGGAGAGCCGTATCAATCTCATGTGTTATCAATCACATTTATTAAGGCTCTATGCCTAAAGAGAGCAGAACCGACATTAATGTCATTACGAACACCTGTGTTTATCCCTACCTGGTCATTTTAAAATGCCTTTTGTGAAAAAGCTTTACTTTGAGTTCAGACAATGATTTATCAAGGTTGGGTATCTGTCTCTCATAGAAAGTTGACATTTCTATGTCTAAAATGAAGTGTTTCAGGAATTTGTTTTGATTATCCAGAGCTCTGAACCTCTGTCTTTTATTTAGGTTTTCAGTTTACCTTTTTTCGCCTTTGTTGTATTTAAAGGATGAAAATATAATGTTCATGAGCAGTTTTTATGATTGCAAAAGAAATAGGAGAAATTACAAGTGAGTAATTTCTATATGATGACATCTTCCATCCATATAACAAAAAATCAGGAATTGATTTTTTATGATATGTGGCAATATTGATTTACTCAATAACTTTCATTCTTTATTTCAGTTGTAAATGTGAAATTGTGTTCCTCTACAGTGCCTGGACTGGACCAAAAATCATCATTGCACGTGTGTCATGGATAAATTTGTGTTTATAATCATCTTGTTATTCCATCGATCCATTCAAGTGAATGGGAAACTTTAAGCTCGTACTGTACATTATGATTCTTTAAATTAATTCATCTTAATCCTGATGCTAAATTGTTGTTAGTGCTTATTATAGTCAAAGTGCATCACCACTGTTGAGTGAATGGTTGCTATTCTTGCCCACAATGCACTGGTATATATATATTTCTTTTTTCTTTCACAATGAGACAATCGGTTGTCTTGCAGAAATTGTCAAATTGGGCCCTTGTCCAGCAGTCAGGTGCTTTGTTTCCTTGTTGTAAAGTGTGTTGCCTCAATAGCTGACAGCTGACAGGAAAGGCAGGTTGGTGCTGCAACAAGTAATGACAGCTTTTGAGTCATTCGCACACAACAGCCAGCTACTAATGGTGCAGGAACATCAGCAGCAGCAGAATTCAGGAAAAGAACCCTCATTACTTTATAAAAATCCATCAATTTTAACCAGGACATTTCCAGCTGTGTTTTCTTAGCATTAAACTAGCTATGTGTTCACACAGAGATGCAATTATATATTAACCTGATGGGCCAGATTACTCTGCTGAATAGTAAGTTAGACTGTACTTTAGGTGTTTAGAGGTTGGTACCCAGACTCACAAGGAGGTGGTGGTGCTCCATAAGAAGTAAGGGTGCTCATATGGACAAAAATCAGACGTGTTGGTTCACAGGACTGATGAGAACCAACCTATTTCTGGCACTGCTCTTCTCCTTTCAATTTTCTTCTAGCTTTGGGCAAGGCGCCAAGCAAGGTGATAGCAGAAGCAAATGCACCTGTTACCGTTTGTAAATGACAGCGGAGAGATTGGTGTGGGGAACAGGTGGGTCACCATGTTGTTTACCTGCGATCAGCCCCTGCTGCTGAAAGGCATATTATCCCTTAGCTCTGCTTCCGTTAGTCAGGCGGCTGTGCTGAAATCTTAATTTGCTACAAGAAGACAACACAGGCGACAACTGCACCCTGGTTAACCTGAATCATGCAATGTAAGATTCAGGGGTGATGGAGAGACAAGAAATGCATCTCATGTGTAAAATCACTGTCACGTAGCATCATCTGCAATAGTAAAAATTGATTATTTCCCACATGTGGGAGAAGATGCATGCACACCATCACCCATGCACATGCTAGTGTCGTACAGTATGTGTCCCGCTCCCTGTGGGATCTCACGTAATCAGAGATGTCAGTGGAAGGTCCTGGAATGAAGCCCACTTCACTCATTTCCATCAGTAGACATTATAATTACACTATATCATCGTATCATCTCATAGCTGGATGTTCTGTGACTGCTGTTTGGTTTGTGGCCAGTTGACACAAAATGTTAACACAATATTAAAGACGGGACACATGATGTTTCAATTGCACATCAAAAACACAGTGAGGCGTGACTTGACAAAAATAATAAGGATTTTATTTTTCACATGCAAGCAGGATGAGCACTAGATTAAAAAAGTTTGATTCCGATTATCGGCACCATGCATGAACAATCTGCATGCATCGCACAGCTGCATGATAATGAATTGCACAGAAATATGACACTGACTGATTTTTCACTCATGCAGTCTGTAAGTAGTATATCAGAAGAGGATGCTGGTGTGATATACTGGGTTATAATGGAAAGTTCATCAATGATTCAGTATGTTTTCACATCTCGTACATCAACACTGAGACAGATTATGCAGATAGATCCATCCTCCCACCAAGTTTCAATAGAAACGCAAACTTTTTGCTTAAGCCTCCTAACAAACAAACAAACAACAAGGATGAAAACATGGAGGTAATTAAGACTAAATTCAGATAATATGAAAGCAGTCAAACAATTTGTTATTCCGCTGGTTTCACTGGTAAAAGAGCAAAAGTAGCTAATTTAGTCTATTTAAATAATATAAATGTGAGGTCAGTTTTCCTGTTCTCCTTATTATTCCCACGTTGCATGAATGTAACACAAAAATTGCCTGTTTGCATTCTCACTTCGACCACCCTAGCATTCTGATGTTGAGCCTATAAGTATGCTACAGCCTCATAGAGCCGCTACTCTGGATATATTGCCTTCATTTTGTTGAAAGAAAAAATGCATTGTTAATGCTGGATATTGCCTCACTTGATTTGTTTGGTATCTGCTGGTTAATTCCATTTGTTCCCCTCAAATGAACAATGTCAGCTAATTCTCAGAATAAACAAAGACATTGAAAACTATATTTTGCCCATAATATTTTTGTTCATGTATTCAAAAGCTTTTTATGTCACACACTGTTTTCAATGAAAGCCAGAATGAGAAGATTGGTGCTGTGGGCCAGAATGAGCAGTGTGACCATTATGATGACATGTTATCAGCGGAGCAAATTAACTCGCTGCTAAGCTGCAGTAATAAGTGTGATATCTCTTCTTTCCTTCATCTCAGTGGTGAACTAGTCTCTTGCAGATATTCAAAAAGCTAAAAAAAAAAAAAAGGGCTCCTCAGCCTCCTCTTTCTCTTAATCCATGACAGTAAGGGAGAGCCTGCTGTGGTACCAATAAGAAGACTTTGTTCATTTAAATCACTGAGTGGCAAGCTAAGTTCAAAGCCCTCCTCGGTGGCCCAGTAAAGAGGAAGTAGCTTGCGTCTGGACGGATCAAAGGGAGGAAGCACTGGGAAAGGTCGAGTCTCAGATGCTCCCACACTGAGAAGCTTAGTGGAGTGCTGAGAAAAGAAGAAGCTCCCCACCATGTTGTCTATCACCGACACAATGGCTGCTGCTGGGCTTATAGGTGATAGCTTATTTTACCTGTTGGTCGTAATTCATTATTGTACAAAATAAAGAATAAATCCAGTAATTAAAAGCAGAGTTTGTCTTCAGATATTCCCTTAATTCTTAGCACATTTCATTATTTTCGGATTCTTATGGATATCATCATGCCTAAACCCAAAATGGTGCTTCAGTCGAGAAAACGTCCAACTTAAGTAGGACCTCATTGATTCACGCTATTTGAACTTGTGATCTCGTAGAGGACATCCGCAGTAGAACAATTTGCTGTGGGCAATATGTTTCAGAGAATGCCGTGAAATCCATTGAGTTCCAGTGGAGCAGTTGTTTTTTTTTTAAGCTGTAAGGGTCAGTCAGCGCTGATTCGACATCAGGAAGACTGGAGAGAGAAAACAACCATTTACACTCAGATTCATGCCTACGGTGAATTTAGAGTCACCAGTTCACCTCTACTGCATGTTTTTGGTGGTGGGAGGAAGCTGGAGAACCCGGAGGGAACCCACACAGACGCTGGGAGAACATGCAAACTCCACACAGAAAAGTCCATGGTCCTCAGGTGGATTTGAACCCAGGACCTTCTTGCCGTCAGGCAACAGCCCTACCCATTACACCACTGTGCTGTCCTATATCCAACATTTTAAACAAAAATACACAATTGCAGTCACTTTACACACAGATTTAAATTTTTTTCATCAATGATTATGTCCGGAAAATGTAGGAGGATGTGTTTCTGTAAGAGGGACAGTACCACAACACCCATCACACCCACTGGTTCGACACACTTGGAAGGCAGACCTGAGGCCTCCTCAGCATTTGGTTGGGTTTGTGGAGGACGAGAATCTGACACAAGTCGTCACAATAAATGTCTCATCTCTGTCTAAACCAATGCCAGGATGATATGGAGGAGAGAAGCAATTGATTGTGCAGCTTCTTTCAAATGATTTCTCAAAAGCAAGGATGCCTTCACTTCAAAATTCTATTCAACAAAGCCACATTAAAAGTACACAAGACTGCTGGATCTGAAAAGATAATACTCTAGGTCAGATTCTCAGTTGCATAGAACATACCGGAAAGCCAAAGGCTGGCCATGGAGTCTCCTTAATTTTCTCTCCATCCTTTCTTTCTCCACTCCATCCCACTTGAATATAATTCCACAGATTTGTTGGAACCTCACATTAAAAACAAAACATGATTATAATAAATTGGATTTGTCTTTCTTTGTGTGTTAAAAACAGTCTAAAGACCTGCTCGGGTCCCCTAGAGGCTGTCGGACAGAGCAAACAACAGACTGATGATTTAGCTATTCTTAGAGGATTACCAAATGTGAAGTTTGTCCTGAGGGTGGTGCTGGATGAAAGGTCAGGAAGTCAACAAAATCATTAGGATTAATCATCTGGGGAGCAGGAATATTGACGGTATGGAGATTCACTCCTCTCTAGCCAGACTGACAGTCAGACTGACTCCTGCTGGAGCCAGTCTGACCAGAGAAGTGAACACAGACGAAGATTTGGTGCATGGATACAGGGGGAAATCAAAATACATTAACACCGATTTTATCGATTTTAACAGTCTGTAACAATATCTGTATCGTGCAGCGGACACACAGCTGTTAGCTTGACTTAGCATAAAGACTGGAAGCATGGAAAAAGTTAGAAAGTAGGACCTCACTGTTAACATGTTGCATCTCATGTGTTGAATTTGAACAAAAATCAATGAGTAAAAAAAAAAAATCTGGGTTATATACTGCTTTATGGACAGAATCAAAATGTACCACTATTTATTTAACATTGAAAACAACAGATCTCTATATATGAAGAGGGACTGATTGATTCATGGTCCTGTAGCCCAAACAAGCTTCTTGGATAAGCAGTTGATTTTCCCTGAGCAGGGAATTTTGTTGATTAATCGTTAAAAGTAAAAAATTATTACCGGCAATAATTGAAATATTGTTGGATAGAATTCAGAGAGGGATAGATTAAGTTAATTTAATTTCAGGAGAAGCTGTAGCATCATGATCCTTAAGCTCTTCATAATTGCAGCACATTATAAATCACATCTTAAGTGCCAAATGATGTTTTGTTAGCGCAACAATATGACAGCATGAAATCAACAACATAGTTAAGAAATTTAAGCAACTTTGCTCATCAGCAACTACACCGACGGCACTGAGTCACCATTCATCACAAAAAACATTTCTTTAAGTGCTGCCGTTGGTCGGAAGCTGCATTTGAAACAATTACAAACAACAATATTTAAAACTAAGGATAGTGTGAGTGACAGGGATGATGTAATATGATGTCATACTCCACCCGCCTGGAGGAGGGGGGTCGATGCAGCACCCCAGCATCCCGCCTTCCCACATCGACATGTGCATAGCATAGAATCTCCCGTGCTTTGGATGCACAACACATCCATCAGCGGCTGTCAGAGAAAACTTCAGTTAATACCGGCAAAGACTTTTCATTTGCTGCAATGGATGCTGGTAAAGGTTAAAGTCTCATTATTTTCTTGTTTATTTGAAAATTAGCCCTTGGTGACGAGACCAGACGTTCACTTCTTTATGCACTACATAAAACCCGAACACTAAACACCATTAAATGTTCATATGCATGATATGAAAGTACGGCAAGAACTGCATAAAAGGGAGGTCACCATATAATTAAAGGTCATTGCATAAAAGCTTTTCAATTGCAAACTCTGGCAACAAAAACATAAACTTAAAAAATAACCTCATGCCTTCTCGGTTTGGTTCTTAGGCTGTGAATTGATCCAAGTTCAAGAGGTTTCCTGGTCCTGAACTAAGCTCTGTCTTTTTATGTTCCTAAATGCCATCCATTTAAATTAGTCTGAATTTCAAGTATGTACCGTAATACATAAATGTAGGACCCAGTCCAATCCGGATGATTGCAAATATGGAAGCGCCATATATCTGGATAGTAAAGCTTCAAATGAATCTGACAAAGTTTCTATTGTGTTTATCATGCCTTTCATTAATGCTACAGTAGTTTTTCGAGTATGTATATATGTTCCCTTCCTTATTAAACATGATCTTTTGATTTAATTAGGTATGAGTGCACGTTTTAAAGTCCTTAACTCATGCTCTAATATTGCTTTTGGAGATTTTTATCTCTCCATCCCAAAACATCAAATCATCAAAGAGCAGCTCCCTTCACTGCCTGCTTTTCTATCGGTACCACATTAGTTACAGGTATCATTCACTGCTTCCTCCACCGCTGACCCCTTTTTTTTTTTGTCCCAGTTACAGAAGTCCTGACCTTGCTGTTCAATTGGGGGCCATTATTCATCCACCAAAAGAATATCTTTATCTGATATTTCAGAGCTGTGGCAGCAGTTTGCAGATGAGTCTCTTGAAATCCTCTTTCACATTTTTAAAAAAAAACATGATTTAAACTCCACAGATATTTGACAAATCTATTTGAACTCCAACAGAAACCAGAGCCCAGCGCTATAAGCACCACTGAACACAGAGAGTCAACAGAACCATCGCTGCAGTGGTGATTCATGTTGAGAGGGAATGGGATCATATTTTATTATGGCTCACAGTCAAACAAAAAAAAAAAATGAGTCAGTCTGTATCTTTTTGTTCAACTTTGAAACCTTTGAAGGGCGGTAAACATCCTCCGAAATAGCAATATCCGAGTCAGTGTTTTCATGCTTTGTGCGCTTCAGTCTGTTTGGAGTTTTAGAAACGTCGTGTAAAAGTGAACGGCGGATAACATATGTAGGCCACGGCTCATGCATTACACCCAATCTGAAACAAATGGCTGCTTTTGTTAGCGTGACTGTGTGAAGGAGAAAGCAGAAAGAGGAAGAAGAAGAAGAAAAAAAACAGTGTCGAAGTGCTTAATTGCATAATTTGCATCAGAGGAATGTGTGGTTGAGTTAATGTGCACACACACACACGTGGGTTTTGTGCGTGCCAGGGCAGCTTTGGCTTTGCTGTGCAGTCACTGCCACAGTCACTGCCACAGTCACTGACACAACACCATGTAAGAGGCTACGTGCCAGAGTTTCTCAACCAGGCCTTTAATTGACTTTCTACATGAAGTCCACTGCTTTTTAGCTCAGCAGTGCAACAAGGAAATGAACAGATGACATAAAGAGAGACTTTTTTTTAATGTCTTACAGTGTCACTAACATACATTACAGAAGAGAGCAATTACATGCAGATTTAGAAGCTTATAAGCACTGATGGTAATTAACTATTTCATAGCTCCCAGTGTGGTTTGCAGTCTGCTTTACAAGAGCTACAGTCCAGTGCACATTAGCACATTATGGCTAAGCAGGGATACCCTGGAATTCCTATAAAGGAACTTGTTAGACATGATGGATCAGCTGGCAGACCATCCAGGCAAAGATTTGCTCCAAATAAGTAAAATTATTGGCTTGAATATGGTATAATTCATAAGAACCACAATTTATTGTATGTGCAGTCCTCAGGTTTCACATGTGAGGTATCCTTGGGTAAGATACTGAACCCTGATGTTCTCCCCAAGCGCCGTGACGGCTACACACCGCTCCTCATGGACGGGTCAAATGCAGAGAACACATTTCACTACATTATACCATGTGTATAATTGTATGTGACAACATAAACCTTCTTCTTCTTCCTCACGGCAGAGCGTGTTGAAGTGAAAGCGCTGAGGCTTCCAGAGCCTTACAGCGACCGGACAGTGCCAGCTCTACCTTAATAGGAGCAGGCTGAGCGTGGAGCCCTCACTTGCACCGGTGCTGCTGTCCGTGGTATCAATTCTCCGCTGTGCTTTCCACAAGGGCTGTCAGTGGCTCTGTCCATGGTGCTGAAATTGCATCGCTCACCACACTGTGGAGAAGTGGCATTATTTATGCTCCAGTATTCATTACTAGTAGTAACAATATTCAATTGAAAGTAAAATCCTGAATAAAGTGGTAATAATCTGTGTTATAGACACAATTGCTGAATGCAACAAAGACATATCATCACCTTTTAGGTTTATATTGGCAATTTTTTATAGCAAATAGTTTCATATTTGCACGTCAGGTATTTATGGAGTTGCAACCTGATGTATTATATATTCACTTTTTAGTACATTTTTGGTCGTCATCAACTCCTGAGGGAATTGTCTGGCTCTTAAGCTGCTAAATGCTCCAGATGTTCATCATCTAGTCGCTAACTGTGTTTGGTGCTGATCAGGTAGTGTACAGTGGGTTTTTAGAGCTTATTCAGTGAAGTGAGCTGCCCACTGTGACAAAATGATGCTGAGAGAGTGATCAGAGAACCAAAACAGTGAGTTTGTCAATCAGACAGCAAACAAATGAGTATAAAGCTCCATAAATCCACTCTAAATCTGTGTCTTTAAGTAAAAGCTTGTTAATAATATGTTTAATAAGCAATAAACCAAAAACTAAACATAATCTTCATGCAGAATCGTTTCCCCTGTGGCGTCATATTGCTTTTATTTTATTGCTGATCGTGATGGAACAATAATGTTCACTACTTTATGCTGTGTGGTTAGTTTGATCTGTGATGAATGATTTTTTTTATGTTTTTCATTATCAACACCAATTAGCTAAATGTAATGTAGTGTATAAGATAGAAAGTGACATAAAATGTAAGTAAATGGGTAAAATTACATAAAACTTACATTTTACAGCTTTGATGTTATGTTACTTTATTTTATGTTATGAGACTTTTTACAGACAAGTTTTCATTTTACAGTATTTATTTATTGGGAAATGCTATTTTTCATCAGTGCTTCAGCAACATGCCAGGCTTCAGATTTCAAATTTTAATTTTGTTTTCTTCATCAGTTTTACTATTCAGTGGCATCTAGATCACAAAACTGAGTGATGTGTGAAACTCACACATTTAAATGTACATTATTCTAATATGTATTTGCATAAAATGGGGATCTCTTGATCCTGGAATGACATTAAATAAAAAGCTTGTCTTTGCTGCAGCATTCACCTGAATTATGTAGTATGTGCTTGGACGACAACATTCTAGTTTTAACAACCTCCTATATTTGGCAGTGGATTCATCCATGCACTGCAGTGTGTATGTCATAGTTGGTGAACTGCTGTATCCACTCAGAAATGCATGCATCAGAGCAAAACACAAATCAGGATTGAGGTAGGATAACATGATGGGACAAAAGAAAGCTTTTAAATGATACAGATGATCTTATTCTGGTGATATATACCATCTGGCCAGCACAGCTAACCTTCACACACCTATTTGACAAAGCCAGACAGATTATATCAATTTTCAGAGGATACACACTCTAGAAACAATTCTGGCTAAATATCCCAGCCCTCCAGCATTAGCCTTGGCACTTTTATTATTGTCATGAACTTAATTCATCCTTGAAATGTTCATTGTTTTGAAATTGTTTGATTTATTTTTGTTGAATGCGAAAGAATACAAATTATTATTTGTATTATTGTAGTCTGTGATAACGTCCGGAACATTAGCGTAATGGTTACGACAGTCGACTCTCACCCAGACGATTCCATTCTCACCATTTCCATTGTCTTTTTTGTTTGTTTGTTTTGCATGTATTTAACAATTCAATGGATTTTTGCTACTTTTAATGTTATGGTAATAGGGGTAAAATATTGATTCATTAAATTACCTCTTTTCTCTAAACCTGCAAGAGCATTTAGGGTCCCCCGCCTGCCAAATCCCACTCTAACCCCTGATTTTCATGCACCCCACAGGTATTCAAGAAAAAATGTGGTTTGAGTAATGGGTGCCTGTGGCCCCATAGAGCTTTATGTCTAGCAGTGCCCCTGTGCGTGTCTATGTATGAATGATGTGTCTCGTGAGGGAATATACAGTGTTGCTAATGGGCAAATATCACTCAGTCATTATCGATTCAAAAATCAAACATACACCACATTCAGTATATGAAATCAATAAAAACATTAAATGTCGTGTATTCAGTATTTTGTTATTTAAAATGATTTATTCCATCTACAGCATCAGGTTCTTGTGAGATCACTGTAAACCACGACCTCATGTGGAATATTGCTGACGTGATATCGATTATCTCGATGTTTCACTTTGGACCAAATCACTTGGAGGCGCACAGTGCGCACTTTTCACAGTCTCTCGGACTCCCAGCCATCTCCACGCAGCTTTTCCTCCTGCATGCATGCTGTGCTGCTCATCTACTTCGTGCCCAAACGGAGAGCTTGAAGGACCTCTTTTTTTTCTTTCTTTTACGACCAACCCTCCTTCATCCAACCAGTCGTTCACTCGCCGGATATTATAGGTCCCCGTTTATTTTTCAAGCCCGTCTTTTAGCTATGCCATCGGGGCTGATGGGGCTGGAGGGAATCGAGGAAACCTAACACAGGTGAAAGGAGGTTTTACGACGCTGCGGTATAGATGATTGAACACCTTGAGCGTTTATTCAACGCAATCTTCAGGCACCAGCGCGCCGTTGTAATGAAATATAGCAGGGAAATTGAGGTTAACACTTTTTGGGACAGCTAAGGGACGTTTACCAACTTGTGTTTCTGAAACAACATAAAAATACTGCGTTATTTCCCAAACTCGGGGTCCTGAGGAAGATGTGAGCCTTTCTTTTGCGCACCGGCAATCCGACTAACCTAAGGAGCAGAACACTGTTTTTCCATCAATTGCTCCGTCTTGACATGTCTTTTTGTGGGATTACACGCGGAAATATGCGCATTGTAAGAGGCCGAGCTGGATTGTGAGATTACTATCGTTGCCTTTTATTTCTCTCTCCAAAGAGGAAGTGTCCTGTCTGACCAATGGCTTCAATTTCAAGATTGACACGGCGCAGAGATGCCAGTCGGTGGCCGAGAATGTCAACTTTTTGGGCTGTGGTGCTTCTGACAGCGCTGCTGGTTCTCTACTGCGGTAAGTCCCCGCGCGTCTCATTTCTGACCGGGCATGTACAGTACAGGTATGTGGACGCGTTGGAGACAGACGCTGGTGCGCAGCGGGTGACCGCGTCATGTGGGAACGCTCTGTCAACAAAATGACGCAACTGGTATTGGCAATCGACCTTAGCGTGTTGATCACTCTCGATGTGTTATTTTTGCCCTTTTTTTAATCAACAGTTATTGGAAAACACACTTTTAGACTCACAGCTGCGCGCGCACACACTAAAACCCACGCACGCCCCCAACCTTTTTTTCTTCCTGCACACAGTCAGACAGCGACAGACTCTTGTGCAGAGAGAGGGGCTTAGATAAGAGGGAAATGTGTCTTATTGTCTGCTGAAAATACTTTCTTTCGGCTATGAGGTCCAGCTCCAGAGTCCCAGAGGCCTAATTAAGTCTCCTGTGACTCCCTTTAATTCTCTCTCTGACACTCACATCTCTGTCCTGAGGGGCTGTGCTGCTGTCAGACTGACTTACTGAGGTCAGACAGTCATGGATCTGTCATACTGTCTCTCATACTGGCTAAACGCTGGTTTCAGGAAGAATTCACATGAGACATACTGTATAAGACCACACTTTTTATCTATGAATAAGCCCTGTTTAGTCGGACAAACTCAAGTCTTACCCCAGGCTACAATTCAACCATAGCCTGAGGATATTAGGCAAATTTATGCAAGCAAACACACGCGGTCACACAATCCCACACTCTCTCTCTCTGAGGCTACTTCTCTGGCCGAGGATGCCTTTTCATGTCTTCTTCCTGGCGCCCTCACACCTTCTCCTTTTTGCTTCCCATCTCTGTCTCTAACTGCATCTGACTCACTTGTGAGGGAGAAATCCAGCTGGCACACTGTGCTCCAGTCTGCTATGTGTGAAAAAAAAAAATGGAGGCGATGTGCAATAGCCATGTAAACCCATTAGAAAATGGATTTCATTAGCCAGCGAGCTAATGATTAATACAATCATCATGTCTCTGAGCATATTACAGTAGATATGCTGGAGGAATTAACAGATTTGTGACATGATCATTTTCTCTGAGTTCTCCTCTTAGCCTCTGCAACGGCTTCTTCCTCTGCTTCTTTTAAAAAAAATATATATATTGGACAGCAGATTGAGTTTGCTTTGTAATCACACCAGCTCTAAGTTAATCAATGGGAGGGGGAGAGGTGGTAATATGTGAGAAAGCCTCTGGATATGGGGGTCTTTTCCTTCTTTTATGGTGCCTTCGGCCATGTCGATTGATCTTCTGCTTGTGTCCAATCAATGGTGGTTGGATGTTTGTTTCAGTCAGCAGTCCTTGTGAATCCCTCCGGACCTCAACCGCCTACCCAGCAACACATCACCCTTCCGGAACTTAATAATCTGAGTAATGGTGATTGTTTGATTTGTTGCTCTCTTTCATTATCTCTTCAAGCCATACTGCTCTGAGTCGTTCTCTCTGTCATTTGAAATACTATTTATGCACCATTTATTATGCTGAGATCTCTTTCTTGTAGGGTATGTGAACTATATGAACTCAGAACATATAGCCCGTCTTTCTTTTTTACTATATTTAAATATCACGCTAGAGCCTCATTTGTCGCTCCTCGTTCTTCTCTTTATTCTTTTTTTTCTTTTGTCTTAGCTTGTCATCATCTCCAATCATCTGAACTTGCAGCTCATAAAATGTAATTGCTTTCTTTTTTAGCAGTCATTCAATCCATTTTAATTTTCTTTGACCTTCCTCGTGTGTTTTTCTCTTTCTGTTTTTTCCTTTTTTTTAAAATACATTTATTTCTTTTTCTCCTCTACTTCGTTCTTGTGTCCTCTGATGTCCCAGTCAGTCTTCTGGTCCCGTTCATTTGTTATGTACCTCCTTGTTTTACTTAAATTCAAGTTGATTTTATTGTTCTGTATTGTTTTTATGCAGTATTCCTCTTATTTCGATCACCTCATGTTACTCTATGTTATTCTGATTAAGGTCTCTGCTCGGTCAGCAGATGATTCCTGCTCTTCTCTTCTCTTTTCTTCTCTTCTTGAAAAAAGCTTTAATTTAAAATGTTTGTCCTTTTCCCATTTTGGAAATTAATACAGGCAGTAAAGTCTTGATGTTTGCTTGATCAGTCCATTTATTGTTTGGTCTATTAAAGTGATAACTTCTCTACAGGTAAAGTTTATGCCATCTAAGGTCTGGTTTTGTCCGACCAACAACCCAAAACCAAAAGATATTCAAATTTACTGCAAAGTACAACAAGAGAAACTAGCCAAATATCCAACTGTAGGCACTGGAAGGGTTGAAAAATAGTTGCTGATTAATTTTCTGTCTATCAATGAATTGATAGATCATTACCGTATCTCTTGATACATTAACATCCAAACAGTTTTTAAGCATGTTCCTAAATACTGTATGCCTCTTGCCCAGCAATATATATATTTTTAAGTTCTACATATGATAATGATAAAAAAAACAGAAAACATATACACTGAACTGACCATTGAGTTGGCTATAAAATTATGTATATTATCCACATGCATACTATGCACAGTATATATATGCATGCATATGGCTAGAAAAATAGTCCAGAACATGTACAGGGTTTCATACATTTATTTTATCTGATCAACATTTGCACTTTAAGCTCATCTGAATGAATCCCGCTCCTGTTGCTGTTGGAGTCAACAAGAGAAAAAGAAAATGTACATATCGTACCGATTTACATGCATGGTGTGCACCGTTTCTATTGTTTGTATCAAGGGCAAGTTTGCTCTGCAGTGATGCTTGGGTGTGGGGGGGTGGGGGTGGGGTGTGACTCTGTGATAATGACTATGACTCATATGGTGCCTGTCACCTAAAATCAACATCCAACTTCACACAATCTGCCGTCCTCATTCAGGCCCTTCTTAGATGGCCAGATTGAAGAGGGGAGAGAGAAACGTGGTGGAGGTCAGTGGAAGGGGTACGAGCAGGAGGTGGCTCGGTATTCTCACTAATGCCCTGATAAGAAAAGGGGGAGGCAAGAGAGAGGAAGGGACTAATGAAAATAATTTTTTTTGAGGAAGGGAAGGGGTGAATAGAGATGGAAAGAGGTAGAGAAAATAGATGAGCCCTGCCGAGGGTGAAAAGGTAGGATAGAGAGGGAGCAGGAGGCAAATGAGTTGAAAGGGAAAGTGAAAAGAATCAGAGAGAAGGAGACAGAGCGAGAGAGAGAAAGCTCACAAGATAAATGGCAGCGGCTCAACAATTCAGCTGCACATACGGTGTTCCAAACTCTAATCACAGAAGAATGCTTCAGTACCCTCTGATTACATTACAAAGACAGAAAATAAGAAAAGCATTGTCTTTCCTGCACTAGCTCCCTCCTCTGGAAGCTCTCAGCCATGCATTTATTTGCCGATGTTGCTATTATGTATTCATGGCGCTGTCGTCCTGCATGTGAGCCTGGAGGAAGATAGAGACTCCAGGCTAGCTAATCAGTATGCTAATCTTAGCTCGGGAGAGCTAAGGAATGTGGCCACGGCTGTGGTCCTGGTCTGCACTGCAAACAGGGAGAAACACAGGGCAAGATAGAGTGAGGAGGGGAAAGGGGAGGAGGACGCGGAGGAAGTGACAGAGAAAAATAAAGAAAGAGATGACGTGGAGCTCCTTTCTTATGGCAACACTCACACACACACACATACATGCACACACACCTCCACGGTCAGACAGATGTGTGAGCTCAAGGGCAAACACATACATTAGAGATATTAATGAAAATAACATCAATGCAGACGCGTAGGTTACACTGATGCACACACGTGAGCACAACTGCATCACAGCAGTTACTCAGGGTCATACAGGAAAAACGCGAACACGCATGACCTACTTGCAGATATGTGAAGATCACCCTACAAGGATTTGAGAATGCAGAAAGGTCGGACACACACATGCATGAACAAACATTCCGCTGCTGTCAGGGACAAGAGCCTTTCTGCTGCCGCTTGAAGTCGTTCCCATCAGATTGCCCTGTCTCTCAGCCTGGTCTCCTGTGTCTCCGTCTGCCTGTTTGTTTACGGCTCGCTGTTGAATAAATGGATTGTTGACTGTTACTGAGAACCACAGCTTGGGGGCATCCATGGAGAAAAGATGGTGCGGTGTGCCCAGGCAGTTCACCTCATCGCTTGAAGAGCTGAAAACACATAATCACACATAGGTAGTGACACAGGCTGCCTCATATGTGTTCCCGTACACACACTGAATCTCTGTCTGAGGTTTACTCAGAAGCCAAGAAAATAGGACTAGAATGACCCCAAAAAACACACTAACTTGTGGGTGAGCGTGTGGACATATTTGAATATCTTATCTTATTTTCAGCATGGCCTCCAGCGTCTTCCTCTGCAGGGAGGGAGACGGAGAGAGGAGCCACAGCCAGGCAGCAGAGGACAGGGGAGGTAAATTCATAAAGGGAGTCAACCTGTTGAGTTTTTTCCACTGAGAAAGGGAAGAGCCCCTGAAAATGGGGTCAGAGGCTGCATGTATATTAGAACAGCTTTTTAAAAGGTAGCTATGCAAAAATGAAAGGCCATCATGAGTGTCATTTGAGGGTGGGCGCTTATTGTTATCACACATTGAGCATGCCACAAATATATATGGTATAGCAAGGAAAGACAATTACAAATTTTTCATTATGTTATGAAATACTAAGCAGCAATGGGATAATTTGCAGTATGCGACTAGTGGTTGAAGTAAATAAGAACGTTCATACATCAAATGATATGTGATAATTAGTATGATGGAAAGTCTTTGGCGATCGAGGGGCATCTGTCCTGAGCAGCAGGAAGATATATATCCCCCCCTTGGAGTCCAGACACTGGTGGTGGTGGCTGATGACCCTGTTGAGCCTAATGAATGATGAAGTTGGGGAATCTGTGAAGATGGGGAGGTGGAGGTTGCCCAAAACGGCAGCATGAAAGAACTAGAGGAACGGAGAGAGTCGTGTTTAAAAAGACAGCAGCAACACGATAGGCTGACAGAGAAGGTGTGTCGCTGTTCTATCTGAAAGATGTGACCGGCTGATGAGAACAGCTGATAACAATTGACAGCCGGACCGTGATAACAGGAAAATAAGATCGAGCATTCGTAGAGGGGTGAATAACAGAATAGCTTGAGAAAATAAAGTATAGCCCAGGTGTGCAAAGGTTTAGTCTTGCTGACTGAACTTAGGCTACAGCTTCATTAAACTGGAGATGGCAGTGTGGCCACAGGTGGTGTATTTTCATGCAGAGCGAAGGAAACATTTTAGAATGAAGGGAACACTTGTTGATTGGGATCTTCAGGCTCACGGATGCTGCTCTTCTTCTATTGATGTGAGACAAAGGGCCTCCATCATCTCATAGGTTTTGAAATATCTATTCGCCGTTTGAACAATTTGGATTGGACAGGCAAGGACAAAGGATGTTTTGTTTTTCTTAACAGTGACAGTATTACAGTTGACAAGCAGATTGCTTCCGCTGACCAAATTTTCTCATTTTTTTTTGCAATAAACATCTGTTACAACTACGGATGTGTTTCATGTAATTTTGTACAAAGAGTAATTGTACCCAATGTTGATGTCAAACTATTAATCTGTCACGCCCTTGTGCATCTCATTCACACGTGCAAAGCCTTCCTTACTCAAAGCCTTTCAAACTCATGCTAAACCTGAGACTTAAAAACTACATGGTTAATTTTTTGCAAAAACTATTTTACCTTTCAAACCGGATGGGAACAGGATGGCTGTTAGTAGCTCAGCACCCTAACAGTGAGGGGACATCAGGTGCAAAAGGCTGCTCAGAAACAATAGTGTTTCAGTCTAGTTTCAGTGTAATAGGCTACATTTGTTCTTAGAGGTGCTAAAAACATGTACTTGCTAACTGGCTAAACTAATGGCTGTAGACTCTTAGTGTAGTTCAATAATGGACCGTGGTTAAATTGAAGATAAGCAGCTACCCTGTGCTCTCTAAAAAAAATCAAGATGACCTTCTTGATTTAGCCTGAAACAAAGATCTCAAGCAGGATTATTTTGAAATTAAATGGACAAGGTGCATTGTTCTCTGCAGCATCTCACTAAATCAATGAATGTTGGCCTTTTAGTTGACCAGCCTAATACACGCAACACATAAAAATTCAGGTATGCAATCAATTACAGCTGTAGTCCTTCTCGTTTCAATATTACCACCCTCAGTGTGTGTGTGTGTGTTTAGTGTGCCTTTTGTTAAAAAGTATTGATTTTAGGTTAACGCATGAGGAACAAGTGGTTCATAAAAAAAGGATGTAATGCCATTTGCTGTGACAAAGAGCATGTGTAATGGAAATTCCATACACAGACCTTTCCTACCAACGAGACAGTGGAGATTGCTTTTTCAGTATAGCAGGCTGTTATCACAGCTTCATCTGTAGTGAAACAGCACCCAGCCTGTTCCTCCACAGCTGCTCCATGGCCTCAGAACAGTTGACAGCCACAACAGTTGATGCACTTGTGCATGCTGAGATGCAGTAAAAGTTGCATTAAAAGAGCATCTCTGTCTCACCGATTCCGTTTTTTTCTTTTGTTTTTTTGTTTCTCCTTCTCTGCTCCTGGGATTTCAGCATTTAACCAGACCCCACTGTAGAAAAAAAAAGAAAAAAAAAAAGGGATGGCATAATGGCATGCTAATATGCTGTGACATTTACTTAATGTGAAAACAAATTGCAAAGTGTTTGGAGTTTGCAGTCAGGCAAAGTATCGTCGTTGCCTCCTCCATGGCTAATTGCACCTTAAATCCTCCATGTCCCATCGTGAATTAATTTGGTGTCAATGTGACTGTAATTACCATTAAAACTGCATGCATAATATTTACATATTACATTGTCAGTGGTGTATGACTGCAGGGCTCAACAGGTCACAGTCAAAGACATATCGGCCACTATGACATGCAAATTACTGTTAACTGCTTGTCCACCTCTGAGATGACATCATAGCTTTGTATTAAAAATAAAATTAAAGATTCAGGGGCCTTATTTGGAGTTTTTGGCAAAGAAAAAGTGATTAATGTTAAGTCTTTGAGAGCATTCCTGTAAATTGTGTGAGACGGCTTAATTGGGTCGGAATCCGGACAGAGTCTTACGATGTGCTCCTGCCTCCAGAGGATTCATGGATGTGCACTTGTGCTTGTTTTGCCTAGGGCCAGTAAGCCCATTCAGAGAGAGATGCTAAATCTACTCCCCCTTTATTACTGCAAAAAGCAATTGCTTGGAAGAAAATGCCAGAATGGTACTTTGAATTCCTGGTGGGGCCCATCACTGAGATGCGGCCCACGGAGCTGAGACAGCTAACATCTGGAGCAAAGACATGGCGGTAAAAGTGGAGAGAGAAAAGGGGGAGGAGGTGGAGAGAGGGAAAGAGGGAGTAAGATGGCAGAGAGGCGATGAGAATGAGAGAATAGG
This sequence comes from Chaunax sp. Z400, assembly GCA_037577475.1. Classification (NCBI taxonomy): domain Eukaryota; kingdom Metazoa; phylum Chordata; class Actinopteri; order Lophiiformes; family Chaunacidae; genus Chaunax; species Chaunax sp. Z400. The sequence continues at coordinate 10,602,651 of CM075204.1, forward strand.
AGCAGGAAGGCAGACAGACAGAGAGCACAGGGGAGGCGGCGAAATGGGGAGTGCGAGACAGGGAGGAGGTGGACGAGGGAGCAGTCGGAGGAGCTTGAGAGAGAGAAAAGGACGGCGCAGGCAATGAGACTAAAGGCAGATAGACGAGAACACTCAGACGGTCCACCAATTGACAGCCGGCTGGGGAATAAAGTCAGCTAACACAATGAAGCAGTCGGCAGACAGACTCGCCGCAGAGCAGCCGAGAGGCTCTCAGAAGTAGAAACAAATATTACATTAGAAGAGACAGAAGCCATTTGTCACATAGGGAGACCTGAGAGGTAGTTAAGCTGAAGAATGCAGGGACCCCTGGCCTGGTTGATACATGTCGCCACAAGGAAGAAACTGTGCTGAAGTCGACTCTGATCCATCATCTGTCTGGTGTCCTTCAGCGACTTCTGCACTTAGCAAGATACGGCCGGGACAAAAGTTTCACAACTCTTGTGAACTTGTTAATGTGCCTTGTGGGACTCCCCTCCTTCCCTCTCTCGCTACTTTCAAACACTCCTTTCATTCATCCTCCCTTTTCTCCCCTCTTGCCAGCTTGCCAGCGGCACCACCTCCACATCAAGGCCCAGTGACAAATACTGTATGCTGACAGCCACGATTCAATGTTAATGTTTCTGGAAGATATATCTGCCGGACATTTATGGCCTGGATGGCAGCTGCACTCTCTTTGCTCCCAGATGTCAAATGTGGCTGTGATTCTGAAACCATTTCAAGGATTGTTAGAGACAGACAAACGGCCCGTCAGTCACTCACCTGGTACGTCAGTCAGTTTGCTTTTGGCTCTGTGCCATTAGGTGCATTACCCGGCCCTCTATTTGAAATGCACTTTATTTATTATATTTACAATTAAATGATAGCTGTAGTGGATTTCTCTTATAACAAAGCAGCTATTTTCTTGTTTTCTCTCTCTTTCTGTATTTCCCTTTTTCCTCTCTTTCTCCCCAAGTTCAGCTCCTGACACTATCTGTGATTGATATGGAAATTACAATGTGCTTGCCCTCATTTATCTTGCACCACTGCTTGTGGCTGCTCCAACAACCATTTTGGAATGCAGAAACGATGAACTGATTTGCCGATGCTGTTGTAGGGAGCAAAAGGGATATACTGTAAAGATTTGATGTGAGACCCTGCACAGCCCAGAGGATGAGGAAGGTTTCCTGTTTTTAATGGAATACAAACACTGCGCCTGCAAACATGATTGTAACTACAATAATTCTAAAGTCCCAGAACGATGACTAGTTAGGGTCAAATGAATACATAAATAAGTATGTAATCAAATGCTGTTGAGTCATTTAAATGCATAAATGCATTACAATAAAACCACACAATTTACCCAACATTAGTTTGAAAATGAATATGAATACATTTTTTTCTCTTCAAATATCCAGATTTTAGGGTCAGAGTTTAATGTTTAATCTATTTACCATTTTGCCAGCACAACATTTTCCATTTTATTTGTTGTTGTTTTATGACATACATATAAGTGGTGCTCAACATATTTTGGCTTGACCCAAAATATACTGAAGCATATGCTTTAGCCTGTGGGAGGCATGGTGGGGTAGTGGGTAGCACTATAGCCTCACAGCAAGAAGGTCCTGGGTTCAGATCCACCTGAGGATCTGGGACTTTTCTGTGTGGAGTTTGCATGTTCTCCCCATGTCTGCGTGGGTTCCCTCCGGGTTCTCCGACTTCCTCCCACCGCCAAAAACATGTAATATAGGAGAAATGATGACTCTAAATTGACCGTAGGCGTGAATATGTGTGTGAATGGTTGTTTGTCTTTCTATGTGGCCCTGTGATAAACTGGCGACTTGTCCAGGGTGAACCCCGCCTCCAACCCAAAGTCAGCTGGGATAGGCTCCAGCCCCTCTACGACCCTACACAGGATAAGCAGTTACAGAAAGTGAATGAATGAATGTTTGGACTGCTAACTAGCTAACTAGCTTTCATGCACTCTCAATTGCAACATAGTGTTCAGGTGTTAAATCATAGTCAGTATGAGTATTCGTTTATTACATCATATATTTTCGTTAGGAATAATGGTTTTATCATAGTATAAATACATTTTGGTAAATCAATAATTTGATATATTCACATATATTATTAAATATATATATATTTTCTTTTAAATGTTCTGATATTTTGCCTCATTTATCTGCAGAACCCCCTGAGAATATGGCATGGTTGGCTATAGTTAGCAACAGGTTTATGGCGTCAAAGCTTAAAAAGTCAGTAAAGTCGCTTTGCTTCGCACTGAGGACGTTGGAGCCGCAGTTAAGATTAAGAAATCCTTGAACTGGATAAGCCTGATCTCACAATACAGCCAGAGACGTGAACTGGTATGACACTGCAAGATGCTGCTGTCTGCAAAGAGGCGAGGCAGTCAGATGAAAATAAGTAGTTGAGCCGAACTGTTGCAGTTTTAGTGTCTTTCAGAGCTTTAACGTACTCTCCCTGCAAGATCCTATCTTAATTTGACAGATGGAGTGTGTTCGCTTTTCCAAATTTAAGCCGTGTTTATGTGTGCTTTTACAAAACTACCTGCCAGCGATCAATATTGAAGCAGTCCATGACAGAAAGAGGCACAACATGAAGGAGTAGAGGCAGGGGTGTTGGAGAGAAAGCCAAAAAAAAAAAGAAAAAGAAAAGAGTATTAGACGAGGGATGGGACAGAGGGTTAGCAAAGCTGCAAAGGACACAGTAAGAAATGCTTCCTGAAAGTGCTCAGCGAGCTGCAGCAGTGTAATTCCAGCTTATGCTCCTCCACATGCTGAAACATGCCTCAGTTATGAATGCATGGCAGGCTGGAGGAGATAGATTTTTTTTGTATTCCTCTCCTGCTCTCATCCCATCTCCGTCGCTCTTCCCATACAGTACTTTGTCCCTCCACAATCTCCCCAGTGCATCCCACTCACACTCCCCCCACCCCCAAGCCTTTGACAGTGATAAACCTCTCCATTGTCACAGTGACAGCAGAACATGCAAGTTATGTCTGCCTCTTCAGGGATGAAGAGCTCATTACGGCTTCTCAGCAGGGGCCCCATAGGCAACAATGTATGTGACGCGCATGTGACACAATGAGTGAAATTCATGCAAATCTAAACTCTATTATGAATTATACTGCTGGATATCACACTGTGATATACAACACCCACATTATTGCTGGCAAACCCCATATTTCATGTGGAACTCTCCATTTACACAGGACCAATGTTAGGAGCAGTATATTCAGACAGAGAGTCAAACATGGTTTCTTTCCAGTTCGTTCTTTTTCACATGGTTTTTCTACGTATGATGTCATCTTGGAATACGTTCAAATGGTATAAGCGGACGATTTGTAGGATCTTGGTGCCATTTCTGAAAATGACTCATTTTGACTCTGGCGATTTGATCTGATATTGGACTTCTATAATTATGAAGAAAACATCATCCAGCCTCAGGCATGGAACCACAATATTATCTGGCTTTTCTGAAAGAGGCTCAATCTACATAATTTCAGTATCATCTTAGACACGATGGCCTCTGTGTGAATATGAACGAAATGATAAAAGATATGAAGTAACCCGCCAGTAGTTCATACAGTTGAATCTCACTTCTACTAAGGAGAAATTTGATTTTAAGGGTCAGGTCACCTAAAAAAAAAAGATTTTCCAGAATTCATAACTATTATAATTGGCTGTCTCTGAGATTCTTTAGTGAACTCAGACCATTTCTGATATGTTCCATATCTGGTCGAATATGACTTAATATACACCATTAGGACAGATGGTAGCATCTTATTTATATCATGTTTCTTGTCCAATTATGACCTGATGCCATGTCCAGAAATACCAACGCTCAATTTGTATCTATGGCATATCTGCATGTGTCATTGCACAAACAATAAATAGCATACACTGAGTTCATATATGACTGAACATTCTACAGTTTATCTGGATTCTGACCATTTCCAATACATATTCATATGGAGTTTTGTTGACAAAATAACAAATCTTTGATTAAGAGCCCAAGAATGCAGACATATGTCATTTTCTTAATTCTCTGTAGTAAAATTAGAAGCATAATAGTTATGCATAATATCCTTAACATTTATCAGGCATGATACACAGAAATATACAATATTAATTTAAGACTTCTGCCAAATAAAAGGGCTGAATATGACATCATCTATGCAGGGATATGTGATACTCAGGCTCTATCAGCAGCACACGGCCCCCGATCAGAGACTCATCTCTACAGATAAAGCCTCTTCAAAAATGCCTCTCACGTCTTGGGATGTATGCACATCTAAAAAGCTCAGAAACACATGACGTGCGACACAAGAGGGGCGCTCTTACAGTATGACCTCACGTAATATAGCAAGAAACTAGGAAAACATGATGTGCAGACATCCATTGAAGGTTTTTTCCAAGGGTGGGTTATAAATTATGACTAACAGAACTAGGGTTGTTGTTTTGTTTAATATTTAAACTTGCTGTCTCACTTTTCCTTGAGAATTCAAGCCCTCAGAATACAGAATAGGAACAATAATGTTCCTCCTCTAGCAGCCTCACAGTTCTTCATTTTCACCTCATATTTTCAAAAGCTCCACACCGTGTAAGGAAGGGGGGGGGGGTCTCTTGACCTGGGGCTTTTCTGTGTGGAGTTTGCATGCTCTCCCCGTGTCTGCATGGGTTCCCTTTCCTCCCACCACCAAAAACACACAATAAGGTGAATTGATGACTTTAAAATGCCTGTAGGTGTGAATGTGAGTGGAAATGATTGTTTGTCTCTCTATGTGTGGTCCTGTGATAAACTGCCAACTTGTCCAGGGTGTAACCCCGCCTCTCCCCCAAAGTCAGCTGGGATAGGCTCCAGACGCCCCCCCCCCCCGCAACCCTACACAGGATAAGTGGTTACAGAAAATGAATGGATGTTCTGTTTGTAATTTAAAAATAAATATTCACACATGGTCTTTTTCTATTCTCGTGAGACCAGACCAGTGAATCTGAGTGCTTTTATGATATTAGTGATCATATCTGGACAATTTCCTGACAGACATCAACAGATATGACTTGGAATTAGCGTTGGCATCGTACATGAAGAGCGAATTTTCTGCCAATTTCAGACCAGGTATTTCCTGAATATGAGATGATTTTACTGCATGTATTATCTACTGTAACTGAGGAGACATGAACTATGAACATGAACAGGTCCTAGTGGTATAACAATGTCTCCCTACTGGACTTAGATATGCTTCAAATATGAAATCTGTGACTCCCAAGATTAGTAATAATTTTCTAATGATGTATTCTTTTTGTTTAGTGATACTTTAAGTCATTTTTCTTGACTATGTTTGTAAAACAAAATGTACTTAGTGCTAGTTCCACTTCCAGAGGTTAGTTAGAAATAATGTTGCTGCTTTTTTTTCTTCAAATTTGGGTGTATTGATCCTTTAAAGACTAAAATAATTGGACTCCAGAGTGTCTCATATAAATTACATTTACCAGATGCCCATTTTTATTACCAACAGTATAAATTATGAGGAACCTCTCCAGATTTTGTATCATGACATACACACTAATTAACAAACAACACGTTTCTTGTCATTCTCAAATTATCAATAATTGTTATAGACTTCAACACACAGTGTACAACATCATCAACTCCGGGCTGCATAGACTGGTGTCTCAAATATTGGGGCGTGATTTCATTTTGATAAAAAATGATCTGTTATCGCAAGAAGATGCATGTGTTAGCGGCTACCCAATTAAATCAGAAGCTCTTGGTAGCAGGCGTCGGCTGATGAATCAATCCTACACACTCACATAAATGTAATTACTTCATTTGTCACCGTCTGTGGAGACCACATCGAACTCCGTGCACTTAAAGCTTCCAGCCGAGAAACAAATAGAGAGAACTCCTCGCCATTTTGCCCTCTTCTTTATCTCTTGTAGGATTTGTCTGATACAGCTTAATCACAGCTATAATCATCCCTTAAGAGCAAAAGTTATCATTTTATCAATTCCCTTTGGCCCAGGGAGGACATAACAATCTGAATATGAGTTTAAAAGTAGATGCGTCTCCTATTCACTGCACAATCCTCTCCTGGAGAGGGGCGTGTATTATTCAACAACATGCTAACATCAATTAAAGAACAGTCTCATAAGAACCTGGGGGTGGGGGTGGAGGGCGCAAGACATCTGTTGTTATGGGCGCTGACGTGGATAGGAGGTGATCAAACGATGGGCATTATTTTTTTGTATTCTAATCCCATCTTGCATTGAGAGGACAGATGTTGGCAAGCTAATTAACAAATCCTTAGGCGATGTCGTCTTTCCATGCAGGGGCTGCAGGAGGGGAGGGAGATGTTTTGTTGGATCACACACAGTCAGCATCTCAATACACGGGCATGCACATATTACTAGTGTGTGTGTGCCTGTGTGTGTGTTCAAGCAGTAACACCCACTCTCTGCCTGCACTGCAAGCCACCCCCACCCCAAATCCTTATGCCTTTGGAGTGCTACATGATTCTGAGTGCAAGTGAAACCAAAGTGAGAGACACAAGGAGGATAGGAGGTGGGGTGTCTCCTCATCCATTTCCTGTTGACACACTGTGTCATCAGCAGCCATCAACTGCTGCTATTTTGATGAGATGGGAGGCATCGAATTATTGCTTTGATAAGTCAGATAAAAATAACCCCGGAATATTTCCACATTTTGCATCACACAAGTGCGCTATGCAACAATTATGAATTCAGTTGTAATGCCACTTTTAATTTGGAATATAACTGCAGATTGAGCTTTTTCATGAACTGCTATTTCTTGCTTTCTTTTTTTTTAGCTCTGGAAGTTATATCTGTTTTCAGTGGTTCTGTAAACTCAAACTCTAGGAATGAACGCAGAAGATGTGAGGAAGGCCCGTCTGTCTCCGTATCCGTCTTTAACGTAGAGCATAAACAGGCCTTCAGCCTGCAGTGTGTGATAGAGTAAGAGACGGTAATTCCCTGATGATGTCATCTGGGTTATCTGGCCTGGGCCTAGAGACAATAAATGTTTTGTTTTTTTTTGTGTTTTTTTTTAAAAGGCCTGCCTCAACACATTGTTTGTCTCTTTGGAGGCAGCAGGAACAAGTTGTGAACACGACACTGACATTAATATAAATAATACTTATTTACGCATCTGATAGTTAAGGAAAATCGTCATTTAGAGTTTTTAGCTCTGGTTTTGTTCGCCACCATTTTTAGGTGCTAGATGCTCAACTATGTTCACAAACTAGCCACTAACTTTGTGTGTCTATCTTTTGTTGCTAGGCAGGTAGTGTTTTTTTCTTTTTTTTGCTGAAAGGTGATAATCCTCCATAGGTTAATAACTATTACTGACCCCTTCCACATTGTCATATTATTCTAACCTTGACATTTTTATTTTAGAAATATTTGTAATAGCCATTTTACAGAATTGTATTTAACATAAGAAATTCTATAAGAATCCTAAATTGCATCATGGGACATACTGTATATGATGCAGCTTTTTTGAAGCGTGACCCATAAGGTCTAAATATCAGCATAACTGGCCTCTGTTGCATCTAATATTATTTTTTCAGCATGTCTTTTGTAAACCTTTGCAGATCTCCAATGTCTGGAGTATCATTTTAACTCCTGTTCCTTTTAAAAGTTCCTCAGTGTTTCTTTTATAGTAGTGTAATTGCATTAAATCTCTTAAAATGTGTCTCAAAATGTGTGGAGAGATACTTCATTATTATTACATGAGTTTCATAATGAACACGAGAGGGAATACATCTGACATATGCTTCCATGTATTTTCACTGCTTTACCCTACAATTCATGTAGCTAAGCTACATTTTGTCTGGTATTACTAACCCACATTTGTCGCACATGTGTTCATGTGTGCTGCATTACTCTCCGACTTTAATGTGCTGTTTTTATACTAAATGTTCATCAACAGTTGACTTAAAACAACTTTTTAATAACACAACCTTCACATGCTTTGCCTCTTGAAATGTTAAAATGTTTTTTCTCCCTCTCTCTCTTTCTTTCTGTGCTGATGGCTTGAGTTGCAGTGCCCTCTGGGCCTCTGGGCTAACGCCCGCTTTTAAGCTTGCACTTTAGTTGCCTCAGCTCTGAGTGCCTGATTAGAGGGCTGAATGTCATCTCACCTTCAGCAGGAACTGGGGCTGCTCCTGTCATCGTGGTGGAACTTCACCGGAACGTAGAGCATTAATGGCTGGTGTGCAGGGAGGCAGCTCTTCTCTTGAACACCCACATGGAATACACACACACACAAATGTATAAATTAATACCCTTAATCATTTACACGAAGAGATGCGTTCACTGACTCCCACCTGCTCTCTTACTCTCAGTCTGTTGCTGTCTTTTTCTCACTTTCACACACACAGAAATGCACACACATTACACATACACACATTAACTTGTCTATTCGTCTGAGGACATTCTTTGAAATTACATTAACATCCTGGAAGTTTACCTTAACCTGAGCCTAACCCCACTTTTCCCCTCCTGCTTCAGGCTTTGTCCTTACAAGTACAGCTAAATACAAGCACTCACATGCACCCACACACTCACTCATCCATATACGCAGAGTATGCAAATTCACAAGATAGTGGAGAGAGGGTACCAAATAATGAATCCCACTATTGCAGGGAGATGAATGGCCAGGAGGGTGGAAATAGAATTTCTCGATTTCATAACCCGGTTCTTTTGTTGTATTGTCGTCTCCTGTAATGAGGTCACCTGAAATCGCTCGTCATCCACTGGAAATCAGGGAATGGGAGTATGTTAAGAGAGAAAAGAGGAGTGAAAGGGGGCAAAATGTGATGTCAGAAATGTGGCTATTTCTCGAGCACCAATCTTAGCCGTGCAGATTTACTTGCAAATGTGTTGACGCCTTTAAAAGGCAGCGTTTTGACCCGCGTGCTCAGAACGACCATGAATTGTGCTGCTCATTTTTAACGTGAAAGCAGTTTTGTCAACATTTGCTTGTGTGCGCTTAGAGCATGTGGATGAAGTGCATGAATGAGATGAAGTATCAGAGGCCTGAAAGTGAACGCACCTTTGAATACACATGGCTCCTTGTTGTTTATGCTTGTTGTTGTTCTTTGTCCCTTTTAGACACACACACCTGTCCTCCACCCTCCACCTACAGCCACAGGAAGGGGCACAAAGTCCCCATCCTCTGGGAACCACCAAGAGAGATTAACGTGAAGTATTTCTCTCTCCACGGTGGTTCACTTCTGTAGTGCTGCTAATCTAATGCACACATTAGTCAGTGAGGCCCTGCATCTATTAATGGAGACCACAACCAGATTTATCGCCCAGGTTTAACTGTATGGCAAAATAGCACATTAAGCAGATGATATCACAGCGTATATAAAATGATTATGCAGGATAGCAAATAAAAAAAAGAAAGAGGCTGAAGGGACCTGCTTAATTAAATGCAGGGTCCACTGTTATACATCACTGGTTTTCTTCTGCGCAGACCAGTTAATGTAAACTGTGAGGAAGGGAGCTGTTTTTGCTTCTCTTTTAAAGGTAAAGAGCTGATCTGCAGTGTTAATCCCTCCTCCCCCCCCCCCCCCCCCTCTCCTCCTCTTTATTCCTTGTCTCTGCTGTGTCATCTCCAGCAGCCAAATGATGCCTCCAAATTTCCTTCGGCTTGCCGGATTTTTCAGAAAAAGGTGCCAAATGGCTTCCTCTGTGGCTCATTCCCGCTGCATCTGTAATCTCCTCGCCACAAGACAATGGAACAAACTCAAGAAATCTATAGTTGGACGTTGTTAACAGTTTGCACGCAGAAGAGCTCAAACTGACATTTTATTGACTAAATGGCAGTAATGAGCGCTCGGACTGGAAGGCTGTGGCCTTTCCATGAGGACATGCCGTCTGCTAACCTCTGCAACACTTCTGACTAATGCCCGTCCCCTTCCTCTAGTACAAGCATGTAGGCCTCACAATTCAACAAGACATACCCAACCACCAGTGTGACACTTAACAATGCACCACGCTACTCTGTAAAGCACAGAAGCTGTTCCCTCACGGCCATGAAGAATTTAGGTCCTGTTTGGGAAAAGACAAATTTGAGCACGAAGCAGCGGCCTTTAAATAAGCCATAGATTCCTCCTCTGTTCTTTTATCAGGGTAAGTACACAAACCCTGGGACAAGTCAGCCAGAATTGAATGCTCGTTCTATTTTTTTTCCCCATCCTGCTCCTCTGCGTTCCCACAAGCTCCTTCAATTGAATAGCCCTATGCTGTGAAGGGGAAAAGTGGGGCGGGACCACCGCTATTGCCAAAAATGCAACCATGGCTCCAGGGTGAAGCAGTCAAAATATCTGCGCTTGAAAGTGTGCACACACTGCAAGTGATGGATGTTTGTGTTACATGTGCATGTTTTATATTATATGTAGAGCATGGAGGTATTACGTTGTAAGCACAAAGTGAACATAGGACTTTTCCATGTTCCCATTGGACTATGGAATGTATTAGTCTGATATCTGACAGTGGATACTGTATTTTATGAGAAATTTGATATTGAAAGTATACAAGCAAACGATAAAAATAAAATAAAATAAATGCCCCTATATTTAGCATTTTTATAAACATTATAAATGAAATGCTATGATTCTTATTTAATTACTTGTACTGTGCAAAATTGATATTTTGACTCATCCAAAGCAGATAAGGCTGGTTTAACATGCAGGCTTTAGGATGGTGTTCTTACATGTAACTGCAAAGTACTTCAGGAAGCTGTGGACTCGCTGACATTACCAAAAAGTGAGTCAAAACCTTTTATGGTTGCATCATTAAATGACACAAAAAAAGGGCAGCTGATCTATGAGGAGACACCCCGGCTGTGAGGTGTCCTTCAAGCTAATGGGAGACCTTGTGTTTGCTGTGTACATGCCAGACAGCCCCTGGTGAGTGCTTAGCTGGTCTTTAACTCCTCACAAACACACACGAATACACACCCTTGCATGTATCGGGGGGGGGGGGTTGGCTTGACTGACAAGGACTGGGAATGCAGCCATACAGATAGGTGTGCAGATAGACCCACCCGTGTGAGCCTGCATTTATGTTGCCCAGGAAATGGAAGGAGGTGCAGAGAGACCCTACATGCAGACCAGATCCGACCCCCGAGGCAAACGACTTCCAGGATGCACACCCACATGCTTCCAACTCTGACCGCAGTACACACTGTATACTCTGTGCTCCCTTCAACAGACACAGTCACATACAACATGCTTTATTGTGTTAAATAAAAACACAAACAGTAAGTGGTTCACCTGGGAGAACGTAGGTGAAACATATAGCTGTGTTTCCAAAGCCCAAGGCACTGTAAGTCACTGCACAATGGGAACTTCATAAGCGTTGCCTGAACTCAGTGGGAGTGAGGTTTGAAAACAGGGATTACGATGAAAGACAAATTCTCTAATAGCACCCAGGATATTTTGTTGGCAAGGGACTAAAGATTTTAGTTTTATCAGTACTGCTCCAGGTTTTGGTATATGTAGAAGTGAATGACAGGGAGACTATTTGACTTTACATCGGCCACTTTTGTCCTGTTTCGCTTACACCTCTCTCATCGTATTCACCACATGTGCTTTTTCCCTTTGGCTGTCCTTGCAACCTCAAATTCCATCTTTTCCTCTTTTCTATATCATTCTTTCCCTCTGCTTACACCATCAGCAGCAGCAGCAGCAGCAGCAGACTTATAAAATGCTTTTTTTTATGACGAGGCTTCTGGCCCCAAACAACTCTTGGACACTTTTGCGTAGTCATGCAGCGAAATCCTGTGTCACAATCGCCGTCCAAAATATCATTTCCTGTCACAGGCAGCAATTTTGACGAGATTTAAATGGACAGGAAATGTGTGCAAAGGCCAATTACTGCTGTGTTCTTTCATACTTAAGAACCACAGACCTACCCTGTGTATCTTCTCCCTCTGTATTTATCCCCTCATCCAAATCAGTGAAGGGAAATGAAGTGAAGAGAGGAGCGAGGAAAGACGATGGTGTGGAAGACGAAATGAGAAAAATGTAGAGAATTGGAGAGAGGAGTGGAGGAAAGTGGAGAGGATGGAATCGGAACGCAACGGAAGAAAGTGAAAGATATTGAATTCTAGAAAGGGAAAAAAAAAAGCAGTGAAGCATAAAGAATAGAAGAAGACAGTAAACCTGGAGAGGTTAACACAACTTAATCAGTACAGCGAAGGGTGAATCTTTTTTTTTAAGGATTTAAAGAGGGCGGCACAGTGGTGTAGCGGTTAGCATTGTTCCCTCAGGGTTCTGGGCCCGTCTGTGTGGAGTTTGTATGTTCCTTCCATGGTCCAAAAACGTATATAGGTGAGCACTTAAATTCCATTCGTGCGTAGAGGATTGGGACGAGCCCTTTGAATCCCACAGGAACTTCGCTCAAACAAGTTGTGTTTTATTTTTGTGCATTTGTGTGTTTGTATCACAATGACATAAAAATGACAGGGGGATATAGTCGTCCTTATTGGTTTGGTGACCGAAGGTTGGTCATTCTTTCCATAGCATATACTGTATCTAAAACAATACACGCTATTCTAGGCTCACCAAAGGAATGGAAGATTTATCACATACTGATGCATTTGCTGCACAATGATTTGGGGGAGGTCGGGCGGATGGAGATGTCATCTCCCTCCAGATGACTCTTGTTTAAATCATGCATCATAATGCTTTGCTCTCTGATTTACACAGCACCTGTTATACTGTAGGTAAAGCTACTATTATACTTGTTGATGTCAGAAAATATCTGAATTTGCAAAATCACAGACACTGGTTTCTGTATGGCATTTTTTTCTACTGTCATGTATTCCACTCTCATATACAGTGAATCAGTAAGTTTATATGTCAACAACATGATAGAATATCTTTCAAATGAAACTTTCCAGGTGTTGTTTTTCAGGACCGTAGCAGAGGAGCAGCTGTTTTTGTTGCCTATTAAGACAAGCAATTGTGATCTACTTGAATTAGAATCATGCATTTGCCACATTAAAAGGAATATCAGACATCTGGATGCTAAACTGGACAGAGGTAGAGATTCAGATATGCTGTGAGCCGAGGGTTCTGATTGGTTCACTCATTCCACGGTAAAACATCTTTGGTCAGATGAACGTAACCCTTAACAAGCGTGTCCCTGCAATGTTACTGCTTTCATTCACAACACAGTCACACAATCACTTCCCCTGAATTGACAGTACAGATTTCCTTGAGTATTGATTCCTGCTCCCATTCTCACACGACCTTATGTTCCTGAATATTTCAAGGATAAACTGTGTGAAAGGGACTTAAGATCTTGGGCTTTGCAAATAATACGCGATGGCCTCCAAGTGGCACAGTTTACGAAAGCCTGCCAAAAACAAAGATCACAGCGGCTGACGCTATTGTCCCAGGGATAATGCAGGATCTGAGGTACAGGATAGGATGAGAGAGAACAGGGTAGGTCAGACGTGGACAGGGCAGGAGAGGACAAGAGAAGAGAAAAGGCTTCATTTTATGGTTTTTACCTTGAGACTGCTCTTGTTTGCTTTGCATGTTCATGATCAGAAGTGAGGGGACAGGAAGAAAATCAGAGTCAGGATTTAGAATAATTTAAAACTGACCTTCTTGGCAGGAAACATGTAATAATCCAGAAGCCATTTGATATTCTAAGGTATATTAACTTAGTGAGTTTTCTGTCTTCATTCTCAAGGACTGACTCTTTAAATGAAGGATCATATTTGACAGTAGTATAAACTTTACCTAAAGTAGGGAAACATATTATCTTATTTAACATATTTTATTGTGTTTTATTTTTTATGTTATTTGAGGCTACAGCTGTCAGTATAGAGCTCCTTTAACCATTCCACCTCCAAATCTACACGTTTAGCACATTCATGTTGATGTTTTCCATGGTGGGATCATGCAGATGTTGAACACAATAGGCTTAAGAACGAAGCTGGAGCTCGACACGTGTTTTAATTACCGATCGACACAAAAGTCTGAGTCGAATGCAGTCCTGAGATTTAAAACTACTAGACTGAAACTTATCTATCCTCTGTGTTTAGGTTGATGTCAGTAAAGACTGTAACAGGAGCAGTCTCTGTAATGTGGTGTGTTTGAAATCCCCAAACAATCAGTTGTTGAGTGCTCAGAGGTTATCGAGGTTTTTCCACTGATTGAACTTAAGAAAGGAGGTTTGATCAGAGCCTTTAATTGTTAATTAATTCGTTTTCAAACAATGTTTTTTTAACAATGGCTTCATGCACTTTTCAAGGCTTGTTGGAAATTGCTAGAGAATCAATAGGTGTTGATTATTTGTAGATTATTTTGCAATGAAAACCTCAAAGCAGCAGGAAGAGGACTTAAAATTTCACACAGTTTTCAAAAGGGTTTTAATAGCTGATAGGATTACGTAATACTAACTGAATTGGTTTAAAGTGGACACAAGAGCAATATAAACCTGTTATGAAGGAACTAACGTCTTATTGTTTTTAATTTTGTCAGCCAGGAAACAGTATGAAATAAAGTACACATATTATTATTACTGTTCTTATGATATGGAATAAGAAGCACTGCTTAGGACTGTGGACTATGAATTATGAATGCAAAAACGTGACATCAGAAGTGATAAATGTTCAGAATTAGTTGAGTGAATCTTGTTAATCTCACATCTTCATTCTACTGGTTGTCAGAACAATGACCTCGCCGGCCTCATCAGTCTTTTTTTCCCTTTTTTTCAGCCCTACATAGAGAGCTGTTCTCTCACTTTTTTTTAATCAGAAAGAATGGTTGAATGGAGAATGTGCTTGTTTGGAGTGGAGGCAAACGATGCGGCGGGGTGAACGAAATACCACCAATAATCCATCCATTTTATCAGTGAATGCCAAGAGGAGTGAGGTAGCGAAGAGGGGAGGGTGACGAGTGAGCTGGTTGTCAACATGCTGACATTGAGGCTGTGATGTTTAGTCTTTGTGGGGCTGAGGCTGCTGTGTGTGAGGATGCATCATCTTGGGCCTGACGGATGTGACAGGCTAAAAGCAAAATGGTCCATTGGTTTTTAAAACTCCAGATCTGCTTGGGTGAATGCCATCTGCCCTCAGAAGATTGCTGGATCCAACAAAAGATGGTTTTCAATGTAGCTGATCCCTTTCAGGCCTCAGGATTTGCTGATCCATCATGTGTCGAGTCCCACAAGTCTTCTGGAGATGTTGATCCCTGTGTTGACGGTAAGCAGAGATCCCCACATAATAACGGGAATCAACGATATCCTGCTTTTTAGACCTTCAGATTTCTTCCTGCAAAGATCACTGCATCCTGCATTTAGAATAACTTGCAGAAATTTGGATTGATTATGCATCAGTTGAAGACTTTTCTGTATCTGGAAAGCAATGTTTTTATTGTCTTAACACTCTGTTTCTGATCACATCTCCCACAACGACAGTTATAGATTGCACATCTCTTCAGATCAGTTTTTCCTTTTGCTCCGTATGAGACTTTTAGCTTTTTATATGTCAGCTGGCACGCTTCATGATCCTCCTCTGTCCAATCTTATGAGCAACAATCTCCCTCTCTGTCTTACGGAGATATGTTAATGGTTCAAACCTGTTTTCCAGTTGTAATGTCTGGGTTGACTGTAGTCTGTGTTCATGCCCACCTTCCGCCAGTCAAATTTGGCTCAGCTGAATCCATAAAATCTTCCTCCTCTGGGAGTGCAGCCTTATCTGTAGGTTTAGGACCCATCCCAGCAGGTAGAAATCCCAGTCATATCACATGACTGCACAGGTTTCGTTCCAGTGAGTCTTAGGAAAGTTATGGTGTCATTTAAATTGTGTCGAGTTGAATTCTAACTAGCTCAGCAGCAGAAGACATTAGCTGAGTGTCGTGAAGAGACTTCTCTACTGTGAGTATCTCAGAGTTGAATATCCTGTAACGGTATATGACTTAGATAGACAAGATGTTTATTGTCCCACCGGTTGTACGAGTACAATCGTGTGAAAAACTTTTGCTGGGAAGCTCCGTCAGAAAAGAGTTAAAGAGATAAAAGAGATGAAACACACAATGATAATAATAAGATAATTAGGATAAATATGCATAATGAAAAGTGTATTTACAATATCAAAAATTAAAAAAAGGAAAATTACTCAGTACTGAAGATATTGCAGCAGGGTTTATTGCACTTATGTGAGAGAGAGAGAGTGACCGATTGGGTTATTTTGTTCAATAGTCTTATGGCCTGGGGGGGGGGAAACTGTTCCTCAGTCTGCTGGTGTGAGTCTTGAGAGACCAGTATCTTCTACCAGAGGGCAGGAGGGAGAGCAGGCTGTTGTGTGGGTGTGATGTGTCTTTTTTATCACCCTCGGGGATGTCCTGAGGCGCCCCGTATAGAGCTCCTGCAGGCTGGGCATGGTGATGTGCTGTGTGGAGCGCTCCACACCTCCCCAGCGTCTTGCAATCTATGTTGGTGCAGTTGCAGAACCAGGTGGTGAAACAGCCTGCCAGAGGGCTCTCAGTGGGCTTCAATGGACTTAGAAGTTTCAGTCCAAATGTCTTTAGATGCCTGAGTCCATACAGTCTCTGTTGGGCCTTCCATGACTTCAGCGGTGGTGTAGCTGGCTCATGTCATGACAGTGCACTCCGTAGAGAATCATGGTGCAACACTGACAAACTTATTATTTGTCTCTTGGTAACTTTGTAGGTAGAATAAAGCCTTTCAAAGAAGATCATCACAACCCAGAGTTGTCATAAATGAACCTCCTCTGTTGTCGGAAATCTTCTTAAATGTGTTGAGGTTTAGACAAGTAAGAAAAATATAGCACAAACAACAGCTAAGCAGATAGCATGTGAGCAGAACGTCTGCACTGTAGCATAAAAGGAAGCAGGGACAACTCTAAGCCCTTATGTGACATTACTAGGTCATACTATTAATATACACCACAGGGGGCTTCGTTGCCTCATTGTATTCTTCTTTTAAAATATTACTGCAATTCAAAGAATGCTATTTTAGTGCAGGTGCCGAGGTTGTGTTTGTCATTGACCAAAATATGGAGGATTAGAAATAATAAAGCAGCTCATGTTTGACTCCTTATGTCAAATCCTATAAATGATTTCATAATATATCTTTGTGCTATATACCATTTGTCTTATGGTATTGGTATTTGCCTTTAGAGGATCCCAAAGCTCTCAGAAAGTAATTCACTTGTTATTAAAAAAGATGTGTCGGACTGTCAGAAGAGTCAGACACATTGAAGTCCCATCAACATCATATCAAGGCGTCATCAATATCTCCTTCAAACAAAGCCCTTGAGCAGGAACCTGTCAGGCAAACCTGTGAGGAGTACAAAGTACATCTTTCCTAGCACAGATCAATTTTCTTTGTGATCAGCTGAGCTTGATGAGATAAAAGCGTTTCAAAAATGTTTAAAGGCGAAGCTTTTTCCCTCTCTGTCTCCAAAGTCGGCCACTTTGAAGGCTCAGGGATCTTTTTCCCCTTTCTTCTCTTTTGTTGATAATGCTGAGGGTGTAAAAGTGGGCCCCCTCATTTGGCAAGCAAAGCATGAAGCAACAAGAGACCACGCAAAATATCACACCTGACTATGTAGCATTTATTCTCTTTGTTCACAAGGTTCAGGTCTCAAATCAAAGCCGCTGAAGCCCTCCCAAAATATTATCCTCTCTAATTCAGACACATTTTGCTGTGATGAAGAGGGTAGAGTCTAGATTGTGGCATCACATTGTGGTTCAGGATTTAAACCTGGTCGTGTGGTGGGAGAGTGTGCAAGCGCCAGGCTGCGGTGTTAGCCACTGGTCCTGCCAAGCCAGTCCCTGCCATCTAAACAGGATTTCCCCCCTTAGCAGGCTGGTTGGCATTGCAGACCCCGCGGCCTTTTGAAGTGACAGGCCCCTGAGTCCCCAGGGAGAGGCTTGGGATCTGATCCCTCTGCTCACATGCACTTGCCAAGACAAAGATACACACATATATTGCATATTCACATTCATGCAGACACACGCACAAACATATAATATGCACATGCTCAATCAGCACCCAAAAATTTGATCTACCCACGTGTCCAGAAAATACACACAAGCTGCAGCACACACACACACACACACACACACACCAGACTTACATCTCTGCAGCCAGTGCTGATAAAGGGCAAACAGGAAGCTCCCAGAGTGCACCTGGCTCTGTGTTGATAAAGAAGCGGGTTGCGGCTCCCAGCATGCATCCAGGGTTGGTCCAAGAAAAGAAGCATGAGGTTGACTGACAGAAGGGGAGGGGGACCGAGAGCAACAATAGATAAATACAGCCCTATCTTATCCATTATTTATATTTTTTTGAACCTGTAAATAAGTTTTGAATGAAATTACATAAAAGCTGCATTACAATTTTATGTTAACATCATGAGAAAATGAACAAACTATGAAAAGCAGATGAATTTAATCCTTTGTCTATCTAGCATTAGTGTAAATGTAGAGTTTAATGGCTCTTTTTAGGTACAAATTTTCTTATATAAAAAAAATGAATTACATGAGTATTCGTAAAGTGGGAGGGGTCATTAATGGAGATAAATTCAGAAAGAGAATAATAAGCCAACAGTGCAGAGGGCTTTAACCCTTTTTGGCTCATAAGCCATGTTTCCACCCACAGCAGGTGCCTGTTTTCTGTGAAAAGGGCCTAGAAACCAAGCAACTAGCTGCTTGAACATAATAAAGCATTTATCAGACAAAAAAAAGCACCTAGGGGCAATTTAGAGTGCTCAAATCACCTATAATGCATGTTTTTGAACTGCGGGAAGAAGTCAGAGCACCCGGAGGGAACCCACGCAGACACAGGGAGAACATGCAAACTGCACACAGAAAGGCCCCAGGTCGAGATTTGAACCCAGAACCTTCTTGCTGTTCAGCTACAGTGCGAACCACCACACTCCCTTGATTTGAAATGCATATGGAAACATCTTCTTTTTTTATTTAGTGTGCAGTACCAGTCAAAGGTTTGGACAGTGTGTCTAAACTTTTACTGCTACTCTATCGTTTCTTTTGGAGAAAGGGGTTATGGAGGCTGAGCCACATGCATCTGCAAGCTGTTCTGAGTTCATATTCAAGCACCGTACACAAACCGCCCTAAAATGAGCCAAACAAGGAGTCTAAGTAGTTTAATTAGTTGACGCTCTCTGTCAGTGTTTTCCTACATGATTTAAATATTTGTTGGCCTCTGAATTTGCAAACTAACAATTATAATTATTGGATTTTGCCTGGAGGGGAGAACGCTAATGATTTGAGCTTGTTTTATTTGGATTAATTTCATTTATATTTTGAAGATTGTGTGTGCAAATTGATTAGCTTTAATCTATAAAACTGTTGGAGTCACTTTGATCATGGCAGCTGGATTATGTCGTGCTGCTGGGGCTCTGGCTGGGTTATTAGTCTGCACACTTCCTCTAAATGCGTTGCATTACTCATCTACCCACAAACTGAAAGGTGTTTGTAATACACATCGATGGGAGACACTGAGATTGATTGCTCTCTGAATGGCTGCAAAGATTAAGAGAGAGGGGGACCCAGAGACATAAATAAAGATAGAGCTTGGTGGGAAACACAACTGAAAAGTGCATGAGTTAAACAGAGAGATAAAGGGAATGAGAGAGAGCCAGCAAGAAAGGGCAGAAATCAAGAGATAATCAATGAAGAGAGAGAGGCTATCAAAAGCTTTCAACCTAGTGCCGAGCTTTGAAAGTGACTTAATCAAAATTGCCCCCCATGGACATACACACAAACACACACCTGCCATCTTTCCTCCTGTTGGCTGTGGTGCACAGCTAGGGGCTTGGTGGTGGCGATGGTAATTGAGTTGCCTATTATCGATTAGCTCATGGCAGCTCTCCTTCATTCTATCCGTCACTATTAGCTCTGTGAGCGAGGGAACACTGGGAGTATGAAGAGGGAATGGTTTGGATGCTGGGGTTTGATTTATCTGCAGGGGAGACGCCGGAGAAAGTAGAGAGGACAAAATCTTCCAAGCATGTAAGAAGGATGGAATAAGAAAGCATGATCAAAATATACTGAGCTCTATTAGGGAGAGTCATAAACTTATTGGGGATGGGAGGTGACAGGGGGGCTGAGAATCCTCGACGAACGAAAAACACAGCTAGCATTCATTGTCATAATGTACGCATATAAAATTCAACACCCCCCCCCCCCAAATAGCGTCCTGTTTACCAAATATGCCAGCTGCTGTCTTCATTACAAAGCTGTGTTTTTTGAAGTCGCTCTGGTTATTTGATCTTTCCTTTCTAATACACCGCACAATGGAAAGTAAATAAAATGTAAATATAGGTTAGAAAAACAAAAAAACATCCCCTGCTCTTCAAAACAATCAGTATACTCTTCAACCACCACTTCAACAAAAACAACCTTCCCCTTTTCTTATCCATAAGAAACAACTTTTTTCATAAGACCCTTAAGAAGGCATTGAAACTGGGCTCATTTATAATGACCTGTTTCTTTTATCTTTTTATTTATTGTCTTCGTTGCCTCCACTAAGGAGGTTATGCTTTTGCCAGCATTGGTTTATTTGTTTCTTTGGTTTGTTTAGCAGGATTATTCAAAAAGTTATGAAAGATTTTGACGACATTTTTTTTTTTTAATGATACGGATATGGGCCAAGGAACAATCCAATAGATTTTGGTGGTGATCTGGACCATCATCTGGATTCAGAAGGATTCTAATTGCTGCTACAAGATTTTTGCTTCTAACTCCGTAGATGATGCAGACAATGTTTGGATTAAAATGACACAATGGCATCCCCGTACGATCTACCGCACATCAACGTCTGATCTGGATCCATGTCATACCAGATCTGGTGATCCAGAATGTTTAAATCCATAGGGCTCACAGAAAATTCACTACTGTGAGATAACAAATAGTAATTTTACAGACTTGAATTAAGATGAAATTGTAGCTGAAGCTGTGCTGATTCAGTTCAGGTGGCAAATGTGATGTATTTTCAAGAGTTACTGAGCATGAAAACCAAAACTATCAAACTATCACGGGTCTGTTGCGTTTAGGGGCAATGGCATAATGGGAAAACTGAGCTGCCTTGATGGATGTTAGCCCTTTCTGAGTGCTGTTTAGTTTATTTTCCTGTTTTTCTGTCTGCCCAACCTCATGTTCTCTCCTATACTTTCATTTTTTTTTTTTTAGTTTTAGGTTGTCTTTTCTTCTGCCTTCTTCTCCTCTCCTGGCTCTCCACAACCTGCCTCTGTTCTCTACCTTCCCCCTGCCTTG
The DNA here is from genome assembly GCA_037577475.1 of Chaunax sp. Z400. Classification (NCBI taxonomy): domain Eukaryota; kingdom Metazoa; phylum Chordata; class Actinopteri; order Lophiiformes; family Chaunacidae; genus Chaunax; species Chaunax sp. Z400. The sequence continues at coordinate 10,624,003 of CM075204.1, forward strand.
TGAGAGGCATGACGTGAGGGAGAGAACAGGACAGGAGGGGGGGTGGGGGTGATAAAAAAGAAGCAAGAACTGCTGAGGACTCACAAATCCTTGCACCTGCAATTCTTTTTTAAAGGCCCTCCACTGGTAAACGCATGTAAATAGTCATGTCTTGTAAGCAGTCCAGATGACAGGCAGCAGATGTTTACCCCAGGGCTCAGTAAATCACAGGTTAGTTACTTTGATTATGGACCCTCGACAGCCCCCGAGAGAAATAACTTGACAGGCTTTAAGGCAAGCTTGTGGCATGAATTATAAATAACACAGTCAGTTGGGTACTGCTCTCCGATGGCCGTCCAAAGAATGTGTTTGCATCAAGAAATAGAGTTTTATTGGAGTAAAAGAAACACTTTGACAGATATTAGCTGATATTAAAGGGGATTAGGATAAGGTTGTAACATTTTCTTCATGGATTCCAATAAATGTCAATTAGCATTTATATACCTTTAATCTATGTACTTTTAATGTGACCATTCAACTGCTATATGTTGGAGAAAAGTGCTGTCAATGATTTTCCTAAAACAGCAATGTGACATTTTTATGCCGCATGGAAGTCATAGAGAGGAGGTTGTGTATGGAAAGCCAGTATGGCCAATATTAGATGAATAGGATGTGAAGTAAATAATCACACGAGGCAAATAATAGAACCAGAAAATGTGAGATAATAAAAATGTCCGTGCTCGTTTATATTTAACTTGTTTGTCTTTAAAATCAGGCAAACAGGTCAGACCCAGTGATGTGATGAACAGCCAATCAAACCTAGTTGTCTTATTGACAAGGGGGAAAAAAAGGTCAGGTTAACTACAGGTTACTTCGATAGGTTGATGTTTTTAAAAACCAAACCAACTTTTATATATTTAAGAAAGATCACAATCTTTCAAACAACTTAACTGAGAGCTTTTTGCTGCATTTCATTTTATTGGACATTGTATTGTATTGTATTGCATTGGAGTTGTAATGTGTGTTCATATTTAGTACGGATGTATCATACTACTCCTTGTGATTGACACGAAGCCCTTAAAGCAGCCGCTGTTCTGTCCTCACAGAAGAGCTTTCCGGTCAATAGGTGGAAGCACATGATGCCAATACAAACCGCCCATGTTTGTTCTTTTGCTGCAGTGTGTTAATGTGCATAAGTGTGTGACAGCCAAGCGGGCAGTCAGGCATCATGCTGCCACTGTATCAAACAGCAGCAGTGGATGCCAGCCACACTTCCGCTCCTCACATGAAAGGAGGCAAGATGGAAACGGTTGTGGTTCAGAGGAGAAATGAGGGAGTAAAGACTGAGGGAGGTGGGCTGGTCGGGTGGAACCAGGGAGGGATGGATGGCTGAGCGGCCCGAGGAAGATGCCAGGAACCCTACTTCCCAGCGCAGATGGAGCCCAACACCGGCCAGCACCAACCAAGGAGTCCAGAGACTGTGTGTGTGTGGAAGAGACGTGTGTTGGGGATTTTTAATGTAAATGCATATGAATATTGGATTTTCAGCTCTGTGTGTATGTTGGTTTGTGTGTCTGCAGGATTTGCTGAGATATGAGGGAGGGGCAGTTATACAGTACAGTATGAAGCGGGGGTGCAAATGCTTTTCTGAAAGAGAAAACTTAGACCTCAGCTCGATTTTATGCTTTTGTTTACGCTTAGTGCACTTCTTGAATCAATCGAGAAATAAAGCAAATGTTTGTGTTTGTGTGTGTGTGTGTCGGTGGGGGGTGTTGATGGATAAATATGTAAATTCCCAGTGTCGCCGTGAAACACCACCATTGCACTCCAAGCATTTTGGTCCTACTTTAGATGCAAACACATGAGTGATCAGAGTCAGAGCCTCGATGGCACTCCTCATCAGGAAGCTTTCTTGACTCCCCCTCTCTCTCTCCTCTTGATAAGTTTGCCCCTGTCTCAGTGAACCCACCCCTCTCTGCACCTCTCCAAGTCTCCCCCTCTCTCTCTCTCTCTCTCTCAATCTTTTCCTCTCCACCTCTTTCATACATTTAATTAAGAGCCTCTTCCTGTCTTAGCCTGGAGATTCCGGTCACACAAACAGTATGTTGTTGTCATCGCGCCTGTAGTTCATGTAACCTCCCTGCACCGACGGAGGAGTGTGTGCATGTGTATAAAAGGAAACATCTGACTCCACCTTAACTCATGGATCAGCCTCTGGGGTGCAAGAAAGACAGAACATTTCTGCCCTTTTGCAGCTACAAAAGGAGATGATTATCAGGATTTTACATGGTGTGTGTGTGTGTGTGGGTCCATAAATACTATATGTGTAGGTGCGTGTGTGTTGGAGAGATGTGATAATGAATATGTTAGAGGCTGCCTTTGACTCATGCAGGATGCAACCTTGTGTTGCCGCTCTGCCTGCCGACATGGGTGGGAGCAGTGATCTATAAATTTTCATGTGTGTGATAATTCTCCCCTTTTTTTCTCTCCCTCTCTCTCTCTCTCTCTCTCTCTCTCACACACACACACACACACACACACACACACACACACACACACACACACACACACAGGTTGCAGGGGAGGCAGGCCGTCAAGCAAACATGTGGCACTTGCCAACACCCTGCAAAACTAATCTCATATCTACTTTTGCTGCTGGGAGATTGTTTGTGTGGCGGCCCTAAGGAAAGCCGAGAAGGCAGAGAGGGGATAAAATCAAATCTAGCTCTTGTCACCGACTCAATTCTCCAAGTGGTGTGTGTGTGTGTGTGTGTGTGTGTGTGTGTGTGTATATATGTGTGTGAAAGTGACATAAGGTGCATGTGGGAATGAACAGTCGTGTGAGCTCTACCATTGCAACACTTGCACATTACCCCTGGGAGAACTGAGTTTAATGTTGTCATTGGTTCGCCAAAGTTACAGAAGATTGTGAATGAAGCTGCTGCAGGAAATGAGCGTCATCCATTCTCCACTGAATCTTTATTCGCCCTTCAACTAAAGAGCCTCTCGAGCTTTTAAGAATGGGTTGCGAGGCTTGAGCTTCGAAAAAAACACAGTGCAGGTGGTGCCATATCTTCCGTGCTGTGGAATAAGAGATGAAGATGGAGCCCTTGCATCTCTGTAGCCGGGGATAATGGGATTCCAGGCCATATTTTCATGGTGTAAAGAGACAAAGCCTGGTCAGAGTCGGGGCTGATCTCCCGTCTTTGTACTGTTGTCAGAAGGAGTTTGAGCCCCAGCGAGGCCAGAGGATGGTGCTCCATCTATACAGTGTTTGTCTCATATCTTCTCACTGTCTCTGTTATTGTTTCTCTTCTCCCTTTTTGCACTGTCTATCTGTTTCTTTCTCGCTGGCACACCCATCTCCCCATTATTATCCATCTCTCATCTCCTCACTATGCTGTCAATAAAAATCGTTTGAGGTTGTCTTGTCAGTGAACCACCAAAATATAAGTCAACCAAGAGTCAGAAAATGCCTCTTTTTAAAACGACCATACCGGTGCTTTTGCAAATTTTAGCTCATTAAAGTCAATGAAAATCATGTATAGTTTACACACAGTATTAGCTGAACATTTTCCCATGCATGCCGTACAGTTTAATATTATTTGATGCATTTTTTTTTACTGTGACCAGTCCAAATAACTAGGAAGTTTCAAACAAGTTTTTGCAATATAATCGTTGACTTGGCTTTCAAGCTGCTGCAAACAATTGTCCTTGAAGGGATAAATAAAGCTGGATTGAATTGAGAGAGTCGGCCAGATTTCTATATGGTTATGAATAGACATGAATTAATCCCTAGAATGGAAAAAAAGAAAAAAAAATCAATTTAAATTTCTAAAACATAAAAGACTTGTTTACAAAATAACTCAATTCAGCATTAAGTGGATGTACTTTTTAGTTCATGGGCTAAAACCAAAAACAACAGGTATTGTCTTTTAAATTAGAATTGAAGCTGCACTAATCGATATTTAATATCGACAAATGGATCAATGCATAGCTAGAAACTCGTAGTATCGGAATTTACACCCGACATCCTCTGAGCTCTTTCAAAACGTTGTCAAAACTATCCTTATGGGTTTACGGCCCACAACTGTTTTGGTTCACTCTTAGCACATTAATCAACCTAGATTCCACAGTGGCCTGTAAAGTGAAAAGCTTCAAAATAAAAAAAGTAAAAAAATAAAAAACACCTGTACCTGCAAAGCACCAAATGGAAGACGGACGAGGTTAGTGACTAGCTGGTGAACATTGTGGAGCATTTAGCACCTAAAGAGACAGATATGTCCTGCAGGAGTCGGTAGAGACCAAAAACAGTCATTAAAACGTGTGGACATACACTCTGCTGGTGGCCAGAAACTCAATTCCAAATCAAATCAAATCATATTGATTGATTCGGGATTGCCTATTTAATGTCTAAGTGTAAATAAGCAATCGCTTTCTAACATTTTGCTAACAAATGGCATATCAGCTAAAGTAGAGTAAGTTTTTGGTAAATTGCATTCATTACATACTGTAAGTTAAATATACAATAAAAATATGTAAACTACATCTGCCTAAACTTCCTTTTGCATGTGTTGCACTGCTTTGGCTCATTTTTCACTGAATCAAATGTAGCCGAGCTTTTTCGGACATTGAGGGCCACGAACATACAACATACTGTGTGTGACAGTAAGCATAAAAACATGTAAGCTTATTATATCTCTCATCACCCTTTTTATTGAGCTCATCGTGTTTGCTTTTATCCCCAAATAATCCCTGTGGCTGATTAACTGCAGGCCAAGTGTCTGCAGTGAAGAATTGCAGCTGAGCAAAGAGGCGGGCTATGGATCCAATAATGTGTGTCCATCAGCAGCCTGTGGTGACAGACAGATTGTGTTAGTGTCTGACTCTCTGCTCAAGTGTTTCTTGACAATTGTGAATCATCTCACCCTTCATGCCACTTCATAGACTTGACTCCCTGTCCTCCTCACACAAAAAGACTTGTCAGTTTTTTCTGTATCCGACCCTCCTTTCGTTTTTCTTTTCCACCTTTTTCTTTTTCTCTCTCCCTGCTCGCCTTTATTTAATAATCGTTTCGTTACCTCTCCCTTCCCAACACACAGATTTATGAAGTCATTGCAGCTTAAAGTTACAGCAATCTAGAAGAGAGACGGCTCTGTGATTTTTCAAACTTGTGCAGACAGTGCCGCCGCCATTATTATCATCATCTTCTCCATTTTCACAATTGAATCTTGTTTTGTCCAGAGAGGCCACAGCTTCTCCTGCTTTCATGCTGCTGCTGCTTTTCAATTTCCGTTGTATTGCTTTTCATCTTGTTGCAGGTGTGCACAGAGCTCGCTGTGCACCATTTATTCAGAATGGTTCTCAAATCAATGTTGAAAAATATACAAAGTGTACAGTAAATGACAAACCAACCATTAGAAAATACAATCTGTGCTTGACATTTGCTTTAATATTCAGATTTTGCCTGTCATGATTCAAAATAGTGAATCACCACTGCACCTTTTACATGATAAATATGCATGTACTGTAATGTTGTTCACATACACACATGAAAGGTGTTTGCAGACATTATGGATTGCTATTTGTAGGAATAGTTTGACATTTTGGGAAATGCTCTTCCCTTTCTTGCAGATGTACTGTAGACAAGACGTTCGATCCCACTCTCAACAATCCTGTCTCCTAGATATTACATTTTATAAAAGTTTCCCAAACCTTAACTAAAGCGTTTTCCTTGCCTGAAAGTAGCCAAAAACATTATCTGTCCGTAACTTTAACAAAAGTGCTTTTGTTGTCTAAATCCATCCACTGACCAGAGTCTGGATTGAAAGGTCTGTGCTTTGCCTGCCCGCCATTCACTTTTACCACCTCCCTGCAACTCCAGTGTGGGACATAAATGATCCATTCAGTAAAATAGAAGCTGTCTCTGAACAAAATCCAGGCAGGGATTAAGTTTCTCTTATAAACCTATTTCATGTTAACTCTCAGAAAGAAAGTTAATAAGTTAAAGCTTATTTCTAAAATGTAAAATTATTGCTTTGCATTGGTTTTATGCATATATATGCGATATACGGTATCCGGCCTGTGGTCACAGGCCATTCTGTCATTGTATGACAGGAGCGAGAGCTTGGTTCGCATTGCCAGCAATAAGTCAGACTTGTTTCCGGTGAGAGTTGGACTCCGTCAGGGCTGCCTTTTGTCACAGATTCTGTTCATGATCTTTATGGACAGATTTTTAGGCACAGCCAGGGAGCGAAGGGTGTCTGGTTTGATCGACTCAGGATCGCTTCTCTGCTTTTTGCAGATGATGCCCCAAGTGGAGGAGTTCAAGTACCTCAGGGTCTTGTTCATGAGTGAGGGAAGAATGGAATGGGAGATTGATAGATGGATCGTAGCTGCGTCTGCGGTGATGCAGACTCTGTACTGGTCTGTTGTGGTGAAAAGGAAGCTAAGCTACAAGGCGAAGCTCTCAATTTACCGGTCAATCGACGTTCCTACCCTCACCTATGGTCATGAGCTTTGGGCAATGACCAAAAGAACAAGATCGCGGATGCAAGCAGCCGAAATGAGCTTCCTCCACAGGGTGTCTGGGCTCACCCTTAGACTCAGGACACGCTGGAGGGATTATATCTCTCAGCTGGCTTGGGAACACCTTGCCGTACCCCCAGAAGAGCTGGAGGAGGTGGCTGGGGAGAGGGAGGTTTGGGCGTCTCTGCTGAGACTGCTGCCCCTATGACCCGGACCCAGATAAGTGGAAGAAAATGTTCATAAAAGAATGCATGAAGCTAAACTTCAGCAGTGTCACCTTATATAATTACGAAGGTTATGTGTCACTCTTGTGCGTTTCAGATTGTCAAACATTGAGCTGAATGTTTCATGACTATCTCGAATCGTCCCATTTCTTTGCTTTCATGGTGTAGAGCCCCGACACAACTGAGATAACACCTCTTTTCCTCAAGTCCCTCCACCGCCTCTCATATTCTTATTCATTTGCATATATTTTTCTGCCTGTCTTTTAAGAAGAGACTCTTGTTGTGTTTACCTGTTTGCTCTCAGAGGAGCTCTTCAGCATGCTGAGAACTCACACAGAAGGCCAAATACGCTTTGTGAAAGCTATTTTCTTTGTATCTCTTCCCTCTTTTGCTGCATCCCGGAGCCCCGTGAGGTTCAGTGATCTGTTCCTAAACGTGAGATTTCTACCACATTTAACTCCAGTGAGGATCCATACATGGAAGATTGGTATGAAAATTATGAGCCAAGGCAATTAATGCTCTTCCACACGATTCAGAATGAAATAGAAACTTTGGTTCATTTAAAGTTTATTGGATATTGATTTTTAATGACTTCTTAACAGATTGAATATGACATTCTCATTACCAAAGTTGATCAATATTTAAATGATGAAGTCAGCTTTTTTCCCTGAATTGCTTGTATTGAAAATGAGCTGAGGCCAGCCCAAGTGAGATTTCTATGTTGACACTAATGTGAGATGCTAGTGTGGGCTCCATAATCGAGGCACTATATCAGTGGTGACAAGTTTTTGGCTATAATAGTAAAACAAAGGCAAAATAGCTTAATAATATTGATTATATTGCAACTTGGTTTGACACTCTTTTCAAAAACAGTCGTTTCAGTTGATTTAGATTTATTAAGCATTTTGTCAAGAACTTTTCAAAGTCTGGTCAGGAAATAAAGCACTTAAGTTCTAGATTATTATATTGAGAAATATATGACTTTTACAGATGTTGCCTCATTTTCTGACCAGATGAGGTTGTAACATAAAAAATGGATTTAATGATTATTTAGCAAAGGTTGCAATCTCAAGGACAGAGTTTATTCCTGCCAAGAAATCTTTATTTAAAAAAAACAAAACAGCAATGATTAGATTTAAGAGTAAACAGGGTTGGTTTATTATGTGTCCAGTTTTATGTTTTTATTTTGTTCTTATGATCATGTGTCATTGTTATTGTGTACTTTTAGATACATACTTTGTCCTCTAAGTAACATTCCCACATCTCCGTCTGGGAATAATCAAGAGACTTAGTAACAAAACTTTGTAATTAATTGCCAGTAGTTTTGTTTTTATTTGTATTTTGTCCTTTGAGATGGCAGATAAACAGACAGTAGGACACTGCTGCACAAAAGATGGGACTTTTTCAATAGCTGTCCACTTGGGACCTTATTTTATCTTTTCAAGCAATTTATTGCTATCTATATAAAGTTTGCATTTGACAGTTTAACTTAGTTTATTTTTCCTTTGAAAATGTCCAACTTCGAATTTTTGCTTGTTTTTACTTCTGTAACTTTCATAAAGTTAGAATTTTTATATCTGGTATACAATTATAATTGAAATACACAAGGTTGTGTACATTAAACTCACAAGTAGATAACATAGTAGGCCTACTTTAGAATAAACTTAAACAAAGTCTATATGAAGTCTGCTTCCATTTGAGCTCAGATAACAGATTTCATTTACCCTATAGGCAGTGTCCACATGGCATTTGTATCATCATGGTTTGCATTCTTTCAAAGAAAACCATACGACTCCAACTGATGTATAAACAGACACATAACAAAATATTTAAAAAAGAAGGCTGTCTGGAGAATGATGTTACAAACACATTGCATGTTGAAAAAAGTGTTATTAATGATTAAACAAATAAATGAATGAAAAAGTGTGAGGCACACAGAATTGGTCTTTATCAATCCCAAAGGGCAATTAGGCTGTTTAGTTATTTAAATTAGTTTGGCCTGCTGATTAAGACAACAATTAAAGCTTGATTGTAGCAATTTGCACCAAATATCACACTTACTATCATATCTCAGTCAAAATGTGAACGTAAAGACATGATATGCATAATTTTAGCTTCAATGTGACTGATAGTGTCCATAGAGATCTTTACCTCAGATGTTCATCATGAATATACATCCAAAAATTCACTTAGAAATCATTAAAAAAAAGATCCATGTAACTTCAGCAGTTGCCTGGGAATGTGTTCTTTAGCATCAAAGTAATGCAGTGATAATCAAGTAAACCTAATGCAGCTTTTAATGCCAATGATTATGTTGGTACGGGAGCACTTAACTGGTAACTAATGGAATCAGGCCAGGTGAGCTTTCAGTGCCGAGGGATGATGGATGATTGAAGATCGGGCAAATGGAGACTAAATGGAGAGAAAGCTCCCAGATGGGTGCACGTTTTTCCCTGACTACAGGAAATGTAGCTTAGCGGCACACGCTGGAGGATAAGCCTTTCACTAATGATTGCCATCTCTCTATATTGCATTTCATATAGTAACAATTAACTGTGCATTGTGTGTATACAGTTAATAATGAATACCATCATAACTTCCTTGCTTCACTTAGCGTGAGTGACACTGCTCCCAATTAAATGGAGCCAGATGTTTAAACATTTAAGATGTTTAGATTGAAATCTATGAATATTTCATCACTTGTATTAAATGACTAAAAATAACTATTTTCTTATGAGCCGTGAGTCTAATCTCAGACAGGGAGCTGGTTCAACACACACAGCATTTTAAAATCTTGATTGTTTAAGTCAAATCTTTTCCGGGAGATGCTTTGAGAGGCGACGCATGCATCACTCATTGGATAACACCAGTAGACTGACAGACCCCTCCATAATGCACATGTGAAATCAGCTTTTGATTCCGTTTTAGACAAGGCTCAGTAAGGAGCTCCTGTTCCCCAGGAAAAGGATAGAACAGAATTAGTGTTAATAAAAGTAATTTGTCTTTTCTGTTAGACCTATAATAAGCCCTTCATAGAAATAAATGAGCTATAAAGGACACCGGTATGTTCTTTATAGCTCATATGTTTCTATATTTATATTAAACTCTAAATAATTTCCTAAAAGACATAATTGTGACGGATGTCTGAGACTGACATGTTTTTGATGGATTATTTCCCGGCAGACACTTAATTATTTTTTTTGTGGTTTGGCAGGCGATTGACAGTGAGCAACAACAAAGACAGTACGTGTCATATTACGGCGAAGGAAAAACTGATTAAACAGAAACATTTGAAAAGCCGCATTGTTGCTTTGTGCTCTCCTGAAGAAAGATGGATCCATATTAATAAAGTTTTTTTTGATTTCTTCATAAATAATCCCGTAACAAGTTAAGATGTTTGTTGGTCAACTGTCTATGTACATTACTATATTGCATTGACAATATAATTTGGAATTATCAATGTGGTTGAAGTAAATAATGTTTATTACATCAAATGATATGTGATAATTAGTATGTCAGAAAGTCTTTGGCGTTTAGACTCTTCAGGGAGATTGAGATCTCAGGGAATCAGTGCTGAGCAGCAGAAAGATATATATCCCCCCTTGGAGTTCAGACACTGGTGGTGGTGGTGGCCGATGACCCTGGTGAACCTGATGAATGATGAAGTTGGTGGATCTTTGAAGACTGGGTGGTGATGAGGAGGTGGAGGAACGGAGAGAGTCATATTTAAAAAAGACAGCAGCAACACGATAGGCTGACAGAGAAGGTGTGTTGCTGTGCTATTGGATAGATGTGACCGGCTGACGAGAACAGCTGATAACAATTGACGGCCCAGACCGTGATGCAAGAAAATAAGATTGAGGATGCTTGAGACATGTGTGTAATGGAATAGCAAGAGATAAAGTATAACCCGAGTGTGCAAAGCTTTAATCTTCCTGACTGAACTCTCACTAGAGCTTCACAACTGCAAACGGTTCTCCTCTATGCCCTCTGTGGAAGAATGTATCTTCCAGCTATGACACTCCTTATGTGTTTACATTGTATAATACAACTTTCCCAGTCTTTTGTTGCTCCTGTCCCAACTTGTTAGAGCTGTGTCGCTGGCATAAAATTCAGAATAAGCATATATTTATAATAATAAATGAGGTTGATGAGGTACGACTTTATATATATATATTGTCTTTGTACTGTTTTCAATTCAAGATAAAAAAAAAGAATTACGAAATTATCACATTCTGTTTTATAAATGTTTTAGAGATTGTGCCAGCTTTTTTTTTCGAATCAGGATTGTAAATTGGTCAAATATTTACCAGAATGCAGGCTCAAGGCGGTCACAAGCAGCATGCGCCGACCTAGGCAACATCAAACATTCCCACCTCTGGTACCAGTGACATATAAAACATGCAGGACTTCGCAGTTCTGCTGTGAAATTTTGATTCTTCGCTGGGTAATTCATGGACTATGAAACATTTATCCAATTATCTGTCGACAGCATTCTTAAAGGGCTTTATTAGAGTCCAACTCATCCCAGGGGCAGCAATTCTTTCATGACAGACAGCAGGAGTGTGTTTATCTGCCCAAACAATAATGGCTCCACTTGTCACAAGACAAAGTATGTCACAAAGGAAACCATATTGGTGGCTGTCACCTCAACTTTTATCTATTATTAAAGTAAGAACGCCTGTGTTGGACGAGCTACTGGACATGAGCCGTATGTTCCAGCTTTTCCCTCTGATTAAGGCCTGCTCCAAATTTATTGGCCATGGGAAATAATGGGAAACACAGCGAATGTGGAAGTTTTAGGCCATTACTCATGGCTTTTATTGGCATAGGCTTTGTCTGGCACACGGCCAGTGACCTGCACAGAGGACAAAGCAAGTAACGCCTCTCCTGGCTTCTGGCAAGGAAAAGCAGCGGTGAGGGGGTGGCAGCATAGTGGAGGAGAAAGTAAGAGAGGATGGCAGCAGTGTAGGTGGGTGGTGTGATGATACAGAGGAAAGAAATGGTTTAATAATCTATGAAGAAAGGAAAAATAGAAAAGAATGTCCAAAACTGATCTGAACACATCTTTACTACCTTGTTGTAATATAAAACAGGAGTTAGAAGAAAATGCAAGCTAACAGCTAACAGGGATTTTTAATAGAAGAAGAATAAGAAGGTTCTGGGTTCTGATGCAGACCTGGGGCCTTTCTGTGTGCAGTTTGCATGTTCTCCCTGTGTCTGCATGGTTCTTATGGGTGCTCCACAGTCGGTGCTCTGGCTTCCTCCCACCAACTATACAATACAAGTGAATTAGTGACTCTAAAGTGCCCATAGATGTCAATGTGAACATGTATGGTTGTTTGTTTCTCCATGTTAACTGATGACCTGTCTAGCGTGTGCCCCACCTCTCACTCAATGTCAGATGGGTGAGGCTAAAAAAAAAGAAGTCATTAAATAAGTAGTAAATAAGTAATTAAAGTAAAGTAATTATAGAAAATAGATGTCAGGATAGATAGAATAGTAGGTCCCCCAGGCAGGAGCACCATGATGAGCCCCAGTGTACTTTGGGGTCATATCTGGGGAATATATGGGAAATACTAACATACAAAAAGTCATATTTTTACATATGTCACATATTTGTATAGGCCTACATAACAAAAAAAAATGTAATTCTTCTAGATCTTTAAGCCTGAAAACTCTCTTTGTGAAAAATATTGTTTATCAGCTTTTGATACCCCATGACATGTTTCAGAGCAGCAGAGTGACTTCATCATGTAGCATACTGTACATACTGGGCTGTGAATGACTTTTTGACGAAGAAAACAAAATATTTCTGCAACCGATGCAATAATGCTTTTCTTATTTTGTCTCCTCCATCAAATGTGTGAACTCATTTTGAAGCAAAAAGAGGGGTTGATACCTGAGGTCGAGTGTGTATGATAATGATTGTTGTGGTGTTTTGTCATCCTCCCCTATGGTGGCTGTTATAAACATGAAAAACACGAATGGTCCCCTATAGAACCTGTTTTTGGTTCATCTGTTCTGAGCTACTGTAGAAACAAGGCAGTGCAACATCCCATATAATGTTTCCTTTGACTTTTAAGGTTGTTTTTTTTATAAAATAATTCTAAAGATGTCATCAGGGTCATTTAAAGATGCTATAGAGCTTCATTCTGCTTCCTACACAACGGTGATGGAAACATCCATTCACACCTAGTGTTGCTATACATTTACTGACAATTCATAGTGACACATGACCTATACAGTAAGTAAAAAGACATTTCCAGTAAGATTCATTCTATTTTCTTTCCACACTGGAGTTTACATACCGATCCTTTGGTGTACTGCTTGTGGAGGTTGTTTTGTGAGTTTATACCTGAATTCAGAGGATAGCCATTTTTCATACTGTATACTTTATAAATAACTAAGTAGAAAAGCTGAGTTATTGTTAGCATAGAAGGAGCAAAGCTGCCTTCTTGTCATGTTCCATATTCCACACTGCACATACTGTATGGTTTGGGTGCTTTGAGACTATTTTACAGGTTCAACATAGTAATTGTTGGTTGTAAGTGGCTCCTCTGGCATATCAAAGAGTATCATTCCAGTCTCAGTGTATCCAACAGGCTCTATAGGCTTCTTGTAAATGCAAAGTTATATTTAATTCACTGCTCTTCTCGTGAGTATACACTACACTGTAAAACTTTTCACTGGAACTTTACAGTCTTGCTGTGTGACATGAAGCAGCAGACTTCTGTTCAGATCTCACTGTTCATCTACATACAGTGTGTTTTTCAGTGGATGCTAATGTTGGACATGCACACTCACCCGCACAGTCAGAAACACACAAACACTCTTCCTGCCCCAACCTCTGTAGAGGTCAGGTCTTTGTTAATTGTTTTCCATGCAGGAGATGGATGGATCACTGTGTTAGAGAGGAGGCTGGGAGGCATCCGGGAAGCGAAATAGAAGGCTTTCTGCAACAAATACACACACTTCCATTAAAGTATGGCATAAACACATGCAAACAAAGGCATAAACTTTAACAGCATGCACAGTCTGGCACGAATAGCAGCCAACAGAGACCGTTATCCGCTAATTAGTGCTAGTAGCTGCAGGGGACAACCTTATTGACACTGCAGTGACAGCTCTCTGCTTTGAGTGGCACCGTCAGTCTTCAGACATGTCATTCTGATTCAATTATAACAACACAGACTCTGGGATGAAACTCACAAGTGCCACAAGGAGGAAAAATTCTGCTTTCAAATGCTCTGATCTCTTGAGCGGAGCGGCCTAATAGGTTATTGTGTGCGAACTGGCCAGTCTCTTCCAAATGACTCACTAAAGTAATGGCTGAATGAATATTTCAGTTCTCATCTCTTGACTCATCCTTTGTCATGTGTATACAGTATACAGATGTACATAAAACAGAAACAATAGCCGGGTTAGCGCTCAGCGGGAGAGAGGGAGGATTACACAAGCTATTGTTTTTCTTGTCAGTATTGGTCCTCCTCCAGTCCGATTGCTCCCTCTCAGAATCCAGATATCCTTTTTGAGCATCAAACTGAGAGCAGAGTAGAAGAGGCTTTTTTTTAATAATTTGCTGTTGCATCAATGTTTGATGTTGATAATGTGATGAAATTTTAGGCTACGTGTGTAATAGATTTCACACGCTGTTGAATATTCTTTAAAAAAAAAGAGCCTCATGCTAGGCTATCAAACCTATTAATTCTTCCAATAACTGGGAGGATTGGCTAATATGTGCAGGACTTCCTTAAATTGCCACATTTTTTGTTATGGAAATAAATCAGACATTTTCATGAATTGGAAATGAAAACTGAACCTGAAACACATTTGCCAAGTTTAGCTTATTTTGATTTGCAGTCTGTTTGTATCACATGCAGCCCACAGTTTCCTCACTTATTTATCAGTGAAAACATCTTTTTATAGCAGCTCTTGCTTTTTAGCTGGAGGAGATTATTTGGGGGAGTTGTGACGCAATCCGGAGCTAAGCCGAGAGTAAAACAGTTGATTCACATAAGGAACACACACAGTGAGAGAGAGAGAGAGAGAAGAGGGAGAAAGAGATACAGTATATGTGCCGATATTCACGTTTTCATCCATTTGGATGTATTTTTTTTAACTAATGGAAGAATGAATTAAATATAGACAGCCTGCACAGTCTGTTTTTTTTGCTCAGCTGCATTTTATTTAAGAAGTCAGGGGAAATTCATCCCCGCTTCCTCTGGTTTGGAATGTTTTCAGGAGCCATGACGCGCAGATAAAGAGGGGATTAACCAGGAGATACATAGTTTATGAAGCCGGCAGTTTTTGTGCGTTGTAGAGAGTTGCATTGGAGTGAATCATAGGGGAAAAAGGGGCAGCGAGGAGGGGTGGGCGACAGGGAGAGAGAGAGAGGGAACGACGGACCAATATAAAGAAGAACCAGGAAAGAGAGGGAGCGAAAGAGAGGGAGGGAAAACGAGAGAGAGAGAGAGAGAGAGAGAGAGAACGAGCGAGAGAGTCGGTTTGCAAGACGATTTGGTTGGCAGTATTTGCCTATGCCTCTCTAGCAGTGGGAGAGATGTGCGTAACATGCAGTGGAGAGCGGTGATCATCATCTGCGCGCCGCATCGCCGTGGACCGCCGTGCGCACTTGAGGAGACACACCGAGGGGCGCAGCCCGCTCTGCCGAACCTGTCGCGAGCGAGGAAGCTGCACAGCATACGAAAGACTCTTGAAGGGAAAAAGAACAGAGAGAATAATATGAACTGGTGTGAGGGACGATGTTAGTCCGTCAGACGCTGATTGGGGGTTAATAGCCCTACTGTTTGGAGCCACTCTGACGCACTGGCGGCGAAGCAAGAGCGCATATTTCTGTTGTTACGCGGGATCACAGCCGTCTCTGTCACGTTAAACCGGACTATCAAGTGAGGATTTTTGCACGAATGGGATGCTGAATTACACGGCCAATATGAGTCAGTGCGTGCCTCTGAGCTGAAGTGGAGTGTGTCTCTCCCACTACACGGCTGTCTCATCCACCACAAACCTTCCTACGCCAGGATGCAACTGCTTAGAGTTGCGTGGGCACTGACCGGAGCGGCGATCTGCTGCTTTCTCATTCTCATTATTCACTCCCGCCTGCTCAAAGAAGGTAATCACTCAAACCTCCGTTTGATTACATGCCACTTTTACTCTCTTTGAATGCGCCTCCACCTAGTATGTCGTTTGAATGAAGTTTTACGCAACAGTAGCTTAATTCCAGTTAGGAAAAAATAAAGCAATTAAAAATCGCCCTCTTTTTGAGTCGCTGTAAAATATAAATCCAGCCAAAATAACACTAAAGCACATTAGTTTGCATGGAGCACATGTAGTATTCCTGTATTCCTCATCTGCATTTTCCCTTATCAACAAGTCATTCTTGAGGATGATCAATTTTGATTGAAGAAATAAGTTGAAGCTGTGCAGGGAGGAAGCTGTATTAACAGCAGCAGTTCACCGTTTGTACAGAATACTGATTTGTTGTAAACGTGTTCAATAGATGGCACTAGAGTCTAGCTTTAGGGTAACATTGAGGTCAAGTGGCTCTAATGTCTTTTCTTTTTTATTTCTGTTCTTTTCTGCCCCATATACTGTATGTTCCAATGGGATACATTTCAACCCCGATCATCACTAACACACCTCACACTGCTTCAACACACTGCTCACTATGTGTCCATCATCGTTTTCCATGCTGTATGGATTGTACATCCTGCCAGCATGTCTGTGTTGTAGCAAGTGATTCAGCTTTTTGGGGGTAATTTAAGTTGAATTTGCTGGCATGCAGATGAATTAATGACTCTGTCAATCACCAGAAACCAAATTAATCAGAAATTACCTGATGATTCAGTGTGGCAGGTTACCCCTTGCTTGCAGCAAATCATTAATTCCACCTACAATGTAGTGTAATAAATACTAATCATACCTGTCTATAGGGAGATTTTTATGAGTGCATTTACTGTTCAAACTCCTTATGAAAGTCAAATGTTGCAAACTAGGGAATTACTGTACTGTATGAACCTGGCACAAAAACAGCACTAAATATTCCCTATATACACATGCACCCCGAGGCAAGCAGATCTGTTTGGACATAGGAACTGTCATGGGTTTCCTTTGTGCCGGCTTGGAATGGCCTGCCATCCCTTCCCTGCCTCCGGCCCTGGGCAAATATTCAGGTCAAGCAGTGGCAAACACACTCCTCACCATGGTGAGACCATGACTACTGCGGGGTGGAAGAGTGTCTGAGGGAGAGTAAGAGAGAGAGAGAGAGAGAGAGAGAGAGAGAGAGAGAAAAACTTGTCTGTCAGCCAACATTGGAGACAAGGGGAGTTCAGGATTTTGTACTGGCACATGTCCCGCAGCCTTTCTTTGGAGTTTTAATTTACTGTGGCATGCTAGTCTTTTCCACAGAGGTCAAAGAGAGGATTGTGTGGCCAATATTTAAAAAAAAAAAAGTGCTGCTCATGGCTGTGTAAATGCAAGGGACCCCCTTTAGATTCAGGCCATCAGCATTGTCAAGTCTGTTGGCTGGCAAGGCAATATTTTTGACCTTCACTGCCGAGTTGTTTGTCTGTATCATGTTGTGCTTTTACACCGAGGCATTTTTCCCCCAAGCCTGCATTTTCTTTGCTTTCAAACTTGACACCTAATACAGATTTCGACTTTGCGGGGGGGAAAAGCCTCTGGTCAGTCTGTTGCAAGATGATGCATGTTCAAGTTTATTATGGCTCATAAGGTCCATATTGAAAGCCGCTTCAGACAGATGAGGGGAGAGAGAGAGAAAGAGGTCCACAAAGGAAGGTTGGAGAATATGCTCACTTCAGGCTACAAGAATAGCCAAGGTCAAAGCCAGCTGTGAGAGCTAATAATACAAACTGATAAAATTAATTCAAAGGACTCCATTAGAGACAGTCTTTTAGGGATGGGTGTAATGAAAAGGCATGCACAAGGGTCATTAAAAAGAACAGACCTCTTTTTAATCTGGTCTCACACGTTCCTTCATAAGAACATTATACAACCAACATGAAGTACATATGCAGAACAAAAGGATGAGGGGAACAAGAGAAATATGTGTGTGTGTGTGTGTGCCCGAGATTCAGATGTGCATGCAGGTGGTATGTTATCTGAAGGTAGCCTGCCAACAACCCACATCCTGAGTTATAATCATGCAGGTAAAGGTAGGATCGCTGGCTATAGCTCGAGATCTAAGGTGATTTTTTTTCAACAGGAATGGTCACAAAGAAACAAAATGTCACCCCTCTGCCAGCCGGACATGCCAGTGAGTGTATTTTGGGGAGTTGTACGCCTCATTGTGTCAGCCCCCTTGCATAATGTGACATAGTGAGAAATGAGGATGCAGAGAGGGTGGATTGGGAATGGAAAACATATTAAAACATTATGCATAGGGAATGTGGATGAATTTTGCGCCATAAATTTCTCACACTGTCCACTTCAATAATTCAGGCAATGGAGTAAATCCCATTTTGCTCTTCATTGGCTGAGAGATTTGTCACATGGCAATAGAGAGTCTTGACAGGTTCATGGAAGAGTTCTTGCTGAAGGAAATCATTGGTGAATGCAGGGCAGTCAGCTTCAGGGCAAGAGGGGGTAAAATAATGACATGGCCATATGTTACTCAAATATTTTTAGCATGAAATTGAAGCGGCCTGTGGGTTGCAATTAAAGTTATGAAGATCAGCTTCTTTAAAGCCTTCTTCCATTAATGGAGCAGTAAAATTGTGGATTTATGTGAAATGTAGCATCAGGCATGATGAAGAGATCTATCTGTATAGTGACAAAATATTAGAATAGTTTCCTCTCAGTCAAGAACATTATTTGTAGATAATTATCTTATTAACTGCTGTAAATCATGAGGATATTTTAGGGCCCACAGCCAGAGGAGAGGAGATGACTAATCTTGAATGACTGATGTACAGTAGGCTACATGGTGCCGTGGCTGACGTTTATCTAAGAGAGAATTAGCTGAGCTTTTAACCAAAGAACATTTTGTCTTACGAAATCACTTTTAGTATCCGAAAAAACAGGCTTGAAAAGACAGAAGATACAATTTGATTTTAAATAGATGTAAAAATAAGCCAACCCTTTCAGACGTGTGGTGTTGTGAAACAAAGCTCTGGGAAAGCCCTCGACTAAACTTCTTTTTAAGTGTACCCATTTTGCTCGTAGCTCTTTCACACTTCAAAGAGAGGCATATTGCCTAAACTGTCTCCGTTACATGTTGAATTGGAGCACCGCATATGTTATTTTTATTCATTCATAAAGCCTTGTGTCTGCACTCCCAAGTGGCCTCTCAACGTCCCCTACAGTAGCTCCACCAATACAGGCCACCAGTCTGCCTGACGACTGCAGCTATTGATCCTCAGGTAAAACCTCAGGGTGAGCCATAATGAGCCAGAGTGACAGAGATGTGTGTAGTCATGCACTCCCTCTGACATCAGGCCACCCAAATCAGTTTCCACTGACCACAGACAGAAGCCTAGTCAAGGGAATCCTCTAAAAAAAAAAAAAAAGTAGCATCACTGTTTTGAGCAGCCTTAGGCAGATTTGGGTCAAGCAGTGGCAAACGCTCGCTGTCATGTACGTGCAGTACGTGGTCTGTGGAGGAAGGGAAGCCCTGTCACGTCCTCAGACATGAGTTTAGAATGTAAAGCACCTCATGTCTGAACTCCCACATAGCTTCTCTTTTTCACCATGTCATGTTTAGCCTGAAAAGAAAAAATCCTAGAGGACAAAATGAATGCAACATGTCATGGAAAGAAGATTCTGTAGTCTACAGATTGTGTACTATAACATAGTGCTTTCAGCTTGTCTAAGCCATATGATCACCAGTGCATCTTGTGCAGGTAGTAGCAGTAGCCCCATTCAGACAGTGTTTTCATTCTGGGCCTGTTGCACCTTTATTCCGCCCCAATGTCTGTCTGAATGTAATGAAGGCGTAATGGGGTGTCAGTTTGTTCCACTTCTGTGACGCTTCTGTGACGCCTCTGGAAGTAGTAACATCGCCGAAACAGGTGTCTGTCTGAATTGAGTGTCCCGGCGTTGCGGAACGGGTGTGCTGTTGTAGTATTGTGTTCAGGTGTGCAACTCTAACTATGCGGTAGCAACAGGAAGTCCGTTATTTGAAGAAGATGGCAGCTAAACCATGCCTCTTAACGTTGTGGAACACCGGCATACATTGTGAAGGCACACACCGTGGTGGCGATGTGACGCCTTGGTCTGGTCCAGTTTGAACGCACTGAAGGGGTCACAGAGAAGGGAATTGGTTTTGGCGCTGTTGCGTAATGCCTGTCTGAAAGTGGCTACTGTAACTGGTCAGTCACAGGAGAGGTTGCCAGGTTGACTCTCTAATGAAGTGGTTCTTGTAGAACAATGCCTTGTCAGGTCTCCTTTAAAAAGACCTTGAAGCTTGGTTCACTGCAGGAAGAAGCCATTGGTCTTTACAATGCCTTGAACACACAATCCCCTGATCACTTGAGCCTGAGCCTTTAAAATGTGACCCCATTTGAATGTCAGTGACCTGTAGATTCATAAAGCCTTTATGCAAGAACGGGACTGTTCTACAACATACACGATGACTGGCTTTGTGCACCATAGTCGTCAAACGGCATGGTTGTGTAAGAGACTGAGGGACTGCTACACAACTGTTGTTTATTTTGACAATTATCAGTATTTTCCTCTTTATGCTAGACTATTTCGTTTTCTTTTGTCTTATTGCAGGAAATCCAGTCCAACTATTCAATGTCATTGTGCCATCTGTGAATGCTGCATTTCCTTTTTTCTTCAGTATATGAAATGCACTTGTGTTAAAGAAGCAGAATGCTGAACATTCAGGCACATTCATCAAATAGCAAGCATCATCTGCATCTAAAATATGTAGGCTGTTTAATTACAACCAAGGCGAGAGTGATCTGCGGCTCTGACTTGAATATGACTCAGAGAAACAACAGCAGAGGTGTAGTCATTAAGTATTTCTTCCTTTTAAAGCATCTATTATTAATCTGCAGATTAGGGGGATTTTAGGGAATTTAGCCCCAAAGCACAGCTTCAGGCTCAAGTGACATAAAGATAATATGCATGTACTTACTATTGCAGTAATGCTCCTTCAGCATACAGAAGCGATGTCGCAATCACCGCGTTGCAATTGGCAAATCCTCAGTGATGTCAAATCGCTCACGGCAATGCCACACATAGGTAAGCGGAGCATTTCTCTGCATAAAATCAGACGTAAACCGATTTAAATTGAGCACAATTTATCTTTAATGGTCAGTATCAGCTGCAATCCATAAGGGTAATGCACAATAATCAATTGCTTAATTGATTCATTACCTAAAGGGTTTGTTAATTAATTCACTTCAATGAATCAATCACAGTTGCAGCAGAGACCTGTGGTGGTTTATCAAGGTAATCTAAGCCTACTCCAAACAACCCCCTTGTGTCCTGTGTTCAGGGCACTTTTCATCTCTCTGTGTGTGTGTGTGTGTGTGTGTGTGTGTGTGTGTGTGTGTGTGTGTGTGTGTGTGTGTGTGTGTGTGTGTGTGTGTGTGTGTGTGTGTGTGAACTCTATTTACCCATGCCACTGTTTTTCACTCTTCACATTGATTCTTGGACAGTAAAAATAGTGCACTATTGCACCCAGTTTTCCTAAAGTCCTATTGATTGCATTATGGCAGTGCTTTGGGACAATAAAAGAAGGTTAGAGAAAGACTCTAATGAAAAGCTGGCTGTGAGGGTCCTCTCCAGGTTCCACTTTTTACTGGAGACACTCATTGGCCTTTGGAAATGGTGATGTCAGAGAGACCTCGACCTAACACACTTCATTCATGCGCTCCCAGCCATGAAGTTCTGTCCAAATGTCCCCAAGGCCTCACCAATACTCAGAGAAATGGAATTGAGCTAGTCTATAAAGTCTTGAATCAGCAAGGGCAATGCTACATCTTGCATCCTCTGGCGCATTAACGTAATATAGAGGCTGGTGATAAAATGTGTAACACATGTAGTAAATTGTGGCACAGACCAGCAAGCAGCACAGATTGCTAGACTGCGCTCTTCATGGATGTAAGATGTCCAAAAAATGCATAAAGGACTGAGTGATTTTAATACTGAAGCTGTATCTTTAATTAAAACCTCATGCAGGAGCCAGTGAATGTGTTGAGTGCAGTAGAGCTCGGCTCTGTAAATTAGCCATGTGGGTGGGTGTACACTCGCATACACAAGATTGAGTGAAGGAGGAGGAGTGTGCATGCACACACACTGAGGAGAAGGACAAGAAGAAGGAGGGCCAGGAGTTTGAGAGGCTCAAGACTAGCAAGGCCATTTGTCTATCGGCTTGTCAGCTGGCAGGAGAAAGATCCTCTTGGATCAGCGTTTTCCTCCGAGGAAGGGCGTATTCCTCCGGGCCCATTCTTGCAACACTGGCAACATGTCTATCATGACCATCTCTCAAAGAGAAGATTGTCCCTCCCCTCAGATGATCTAACCAAAGCTTAGTGTTTTCATCAAGATACCCAAGCTCAAATAGTGCTGATTTGAAGGAATTGAGCCCGACTATGTCCACTTTTTCATAAGCCACCTCCCCAGACTATTGATTCGTGACCACCAGTGTGTTTAGTGTGATACATCCACATGTTCTTGAGGAAACGATGGGTGAGAAGTGCGCTTACCCTTCTGCGCTTTCAATTTGTGCTTTCCTGCTGTGTCAAAGGTGGAGATGAGGTCATTCCCCCGTTTGATCCGTCACTGTGTCTCTGTTCATCTAGCTGATCAATAGCTACTTAAGAAGTTTGATCTCCGTTACGCGTGAGATCACAGTCATTTGAATGGATTTAGAAGAAAGGTTTTTCTGCCCTCACAAAAGCTTGCCCCCTGGAGGGCATTGTGACACAAATGTGGTGTCTGTGATAACAGGCTTGGTCATGCTTTATGGATCCAGTGCATTCGTGACGTATTTCCATTTCCATCTGATAGAAATGTAGGTTTAATCTTGCATTAGCTTGGATAGAGTGCATTAGCTTTTTGTGTCAAAGGGGCAGAATATCACCGATGCCATGCTGCTCCACCGAAACAAATTGCATGTTACTCTTTAGAAAACTAATGGAGGCTTTATCGATTCAAACAAGGCCAGCCACTTGCTTTGTCTCAGCTGTCAGATTGTGTCTAGAGCAATTTCATAAAGATCATTATTTTCTTTCTCGGGATGTTTTGCAGCTAAACAAGATCCTCCCTCGTTCGTTCCTGCATTTTGTACTGCTTAGGGCAGCAGCTCTTATGGTCCAATTGAAAATGAATTAGAATAGAATGACACATAATGAAAATCACTAAAAAACATTGGCACGTCACATCCCCTTAGCTTGTTGCACCCTTGAATAGATTGCTTGGGGGTTCCAATTCCTATTCTCAATCTAACGCAGTAGAGAAAATGGGTTTACTTCACTGTAAAGGACAATCCATAACATTATGGGTCATCACAAGCTGTGCCACTCATTTATCTTTTAATGCCTTTATAGCATGCAGAGGGAAAGGTGCGGGCATGGGTGTTAGCCGTCCAACAAAGTGAGATCATTCAACACGTTTGCTGCACTTATGGTGATCATCAGTGACATAAGTGATTTAGCTGACAAGCACTGCGGTGTCAAATTGTAATGCAACAGGTTGGTGAAATGGCATTATTCAAATGACTGCATGCGTTATCTTGTTTAATCTGTGGAATGTCTGTGTCTTGTGAAGTTGGCAAGTATTCTGAAAGCAGAATCTGTCATCCTTGTAATTCAAAGTGCAGAAGTGGAACCTGCTACCACTCCCAAATTGATTGATACTTGTAGTGCACTGACTAGGAGTAACTCTAAATTAGGAAAGATTTAAGAGGAAAGAAAAACAGGCAAGTGTTTTTGAATTATGCTCTGTTGAGAAAAAATGAAAATGCAAAAAAAGAGTTTTTTGCTCCTCATTTTGTTCTGTGATTAGGCCTGAAAAGGCAATGGCATTTTTGTGCATCTGCTGCAATTGAAGTATAGCTTGAGTCTGAGCAGAACTCCGTCACCCTCTGTCTCTGCAAATGTTAATAGCCCTTTGCCATGGTTACATCTTTGCTACATATAGTTTTATGCGTGTGTTTACAGCTCTGGCAACACAATAGTGTGGAGAGGAGAGAAAAAAAACAAAACAGCGAGTGATTCTGCTTCATCATTATCATTATGGTCCATTCCACATGGAAGACAGGGAACTTCATTATTGTACCTGAAGGGACTGTTAAAACCAAACTCATGAATACAGAAAGCTTTCCTTTTTTGCTGTATTGGTTCTTTACAGTGCTGCTAAAGCCATGTCCTTGGCTTAAAAGTAATTCATATAATATACACAATTTGTATACAACAGTTCACATGTGCTGGATTTGCTGATGTGGGTGCTAAATCAGCTGGGGCTGAGCTCAAATAGAAGTCTGGATAAGGGGTCAGGTGAGTGCACAGCTTTTTCTAACCTATTGTTTCATCATCTGAAGGGTGACGTACATTTTCCTATTTGGTATGCATTGATGTGGATTGACGTGATGTGACTCTCCTGCACATCTTTTCCCTCTCATAACATTAACTTGGCCTCTCGTCCTCACACAGCGTACCTAAAATTCCATTTTCAGAGGTTATTATCACCAGGAAATTCACTGAAGGGCATGAATCAGATGTACCCTAGATAGCATTTCACCACACAGTGTGAAACCCAAAAAGGGGAGAGAAAAAAAGTCATATTTTAATAATGATATGTATTCAGCAAATGAAATATGCCAAGCTTGCACATTTGCCTCGCTGAACAGACAATAAATTATACCTTGTGCACCGCCACCTAAGCCCAAGGATAATACCACATCCAATGAGTTGAAAAGAAATAGAGCTTGTGGGATGCAGGAAACAAGAGTACCCTTGCTTAAATCAAATGGAGAGGAGGGGAAACATTGACATGTAGGTCTTGTTGGTGCGATTTACCTCCTGCATTTTCCAGCACGCCTCGGAGCACAACGGTACGCCGAGGCTGGCATGTAAACACGCAGCCTCGCTGCTTCTGCAGATAAACGCCGGGGCTACCAACATCTGTGCATGTCAAGCTAACATGCAGAGGTGTAGTGACAAATACAAATGCAGACGTGTGCACGCACACACACACACACACACACACACACACACACATACAGGGACATACACCAGAGCGTGACAGACTATAGCACTATCTTGTGTTTGCATTGGGACATTGCAAAGCACGTTTCTGTAGCTCCAAGTCTAATTTATCAGACTGTGCTGTGTGAAAAGTGTGGCATGGTGTGTGTGTGTGTGTGTGTGTGTGTTTGTGGAGTCTCACCATGCATTACAAACACACACAGACTTCGTCCAGATACTGAATAAATGGTGCAGTTGTACACACAAAGACACAGAGGCAGTCGTGTATACATATGCATGCACAGCCACAATGGGTCATTTGCCCACACACACTCAAACACACATACACACACACACAAAGAGCGCGGCAGGTTCTTATGGGACTCTAGAGAGGATGAAATATTGCTGCAGAGGCCACACATGCACACAGTCGCCACTGAAGTGGGTACACACACAACAGAATCAACACACACACACAGATCGAAGGATCACTGAAGCAGCCGTTCCAAAGACGGAGATGTGTATGGACTGAAAAAAAGCATCTGCTCCTTCTACATGTCAGCAGCTTGATAACCTGACACATAACATGCAGACACACACACCGCGTCCACACAACGTTAGCATCATCTGTCATTCGGTTGCCACACATTGACAGATTAAGTACATTCCAGTTATCATCGGAAAGTGATGTAATCTCACACACTATCACTCGCACATAGCAGACAACGCATCTGACACGCAGGCAGACAGAAAGACAGCAGTGACATCATGGAGGAAGTAAAACCAGTGACATCTCACCCTTAATAGTGTCTGATAGGTAAACAGAGCATAGCCACCCACCTGCCTTTTGTCCCAGGTGGAACCACTTGAGCAAATTGCCTCCTTAATTGATGGAGTTAAACTGGTTTCTGTGTGCTAGCTTGTGTGTGTGTGACTGCTAGGGCTTCTGCCGGTGCCTGTGGCTAAGGGAGCAGTAATAGTGGAAAGCGAAATCTGTCAGCCGGTAATGAAATAATTGGCACAAACGGTTACACATACGGGCCTCCGTGCGCGCACACACACGCGCGCGCATAGTTGCACTTCTCAGGCACGCCAGTACACACACGTGCACAGACACAGACTTGTCACAGGTTTGCACTCTCCTGTGTGCAGTCATATGCAAACACACACACACACACACACACACACACACACACACACACACACACACACACACACACACACACACACACACACACACACACACACACAGGGCTCTGAGCATGAGCACAGATAACAGCCGAGTGAAGGAGCCTGATGCACCATTTCCCCTGGTTGTAGCTACAAATGAAGTAACACAGTGGCTGAATATGGACAGACTGTGACAGCAAATGAGGCAGAAAAGGCAGAGATGGATAAAATGTAGAGATGGAGGAACGGAGGAAAGGAGATTTTCTCTCTCCCCCTCTCTAAAAAAGAAAAGTGCCTGAAAGAAGGAGCGAAATAGTAAAATGATGACGAAGGAAGAGAAAGGAGAGAGCGAGACAGAGAGAGCGAGAGAGTCACAGGTTGTTGCCGTTGGGTTGCTTCCTGAAATAAATTCTTTTTGGGGGAGGGTTACCATGGCAACTCAGGTAACGGCAGACAGGGATTGGTTGTGCTAGTAACCTGCACCAAGCGCTGAGAGACAGAGAGGATATCGTCTAAATTTTTGAGTACAGCTTGTTTCCATGTAAAATTTGGTTTAACTTCACAGTTCAGGATTATTATAAAGTATGAAACTTGATGTGAGGGAAAATCATTTTGAGATTATTTAGTGAAATTTACAGTCTTGTCCTTTCTGTAAAAGTAGCTGTTTTGCTAATAGTTTGCTTGTCACTGTCATTGTTTTGGGAATGACATGACAGAGGTCATATGATTTGTATATCTGTGTTGTTGCTCCCTCTCAAATTTACTGCCAGCCAGACTTCTGGAGGAGCCTCATTAAATGTCACTTTGATAAAAGTACTTGAATTCTTATATAAAAAGTTTTACTTTGAGCAAAAGTCAAATGAATTTGATTGTTATACTTTTATATATCATATTATCGGGTCATTACTTGAATCAAACAGGTTTTCGCCTCTGTTTGTTTGTCTGTTTATCAGCAAGATTGCACAATAACAACCTCACAGATTTTGATGAAACTTGATGGAAGGATTGGACTTCTGACAAAGAAGTACCTATTACATTTTGAATTTAATCCAAATAAAGGGGCAGATCTGGGGATCTTTGTTTCACAGTCTTTAACACCATATTTTTTCACCATTTTCGTCTATGACATAAACTACCAGATGGAAGTGGTTGAAGGGTCGGGAATTGGACATGGAAGAATCCAGTGAATTTTGGAGTGTAAGAGAGTTTCAGGAATTTTCTTCCTCTACTTGACTGATTACCATGAAACTTGGTGCAAGGTTGGCCATGTCACAGAGAAGAACCCATTACATTTTGGAGTGGATCCAAATAAAGGGACAGATCCATGATCCATTTCTGTCATTTCCTTAACCCATGAGAAATGTGGCTCTTTTCAGCATTTTTATCAATTATGCACAAACTTCTTGACTGGTTTTCATGAAACTTGTCAGAGGAGTCAAGCATGTGCCAAAAATAGAACCTTTCAGGTTTGGAATGGATCTGAATAAAGAGGTGGATCCATGATTTTTTTTCTCTCTTACTTTTACAAACCTTGAGGGAAGTCATTTTATTGGTGTAGATGTCTTGTTGGAATTTGCATTAGGATTTAATTTACTTAAGAGGGACTTGGTGGAGGTATGCACGCTATTGAGTTATGTTAATGCATTAATATGTAACATTTTACTGTTATAGTTCATTGAGATTGACCTTAAATTTGAGTATTTTTCTTCTGTATACTGCGGGTTAGTTTAATCTAAAACGGAGCATAATATTTTATGACATCATCATACATTTAGTATCAAATGTGAATATTTACTGGTAGCTAGCTGTCAAATGTAGTGGAGTAGAGGTATGGAATGGAAATAAAGCACAAGTGCCTTTAGTTTGTTGTCAAGAACTGAGTCAGTGTAATTAGTTTCATTCCACAATGGTCAATAAAACCTGCTGTCAATCACCATGCAGAGAGAAATAAGACTTTTAATAATGTGTAGCTCTAACATCTATATTAATGAGGTTTTATGTGACGTTAGGCGAGACTCTCTTCAGAAATAGTTCAGTTTCCCATTGCTGCTCATCATCATTTTCATCATCATTTAGGAGTTTATAAAAAAAATACAACATTTTATTATGTTATTTCAAAATAAAATCACACGTAATCCTAAAATACATAACTTAATTATGATGAATTCTATCTGGCATCTGGTGCCTGTCTGCATTTCCATCAGTCTCTATACTTCATAATTTGTCTGATCATGTTTTTCAAGTTGTGCTTTTCTTAGTTATTGTGACATTAATCTCGGGCTGTTTTTCTGCTTTGTGTGTTCCTTGTCACTAATCAAGCCTTCTCCTTTGCTATTACTCACTCTGTTTAAAAAGCTAATATATAAATAGTTGCCTTAATTAATTCTCATCCACGCTGCTGTCACATTTTACAGTGCGTGCGGATTCCAGCAGTTTGTGTCTAGAGCTGGTCACATTTACCTAATGTCCTCAAAATAGCTCCGTAATGGTGCTGCGCAAGTACATGTGTCTTGTAGTGTAGCCCTCTGGAACTGAGAGGAGATAGAAGAGAGGACGCTCTGAGACAGTGGAGCGAGTGTGTGTGTGTAATAAGTGTGTTTGATGCAGACGTGGAGAAGCTTCGCCAGCAAAACCCTCTGCAGAGGGCTGTGCAAGGTTGTGTAACTTCTGTGTGTGTGCATGTGTGTGTGTGTGTGTGTGTGTGTGTGTGTGTGTGTGCATGCAGGCAGGTGTTCTTCTATCTATGCTTTCCTGTGTACACTTGTGTCTGTATGCAGTTGTGTGTCGTCACAGACTCCAGTCAATGTATGCAATCCTATTTTGTGCGTGTTTGTGCGTGAGTCTCAGATCCTGCAACGTAGCCAGTCAGTAATTAGAGTGACGGGGGGGGGGGGGGGGGGGGAAACAAGAGAAAACAAGACACAAAATGAAAGAATTTTTTTTTTTAAATAATAAGAGCGCCGAGTCCCCTTCCCACCCACCCATTGGTTACCGTGAAAATTCAGATAAGGATGTTTCTTTCCTCTCTTCTGCTCTCTTCTGCTAACAGGGCTCTGCATTGGCTCTGACAGAGCCTGAATACCAATTGCACTGCCCTGGCACCTCCTACACTAGAGATACAGACAGAGGCCGGGGGTTGTGGGAGCAAGACGGAGTAACAGAGGGGGACAGAGGGAGATGAACGCAAGGACAGAGTGGATACTATAGAAAATGACGACATATTGGAAAGAAAAGAGAAAGGGCCTGCATGTTGTGTTTGGCAGAGCGGGTGAGGGGAGATAATAGAAGCAGGAATACAAGGAGAGTTTGGGGAGCAGTAAACAAGTGACACTTCACACTGTCAACACTCCCTCTCTCTCTCTCCACTCCTCTAAGGTGATCAAGGCAGCGTAACAAGGTGTCCCCACCCTTGTCCAGTCACCATGCAGGAGCAGCTGTGATTATGTTGAAGCTTTAGTCGTCTGTCTTAAAGACGGCTGACCATCAACTGGTAATAACAGCGGGGGCCGTGATGATAGCTCTGGCGTTGAAGCCAATGAATAATTTATCATTTATTCCGCGCCGCAGTGAGCACACACTCTCCTTTAAAGCACATTGACTGTCTGTGCTCCAGCTCTAGCCCCAGGCTTTTGCACTAATGCACACACATGCATGCATACATTTGAATGCGCGCGCACACACGCTCTGAAATGAAGACCTTTTCTCTACAGGCTTGACATGCTTGCCTTCTCTTCTTTTTCCCCGCTTCCCTATTCCCCTCTCTTTTGTTACGCAAAATGCTGCCACTGTGCAGTGTGCAGCGCTGTGTCCTCCGTGGAGAGCCGAGTGTGTTGCGTTGGTGGGGTGAGGATTCAGGTTGTGATGAACTGATTGAAAAAAAAATGGACGTGGATGCGCTCCAGTCCTCTGAGAAGAGCTACAATGAAGGAGGCAGTGCATTCTTTAATTCCCAAAGCGCTACCACTGTGTCACTGCTTGCTGTGATACACAATGCCTTCCTTGCTCGCCTACTCCTCTCAATGGCAGCAGGAGTATTTGCTTTCTTCTTCTTCTTTTTTTTTATTGCAGGAGTCAGTTGCCAGGTGCTACCTTTGTGACTGGCACAAAGACCATGTTAGCTTTGAAAAGCGGCAACTGTTCTGAGCCATCAACTCCTGCTTGTGCTGCATTGGAATTTATTGTCCTCCTCCCATGTACTTAAATGTGCTTTTAGCTCATAGTGTATTGTTGAGGGAAATTCTATATTTTTCTGCAGTAAGCAGGTAAACACAGTGACTTTATGCTGAGATGTAGGAGCTGTTTACTCTGTTCAGATAACTTATTTCAGCATCACTCTGTAGGGTCCTGTGAGGTTTCACTATCTACATATCTGTGGCTGTGGAAAGCTAATATAGTTGATTTGTTGTAAAACATTGCTTAAACTAATCACAATTCATTATAATTGATGGCAACCACATTTTCTGACAGGATCCTTTATTTACAAAAACACTACATGACAATGGTATGGATAATAATGATAACCTTGCAATATAATAATATTACACAAACCTAACTTAAAAGAAATGTTTAGTCTCTACTGCTGTTTTAGATATTATTGGACGTGCATCTTTTTTACAAAGTGTTTTACTGTCTTGTCTTGACTGATTATTTAATTATTGCATCTTAAATATGAACTGTAGACATAACTATTGCTTAAAAACGGATCTGGCAGGGCAGTGCCTTTATTTATCCCCGAGTACTGTCTGCAGGTACCAGTTGGATTGTGCATCCTAAGTGTTTCTATATTCCAGAGGCGTGCTGTGGAGCCAGTATACTTTGGAATACGGGTTAGCTGATGATGGTCATGATGGTGATTTTAATTATCATTATAGGCATTGTTGTTGTTGTTGTTGTAGAGTTGCAGGTTTGTGGCACCACAGACCTATTTTGTATTATCGTTGAACGTTTAATGGCAGCAATTGCAGTGTAAGTCAGGAGCAGCAGTCTTAAAGTGGAGCAGCCAGCAGGAGAGCAAGGGGCAGGTTGCAAACATACAAGAGGTACAGGAGCATAGAGAGAGAGAGAGAGAGAGAGAGAGAGAGAGAGAGAGAGAGAGAGAGAGGTATGCAATAGGACTCAGGAGGTTGAAGGAAAAAACGGTGAGATAGAAAAGATACAAAATATCTCATAAACAAAACTGGACTGCAATGCTAATGTACGTCTACTAGCAGAAGTTATTTTGCATATTTTGTTTTATATTTATATTATATATTTTATATTTATTTATTTGCATTTTGTTTTTGTTTTTTTGTGAATGTAAAATCTTAATTTCTCTGACATATTTGGAGGTGGGTCACATCAGCTGCCTCTAACAAGGTTACATAAGGGAGGAAAAATTATTTCAC
This sequence comes from Chaunax sp. Z400, assembly GCA_037577475.1. NCBI lineage: Eukaryota > Metazoa > Chordata > Actinopteri > Lophiiformes > Chaunacidae > Chaunax > Chaunax sp. Z400. Next base: position 10,655,467 of record CM075204.1, read on the forward strand.
ACCGACTCAAATGCACAGGAAATGAATTTGGGCGTTTTTTTTCCAAGCTGAGATGGTGGGAGTTTAATTACTCTTGTCACATATTTTGCAATGATTTTCACTGGGCTGCTGTGGGGTACATCCAAGTGTTTAAACTGAATATTTAGCATGGTGCACGTGAATTTGAAGGTAGCACCATATCTGTCACAGTGCTTTTATTGTTGCCAAATAACTATCATGCTTGAAAATGAGCATTTTGTTTATTTTAAGTGACCCAACCTGCTCAGTTATAATCATTTGAATATTCCCCAGTAGCTATAGCAACCGGAAATTTATAAATGTACCTCTTTAAAATGAGATTGTTTCCCTTAGGCTTCAGCATGATTTCTATGCAAATCTGTACTACTACTACTACTACTTCTACTTCTTCTTCCTCATCCTCCTCCTCCTCCCCCTCCTGACTTTCCTGCTCCTGAAGCACAAAATTGCAATATCTCTGCAACCACAGGATGGACAGTAAGGTGCATTATCACAGCTAATTTGGTGTTAAAACATGTCATTTCCATTGAATTCCAAGTTATTTGTTCATTTAAAGGCTATTATTATGAAGCATCAACATCAGGAAGTGTTTTAACTTGGAGTATTTTAACATGACTCTTAGAGCAGAAAGTGGACTTGATAAAAACAGAAAATAAACTTCAGTGATTCATTTATAAGTGACAAAAGTACTCAGAGATGAACACAGAGACCTTTTAAATGTCTTTCTCTCTGGTATCTGTTATAGAAATGGGTCGAGTCCCGCAATCCATGCTTTCCTTGAGGGGGGAGTTTAGGGTGCACATGGTCTGGCTGTGATCCATCTTCCACATGGCATTGTGCGCCAACCGTTCTCCCATCAAGCAGATCACAAATAGACCTTTTTTTGAACTGGTTATAGCAATGCTTTAATTAAAATCTGGATCTTGTTGTCATCACATCTCGTCCCTTATTGTGGCGATTAAGCTTTGCTGAGGGACCGCAACAACACTGCAGCTCGGTTTTTCCTGCAGAACTCCTTGCGGACCTGCAGCCTGCATATAAAGGCTCAGTGACTTATAGCTGCAAAGTGTTTTTTTTATGTGTTAAAATGTGTTACAATAATGTTATTATGGACGGTGAATCAAGGTAACTAGTAGGCTATGTGTTATACTTTATGTTCCAAGTTCAATGAAAATACAAGAAACAGAAAACTATTAAACATCAGTAGGGAAGAGGCCATTAATAGAGAGATTCCCTCAAGGCCTTTTTTTTTTTTTTTTTTTTTGCACAGCACATATGATTGGGTTACTTAGCAATTACCCAAATCTTATAAGGCCAGCCATTTTGTTCAGCTAAGCTTGAATCATCAGGTTTGCTAAAAGGCGCTCATTTATCATTATCCAGGATGTAACTGTCCCGTGTGGTAAACAAGATGAAAGAGCAGAACGGTAGATGGTAAATAAAAGGATATTATTATTGTAATTTATTTGTTTTTTTTGTCTCCAGGACTACAAGACTCTGAGGCCAATCTGAAATGCTCTTAGTCAGCTCCCTTGGCAATACATAAACTTTGCACCTCGTACAGATCAATGCTCCTAAGTGTCATCATTTATATCTCATGTAAATGTCGCTACAACTGACTCTGTGGTAGATATTTGCAAAATACTGTAGAAAAAAAACACTTGAGGCAAATGAGAAAATGACAGGATTCTGACAACCTCTCACTGTGATGACAACCTGGCATTCCTCATCCCCCATTCACCATGTCTGCTATCAATCTGCTATCCAGAGAATAACTGAAGTGAATAAATGAAATAAGAAACACTTGTTACACTGTCTGAACCTTTTTTTTTCTTAATCTGATGACATTTCTGAGCTTTTCTTCTTTATCTTCCCACAAACTGGGTCAATACTCACATTGCAGAAAGAAAGGTGTGCTCGCTAAAAAATTTTAAAAAATGAAATAGGTGTGATTAAGAGATATTTGTGATAAGAATGAACATCAATCACAGGTTAGATCTGCAATGAAGAAAGTTGGTTTAACTGTCAGTGACAAAACTCTAAGAAGGATCCAGCAGAACATGATGTCAGCTGATAAAATACATTCAGTTTACGGTTCTGTTTTGGTTGTAAAAGGTGGTGGTGATGCATCTATAATTTGTATGGTAATATACCATTTATTGTAACTGTGATGAATGTGCGTCGGCTCTGCAAAATAAACCTATCAAATGTTTTTACTTTGCTCATTTTTCACCATCAACTACCAGCCCCTGGACAAAAAAAAAAAAAAAAAAAAAAAAAAAAAAACTCAAGTGGGAACTACATCAGTGAAGTCATCTGCATAGTTGGCAGGAAACTTCTGCACCCATAATTCTCCTTGAGACATGAAAATGCATCATCTCCTCCGAAACCCCCCACCTATTTCCACAAACAGCAGCGAAAACAAGCACATAAAAAAAGCAAACTGTGTCTTATATTTCACTATTCTAGCGACAGCAACTGCTTTGCCAGACATTTGCTCATGAATATTTAGGCTGTAGTGGTATGAATATGCATAACGCTGGAACGCCGATAAAGTAGGACGATAAAGTAGGAGCAAACCTGGCAACCGGTATGATGATGCACACAATGCAAAACAGAGGTGATCACACACATGTGCAATATGCACAAATAAGTAGGATTTTTGTAAAGTCCACCATCTGTCAAGAAGTAAATGAGACATATTAAAAGACTATGCACAGTAAATTTGAACAAAACTAAACTAAATAGACCTGAATTACAAGTGGGAAATAATACAAAATGACAATTCTGTCATTTTCAGGGTATGAATGTGTGGTTTGTTCCTCCTCTGCACCTGAGGTACACTGAGAAGGAGAGTCACAGTCACTCTATCTGTGCAATCCAGTATCTATATGTGTATGTCATTTGTGCAAGTGTGGTACCACAAGGAGGCACTTCTAGTTCAGTTTCATCCACAGCTCATATTGAGGGAATCTTTGGAGAACAATCTATTAGCAAGTAGGAGATCAGCAAGCATACAAGTGGTGGATGCAAGGATGAACTGTGACCTTCCTGTGAAAGCTCACTTGACAATCGGTCTCATCGCAAAGCCACATGGTCTTATCTGGTTATTGCACCTGCAGAAATGCATCACCTTTTACGAATTAAGACACAGGACTGTCATGAGACTAATGAACTGACAGTGCCTGACAGCTTTTCCCCATTTCTGACAGCCTCAAGAGCAAACAGTAGGTTTTATTTAAACACTCCGGGGGGACACATATTAAAGAATGACATTTTGACTGTCAAATATTTGCATTCTATTGACTTTTTATAGCTTTTCTGAATCAATTTATAGTGGACATGTCTTTAGTTATATACTGAGCAACTGTAGAAACGATTTTCTTTTTATACCATGCCATCCCGTTCATATTAAATATCAAAGGCAAATTATGGTTCACACAGCTTTATTCACCTATTAGCCATACGGTAAAATCAGTTTTGTGCAAACTATTGGTTGTTGCCTTAGTGTTTACAAGTCAAAAAGTGTGGATGGTGAGACAGAACATGAGCGAACACGGAGACTTGAACATACTGTACATGCTTGTTTGTTTCAGTAGATTAGGGCTAGTGGAAAGAAAATATTGCTGTTGTTTTTTTTTTAAATTACGCATTTCTACTGTTGCTCAGTAATATAAGAGAAAACACCAAATTCAGGCCCAATTCAAAATATAAAGGAATAATATAATGCAGAAAGGCTGACATTCAAGTGGTTTGTTAAGATAAAGGTCCTCATAATACACCCCCCCCCCTCCAGCAGGCATCACAAGATAGAGACACCATATTATTTATCTGTGGAACATTTGAAATGGAGGAAAAAGCAGGGGAACACATTTCCTCCCCCTTCATTTACAATCAGATGGCAGTCCTGAGTCGGGGTAATTAGCTTCCATCGAGCCAAAATGTGTCGCAGTCACTGATATGCAGGGCTGGGGGAGCGTGGCATGTGAGAGTGTGTTTGTGTGTGTGTGTACATTAATGAAAGCCACCTTTAACAATGGTCCAACACGAGACGGGCCGTGTGCCTCATGCTCTGCGTGGTTGTCTCATTGCCAGTCACTCGGCTGTCAGCAGCATCATTGGGATGAGTAGAAGAAAGGCCTGTTGTTCAGAGGAGAGAATCGTCTCAATGCCGCTCATCTGGAAGGTAGAAGGGAGGAGAGGGAAGTAATGATTAATCTGAGTAACTTGGGTCATGGCTCAGATCATACACTTCCTCACTTTGACCTTCTCATCTGTGCTCTATCCCATTTCCCTCTGCTACATCTCTCCCTCTACTTTCTGCTGCTCTTCCTCTCAGACGCAGTGACATCCCCACACAAAGAAGCACAAATTGCAAACTTTGAAGTTTGAATGAAATGACAGTTGCACGCTCTCACTGTGTGCTGGGCTGTTATTGGCACCCTAACTTTGCCTTATGGTAATTCTGTGAGCTGCTGATCAGACATTGCATACAGGGTTTTATTCTGTACTTGCCTATTTTCCACCATGAAACATCTGAAGGCATTTGATAATTGAATTTGCACTAAGCCGTGCCGCGCTTTAGTCAACGTTTCTAGACCTGTTAAGCTTCCCATTCTCACCTTGCACAAACTATACAGAACTTCCTCAACGACTGGTCCTGGATTTATGATAGAGGTGGACAAAAGAAGGGTGACATGGTCACCTAAATCCAAACAACTCCTGCTGCTGGTGTTGCTGTAGTTAGCTCTCTGATTGAGATAATGTTAGCTTCATGACTTGGTGGGAAACACTGGTTTACCAGCTGACTCACTATGCATTCACCGAAGACTGTGCTATGAAGCTAATGCTAAACAGTTGAATATTCACGTACAAGCCAATAGTATTGTATTAATTTAATGCATAGACAAATATCTATAAACATAAGAATGTATGTATATAAAAATGAGAAATTATGGGATAAAGGAAGTTAACATATAGATAAATGTTATTAATTAATTAATTAATTGGGGAGAGGGTGTAGGATTACATACGTTTATACTTCTTCTTACTCCTTTTCGGCATGTGATTGGTTTGCTAATAAGAGACACAAACTGAAACTGGTAATGATGGGCTAATTGGTTTTGGAAGTACAGCATACTAGTTTAGTTACTCGGCTAGATATGCTAATACATGTTGCATCTTATGTTAGAGCATGTAAACACATGTTTTTAATCCATTAATGACATTTCTGCTGTTGTGCTTTTGGCTTTAGGGAGACTACATAAAGATGCAAACATCCAGACTCTTTAAATGCTGACTATCTCTCTTACGCACCCCCAATTGTTGTTCAACATCATTTGTTGCGTGCATATAAATTGGTGCATTCAAAGCAGGCCTTTCTAAGCTTTTTATGCAGCAGTCAGCTTCACTGTCAGACGGTTCACCTGAAAAGCAGCCAAAACCAGAGACGTATATCGGTGAGAATGAAGGTTTGTGATGGGTCGCGTCTCTGTTTTCATATCCTGTATCCCTGCTTGTGCTTACAGTCTCTTTTTCCCTTTACGACACAAAAATATTAACTTTCTGCCTGGCACATCTGCCAACTTCCTGCACCCAGCAGTATATTCTGTCCATCACTGGGACTGCTTTAGACAGGATTTTGGCAGGGTTAGCCGAAACAGGAAGGTGCTTCTTTTGTTTTTTTTTAGGTCAGCCACTGAATAGACTGAATGTAACGCTGAAACTGTAGAGCTGTTTTCCACAGGCACACAGATGTAGGTTATGTTTGTAAAAAGGGGGAAACCACTCTTTCCCTCCCTTTTTGCACTTTCCTGTAGACCTCTGTTCCCTCTCCTTCTAAGACAGCATTTATAGACTAGTAAATTAAAGCCATCTTGGCTGCAGGAGTTTTTTTTTTTTTTTTTTTTAGATATTTGTTGGCAAGATGTACGGGGTTGCCTCTTCATATATTGACTCTCAGGCTTTAAATAATTAAACGCTTGAGAACTCTCCTCTCCCTCCACTTGCTGGGGTCACAGTCTTCAGAAACCTGGATTTTAACAAACAGCCTCTCACTGAAAGGGCAAGTAGAGGGAAATGGTGCTCGATACGTTGATCTGACTATCAGCTCTCAAGCATTAGTGAATATTTGTTCTTAGCTACGCCAAGGAGGTTATGTGATTGGTTCAGTTTGTTTGTTTGTTAGCAGGATTACACAAAAACTAATGGGCGGATTTCCTTGAAATGTTCACCAAAGATGGACCCTAGCATATCCTAGAGGTGATTAAATTTTGGTGATGATCCGGTGAGAGGTTGGACTGGTACTGCTGGAATAACGGCCTGTGTCCACCAAAGCGTTTTTTCCTAGCTGAAAATGTCAGGTGCTCCTCTGAAAACGCCCAGCTGGGGGCGCTTGAGAGCGCTTTGGAGGCGCAGCATTTTTCAGCTTAGGCGCTTTAGTTGCTATGATACGGAATATCTGCAGAAGTAATTTGTGTTGCAAGTACCTAATTTTGTTGATAGTTTGTTTTATTAACAAATGAGTGTAAAAATGGTAGCACAAGAGGACTTGCTTGGGCCCTGGCTCTGGATGAAGGGAAGGCTGGAGGAAGTAGGGATAGAGGACGGCCCTCAGGTCTATGTGGGTCCCACCCCTACTCTGCTGTGATTGGATGGCTGTGTAAAAAGTGACGAGCGCCACGTTTTACCCAAAGTTCAATGTTTTTCAACTCTCGGTGACCACAAAAAAACACCAAACGTGCAGCGCTCAGCGCAGAAAAGACGCTCATTCCCATTGGAAATAATTAAACAAATACGCTGGCCTCAGGAAAAAAAATATTTTAGTGGACAATTATTACCCTAACAATTACGTCGAGGATTGTTGGGCCTTGGCTGAGGTTTGCGCTCTCTGATCGCTCTTGTTTTCACCTTGATGGTAGGCTCACCTTTACCTGAGCAGCCTGTTTGTCATGTCCACCATGTACATGTCTTTTCATGAAACCTGAAAAATCAATTTTGTTCCATTTTGGAAATCCACTTCATCAGCATCAACCAAAAGTATGTTTCACCGCAGTTTTGTTGCTGTGATTAATCCACCACAATAAATCAGATTAAACAGTTACAACTTCTACATACAAAGCAGCTAAAGAAAAGAGCTATCTGTAGGTCAACAGGAATTAAGGAGAGGAATGGGAAGCAGCAAAACAGAAGCAGCGACTCTTATCTTCTCCATTCGCTCTAACATACAAGGGCTGGGCCAATAAGAACACACAAACCAGGGTTTTTACAGCAGCTGGTTGTCGATTTGAACTCCTTTTTAGGATCCTCAATATGAAAGACAACAACACTCTGAAAGCAATATTTAGCGGGAAAACACTCATTGGCGTAATTGTAACACACTTCTCCTACTCTCCTCATATCAACCCATCTGCCAGCGGGGCGACGCCTGCACCACAGACGCCTGTGTTTCAGGAGGAAGGGTTCATTTTAAAGGCTTAGAAAATGATGAAAATTCAAGAGCGTGGATACAACAATAAGACAATCACTAAATCCTATAAAAGAGCGCTTTATTGCTGAAGATAACTTTAATTACAGCCCAAACCAAGCCACTCAACTGATCTTATTATATGCAGTCTGCACTGTTCCCCTTTGGCTAATAAAATAAAATAGATCATGCTCTGAAATTGGGACTGACGTATATTTAAGCTGCACAATATCTTTGAAGGAAAACCACATCATTGCACAGAGACAGTTTGGTGCTTGTGTTTTCTCAGATTAGGTGTAGTTGGTCAAGCTAATATGTAGTGTCTTGGATATATTCACATTTTTTTAATGCACCTTTTAAGACAGAAAACATAAAGCATCGAACTGCAGATGAAAAAGAGAAACAGTCAGATGGAGACAGAGAGATGGGCACACACACCAAGAGAAAGATGGACAGATCAGAGGACAGATAGGACTGGGGGAGGCTGGCAGACGGAGCGATGTGTATGTGTGTGTCTTTATGTCCCAGCTGAGGCTCGGCTAAATGGGGAGGGGAGATTAAAGGCAGCGCTGGGCCTGCAGCCTCTGTATTCAATCACCGCTCTCACCCACACCTCGGCCTGCATGCTGATCGAGCTTCAGTCAAAGGAGCCATGCACCCTGCCACTCCCATACACCAGTGCACCATCATGTCAGATCTTTACTTATCAGAAAATATCAGATGAATAACAGCATCATGTGAATAATATCAATTATTCATGTCTAACATTATTCATGTTATTATAGTAGTAAATAATTGGCACATATAGAACCACATTCTCTGGTAAAAACTGTTTTTTTGTGTCACAACTGTGGCTTCATTTCACAAGACTACAGCTTAAGGATAGGTTTTTGCTGTTCTGCTGGTGTGGGAACAGATTTATTTATATTTCACCTGTTGATTTGTTGTAGCAGCACTGTAACACTAGATGGTTCCCCTTGATTTTGCATTGATTTCTTTGCATCAAAGTGTACCATTCTATGCCCAGGACCTCTTGCATAACTGCTGATAATTAATCGTAAAATGCTACGTGCACTAATTTCCTAATGTTTATATTTTTGCAACAGTTTCTTGTAAAAGTGCAAAGCCAACTATTCAGTGTCATATTGGTGTTTTTTAAGAGGGTAGTTGTGTGGAAAAGTTAGATCTTTATGTTCCATCATACATGTTGACATTTAACTGTGACATCTGGTGATCCTCTGCACTCTGATTCGGTTTGCTGTTGCACAATCTGCATGTTTTACCATAACAGTGTTTGCACACAAGTTTATTCATTTTAGCAATAAATGAATAGTAGAAACAGCTTGGTTTATACAGGTATATTGCTGCAAAACTAATGAAAACAGGAACTAGAATGTCACTCAGTAGAGCATAGCTCCGCCATCCCCCTTAGTTCAATCAAGCCTTATCCAAAATCAAACTCATAGCCCTGCAACCATAATTTAAGGTTACTGGATTTGTAACAGTCAACCATTTAAAAGTGGTGGAACTGGGATTTTATTTGGATCCGCACCAAATTGCACACAGTCACTGATAACAACGCTATAAATGTGTCTATTTTTTTTAAATCAAGATCCATGCATTATTATTCCCTGAGAAGTTAAATATGTCATAAATGCCTTATCTCTCAATGTTAAAGAAAGTGAAGAGAAAAAAAAAAATCCTGGATCTGCTCCCGTTTCTGGATCTATTCTGGCCTAAGACTCATCCTCCCATCAAATTTCATGGGAATCTGTTCAGTAGTTTTGTGTAATCTTGCTGAAGAACCCACTAACTAACAAATAATAATAATACTATCAGTGAAAACATAACCTCCTCAGCAGAGGTAATTACAGCAATGGTTCCCAAGAAATCTGATGTCTGTTATTGGCCTCAAATCCTAGTGTCATGCATTAATTATAAACCTGATTTAATCATCTTTACGCTCTTTATTCATTTCAAAACTGAGAGTGGCCGTCCACAGAGCACGAGTTTGCACTGGCTTTGCAAGATATGCAGAACTTGAAGAGAAAGTACGTGAACCTTTCTACAAATTGTTCCATTTTATCTTCACTGCTCCCAATCTCTGCTGGAGGAAACACAAGCGGCTCAACCTGACCAATCACAGCTATCTCGTGCACCATATCTGCAGACCCTGTAGCCTCAAGCTGCAGCTACATTTTTGAAGCGTTGCACCTCAGCTCCTGCAGTACCTCTGTGACATCCAAATGCTCTCTCGTGGTGAACTGTGGCTAGTAAGGTTAGGTGTGTTTCCTCCTGGTCGTCAATTCAAAAATATCCCCACAACTATTAGTGTACCTCTTTTATGTGGAAACAAAATGCTTTGCTCAACGTATATTTTATAAACGCCCCACCCCCTGCTGAGTGCTTCTTTTTGTACATCACTCAAAGATCAAATGAAAATACAGAGGGAGTGCAGGAATGAAGGATTTTTAAAAAAAAAGATAAGGTGCAAATACAAAGAAAGCAAGTTTTAAAGGTAAAATGGCAACTGCAGTTATGCTAACTGTCTCCAACAAATGCGTCAAAGAATCCAGTGCACACAATAAGTTCGCACACAGACTCAAACACATACACTGATGCTTTATTATAGATTTTCACACATTCAAGCCTGGTTGGCTCGGATCAGGAGCCTCACACTGTCTGACATACCTGTTTCTGTTCCCAAAGGGTGCAGGAAGTGAAAAAATTATTGGACTTCCACACGTTCATACCAGGGGTCTTTACTCGATGAAATCATTGCAACATTTCAGGGATTTCACCCTATCATCATTGCCCTGGTGTGATGTATCCTCTGGGGGAGTAAAATGTGCTTAATTGCAGGAGTGTGGTGGCGATGATATTCTTGTGTGTATGCACATAAGCTTTCCTGTGTTACCAAGGGTTACCGGGGTCATTTGTTTTCCTTTTTCTCCCGCCGTTTTAATTGATGATCATTCATTGTTTTACACCAACACCCTGTTATTAAGCAGAGTTCATTATTCTAAAAGAGTATGCTGGGGAAAAAGGGCGTCTCGTGGGAAAACACCATTCTTTACGTGCTTTACACAAGGTCATCGTCGGAAAAAGGGGCCCGAGCTTCATTATATAAACCCTTTTAAGCTATACTGGGACTCAGATGAATTTATTTTAATCATAATTCAATGCAGCAGGAAAAAAAACATGCTTTAGATTTTTAATAATGTGTCCCAGAGCTGCTGCATTCTTAATGCACTTCTAAGGCTGCTGTTGATTCATCTCTTATTATTTTTACTTAAAGTAAAAAAATCTCACAGAGCTGCAGTCAGAAATTTCCAAGGTAACATACTCAGACTGCTTGCTCTGAAAGCCAAATATTTAACACTTGAAAGATAAAAACCTTACATTACACATCCATAATCTGTCATAGTCAATGCATTTTGATAAGCGAAAGACTAATGGAGACAGAAAATGACAGAAATTTGGTTTTAAGTGTTCAAAACTAATTTTCTACAAAACCAGCGTGGTGGTAAATGGTTACTGACAATGCTAACATTTTATCCTCTATTAACTTTACTATATTCACTCTCATAGTTTTACGTGGTAGCATGCTAACATTTGCCAATTAACATTTAAACACAGTGTAGCTAACTCAAATGGGAAGCCCATCAGTACGGTGGCCCTGAAGTGCAAATCACAGCAACAAATAACAAAACACAACAACAATTCACTAAACGCAACAAACTGCAAATCAAGTACACAAGAGAGAAAACATGACAGCAAATACCTATCCTGGTCCTTCCCCATTCGGTTCCTTCCCTGTCCTGATCCTTCCTCATCCTGTTCTCTACCTGTCCCATTCCCTCCCTGTTCTGTTCCTTCGTCTGGTGAAGGAAAACAGCAAGGCATATGGGTTGCATATGGCTATCTGCTAAAAAGATAGCCAGTGCATCCGTCCAATCAGCAGCAATCTTAGTCAATAGCAGGTTCCTACCTTTTCCATCAGACGTTAGTTTCCAGTTGTTTTGCCTTTGTGATTTCTGGTTTATTGTCATGTTTTCTCTTTCTGGTTCATTTGATTTCAAATCTGTTGTTGTGTTTTGTTATTTTCCATTGTGTTTTTTTTTTTTTTTTTCGCTGCTGTGTTTAGTGGGTTGCTGTTGTGTTGTCCTGTTTGTCGATGTGATTTGCACTTCAGGGCCACCGTACATTAATCTTTACATTAGTACAAACCACAACAGAAGCTTTGTATTACACTTATTGTCATGTGCTTTCGAGTGGCCTTTTGAGGATATGAAAGGTGCAGAGAATTATTTTCATAAAATGTGTAGGCAGCAAAAGATGTTAAGTTGAAGCTATGGTTGCATGGCAACATTCGCTTGACTAATATCTGTGTATATGAGGCGGAGGGAGAAAGGCTGAGGTCTATCTTGTGGTTATATTTGGCATTTATATGCTGCATTTGTGCTTATATTCTTTTACAAGTGCATGTGTCAATGTTTCATTGTGTGTATGTATGTTAGCGCTTCTGTGTGGCTGTTGCTTGCCCAAGCATTTTAGGAAAAGGGCAGAAAAAGAAAATCAAATCACTTTCTAGAGTGGCTCCACAAAGCAAGCGAAGCACTCAGACAAGCTTGCTTCACCCAAAATAGATTGCCCAGACCTCACTTCTCTCTTTCTCTCTCTTACTCGTCTTGATGAGAGAGCGCTCCCAATGAGAATTGTCTCTGGCACCATAGGCGGGGTATTAATAATTCCCAGGCTTGCTCCATGATGAGTTTTTGGTCACTCTGTCAGTGTCTACTTTATGTCAAGGCACTTTGACGCATGTTCACTTCTTTCTAACGGCTGTCTACTGGACCCTGCAAGATTGAGGAACATCATATGTAGCTTCATTTTTTTTTCATTTTTTCTTTTTTCATTTAATCAGAATTTTTCCAATATAGGAATTGGCTTTGTTTAAATTTAGAATTAGTCAAAGAATGAAGTCCAAAACATTTGGAGTCCTCAAAAAAAAAAAAAAGAAGAAGTTGGAAGATGATTTAACATTTGGAGATTTATGCGTATTTGTTTCCCACAGATGGTTAAATGAGAGGATCAATATCATTTTCATATTTTAGTCCAATACGAAACTGGAGCCATCAGCCGCTTGGCTTAGCTTAGCTTAAAGAATGGAAACAGGGCAAACAGTAAGTCGGGCTGTGTTTGAAGGTAGAAAAATCCACTTTGTCATTAATTAACTCATTATGTCTCATTTGATTAATTGTTTTCCGACGGAGCCAGGCTATCTGAATCCAACTGTTTCCAGTCATCATGTTTGCTAAGCTAACCAGCTTCAAATTGAACACACACATACCAGAGTGGAAATCATCTCATCTAACTCCGCATGCATTTCCCAGAATCTCAAACTCCAACCCTCAAAAATGGACGTTGCATGAAACATGCCGCCCTCCTTCCACTCTGTGCAAATCATTAAACCACTTTGCTCGCTGATAATCATCCACCTGTTACCAGGTAACCTGACCTGAATGTACTCAAATCAATTCTATTCATCTCTGAGCTGGAACATCATTTTTCATACTTGTAAAAAATCAAGGACATTTTGTACACTCTTCAAACTACTTTCATTGATCGTCAAGATCCAGACTCGGAATAAATTGAAATTTAAGTAAGTGGCTTGCTTCATTGTTTCTGGAGTTCAGTCTCCTTCAGCTCAAGTGCAGGTCATTTTGGAGATTTCACTCAGGCCCTACATCATCCGACTGCTCTTTTACCTAAAGCTGTAATTTTGCCTGCTCCACTCTCATTCACATGGCTTCACGTGCTGCTCATTTGGCTCTTCCAGCCTCTGATTAGGCTTGATGAAAGGATTCAACTAGCCCATCAGGCCTCAGGGTAAAAGGGATGACATCAAGGTTTCTTGTAATGCAGCATTTGGGCCCAAAATGAGATTTCAGACTCTCAGGCTTGGCGTTGGAATCGTCTCTCTCATTCTGAACAGATGTAGCATGCTGGAGTGATATAGCATTTTAGCCTGGCTGTGTCTAACATGTACACACACACACACACACACACACACACACACACACACACACACACACACACACACACACACACACACACACACACACACACACACACACACACACACAGTCTCTCTATCCTCTCCCGCAGAGCAGATGTGATGCTACTTTCCAAATACATCAAGCTGTCATGGGACTTTTCTGCTTTAAGTAAAGAACGTGTGGCAATTAAAATTTTTGTTAGCAAGGCTTTCTCCATTACATGCATGGTTTTGATGCTTAGAAAAGAGCATGCCCATGCGTTGGCATTCCTTATGTTATAGCCTCACAGCCAAACACACAAATGCACACGAGTCATTCAGCTCCTCAGAAACACCACAGCAACATTGTTTGCTTCATAAACAAGTCAATATGTTGTATTCAGCAGTTGCTATTCTTCACCTCACACTGCATGTTTTCAGTCCTCTAAGCAAGATCCCAGTGCTCCCGAGAAGGCAGATCTGAGTCACATGGTTGGCTCAGACAATATCAAACGAGAGAAGGAGCAGAATTGCCCCATGGGCTCCTAACATGGTTTTTAAACTCTTGTCTTGTTATCAAATTGTCTTACAGTCCACTCTGAAATTTTTTCAGAAATGAAGATCTGATAAAGCACATCTAAGAGGACGCCAACCTGTGTTGGACTGAGGCCTGGCAAACCTTGTTCCAGGATGAAAACAAGCCTAAAATGAATGACGCAAAAGATAAATAGACAAATTAACTGAATGAAGACTAATTCGTCTTAAAGATCAGAGGGGATCTGGAAAATCAAACACACAAATAGTGGTTGTATTTCCCAGTAGGGCTGCAGTCAGGGTTGTATAAATACTGGCAACATGAGTGCGAGCCCTGCTGGCAGAAGGACACTAAGAAATACTTTGGAAATAGCTGCTTCTTTTGCAGCACAGTGTGCAATTCCAGCATGACTTCAGCACACACTGATTTGGAAAAAAAACAACAACAAAAAACCCTGACTCTCCAACAAAGTCTGAACCACACATTTTATAAATATCTAAGGACCTCATGAGTTTTCGTGAGACTGCAGTGAGTGGACCTCGGACCCTAAATAACACGTTGCCTGGCTGTGTTTTCTGGTGGCTATAGTGGCCAGAGTTGTAATTAATCTTTTTGAGATAATAAATAAAAGTATGCACACCTATGAGTAGTTCCTGGACAGTTTGCTCCCCTCAGTCAGTCACAGAACACATCCCTCATAGTGGCTTTAAGACAGACAGACGCGAGGGAAGTGCACTGCTAACACATCAACTTAAAGCTACTCTCATTTGCTGACATCGAACTCAGAGAGGTGGGAGAAAGTGTACGTGAATCTGTTGATGACCTAAAGGAGTTTTTTTTTTTTTGCTTCATGCTCTCATTAAAGTTGTAAACACCGACACCCGCTTTGATACGAGGGGGAGGCGGGGGCGGTAGTGTGTGTGTGTATGTGTGTGAGAGAGAGAGAGAAAGAGAGGAAAAGGCCTCCACTACATGGTAGAGGCTCCTCTCTACTCAACTCTACTCACGTTAGCTAACTTGTTTGGCATTGCAAAGTACTCCGTTTGCTCGACGGTGCAAGATTTTTGCAAGGCAATAGGCCATGTCCTTATGCCTATTTACATTAAATTGCCCAAAGGAGATGAACTTCAGGAGGTCAAACATGGCTTCCGATCGAGGTGGGGTTAGTGTGCTGGTGCTCTCCATGTGAGTCAGATTCCTGTCATTGCCCCTACAGAAAATCACAATGATTACTTCAATCGTGAAGGATGGCATTCAGTCCTTCTGCAGGGGTTGGTCGATCATCAGTTCTAGTAAGCCTATATGTCATAATCTATCTTCTATACATTTTTTCATTTGTCAACTAGAGGTAGCCATCGGCTCAAGGTTATGCTGCAATACTGCACTGTTTTCAACTGCAGTATTGAAAGCATTGCAATAATAATTAACAATAATTGCAGTTTTTCGATGGATGATGAGGTCAAAGCCGCATGCATTCCAATCTGATGGTTCAGACTGAGGTCGCATTGCTAAAAATCGGACCTGAAATCGGACCATATGGAAGTGGACCAAATCAGAATTGGAAAAGATCAGATTCCATGTGGTTTGTGTTTGTTCACACTGCCATGAACAAGTCACACATGAGCAAAAAAATCTGACCTGGGCCACAGTTTTTCCTGTAGCCTGAGAAGCAGGCTGGGTTGTTTTTTTCGCAGCGGAAACAGGAATAATTCATCAAAAAAATGAATGAAAAGAGCCTCTTGGGAAAAAAAAATGCTCTCAGACATCCAGGCAAAAGATATAAGTAGACGAAGACAAAAAAAAAAAAAAAATGTCATGTCTTCCTGCGCTGCAGCTGTGCTGGACGTTTGTCAAATGGCTGGGTTTGGCAGAGCAATTCTAATGTGCTGAGGAGCATGAGGAGAAAAAATAAAGCATGGGAGCATGTCAATAACATTACGTTGTATTAAGCCGTTCGCTCTGCCACATGAATCCATCTTCTGCCACAGACATAGCTTTCATTTCACTCTAGGGTGGCCACACATACATTTTAATCAGCCATTTGGCTAGCCATGCTGACAACTGCTCGACAACAGAAGCTGATAAGGGTGATGATAAATCATAGCGCTGCTGGTACAAGCTTTGGGTTTGTTTCTGGGGATACCTGCCAGTTTTACATTTTTCCCACTATTCATGAGGCTATTCCAAGAAACAGGATTACCTCTTTCCTCTCTTCACAGTCCAACGTCTTCATGGCATGGCTGTGGGGAGATTGGATCTTGCGTTACTTGCATGTATGTGAAAAGTATCATGTGATTTTAATTCCAAGCTAAAATGCACAAGCTGTTTTTTGGACCATTTGTGCTTTCTATTTTGTTATAGCCGTGAAAAATATATTTCCTAACCTTTGCTGCAGATCCCTCCAGGTCAGCAAAGGGAATACTCTCTTGCGTGTGGTTCACTTCACTTTTTGCTTTGTTTGTTTAGTTTTGCTGCATTTAAGAGAGGCAAAGTATGTGGTATCCTTGGCACTGCACTCTGGAGGCTAAGCCACAGGGCCGCTTTGAGCAGTTTGCTTTACAAAAGAAGGAAATGAGTAGACTCCTTTAGTGGGAGACTGAGACAAACTTGTCCTCAAATGCTCTCATATAACATTTGGAATTACTGCAAACACCAAGAATTCTTGCAGCTGAAAACCAACTTGCAAATCTTTTGCAAATCTCTGATGACTGAAAGAGACTGATGTCTATTTTGATATCGCAAATGTTGGAGATTCACACTCCAAATACAGCCGCAATTGCGGAGAAAAGAAAAAAAGAAAAATTAGGACGTTATGTAATGTCAATAAAAACAGATTGCAAAAATTTGCAAATCCTTTTTAACCTTAACCCTTTGATGCACAAGCTATACAAGCCTCATCTAAAACACAACATGGGTCAAAAATGACCCATGTATGCAAGAGTGATTTAGGTAAAAAAAAATAAAGACATACTATAATATCTACTAATATAATATATAATATATACCAATATATACTTTAATTATATATATATGAATATATATAATTATACATGTATTATTTTTGACCCATGTTGTGCATTAGAAGGGTAGTGATACAAAATTATTTTTATTCAAAAAGTAGGAAAGTAGGAAGTAGGAAAAATCTAAAACAAGATAATTGAGGAATACCTGGAATATTGAATGATGAAATATACATTGAAAAGTTATAGCAAATAAAAACTTAGTGGGGTCACTTTCAACCCATTTTGTGCATCAAAGGGTTAATGAATTTGAATACAGTACAAATACAAGATATTTAATGTTCAAACAAATAAACTTACTTGTTGTTTTATAAACGTACACTCATTCTAATTCATGTCTTTAATTAGATTGAGAAACGATCTAAGCTCAAATATCCTGCTGGGCCAACAGGTCAAATTGTCAATAATTAGTCCAAACCCTGCATTTTATACATTTATTTTTGCAAGAAAATCATCAGATTTTCTTTTCTTTTCTCCGGTCCACTCGAAGTTGTCATCCTCAAAGAGTACTGACCATCTAACTGAGGAGAAGGAATGACAGCTGCGTAGTAGTTACATCAATGTCGGGTGTGAACATGAATGACAGCGTCGAGAATTGTCCAATCACATTACGTCAGAAGACATGAAAACAATGCCAATTCGACGTCATTGAAAGTGACAGGGGATTGGCAAAACTCCGAGGCACAGAGAGATCTGTCCCGCGGCAGATCTGAAGCAGCCAATTAGGGAGCAGCCTCCGGTGACCTGCTTGCCAAACGCTGAAGGACTTCCATGGACTCTCGTTTGGCCGGCGGCCCTCAATCAGGAAACATATGTATTACCAAAAAAATCAAAGAATACGATAGCCAAGAGAGATGAGTTTAGGTCAATGAGGCCTACAGCCTATAAATAGAAATTGGAAGTTCAAAACTTGCAACGTTTACAAGAACTGAGTTGATAGAAAGATGAAACACAGCTATAGTGATAATATATGTATTATTATGGATTTATGATCAGCTAGATTGGAGCAGTCATTTCTGACCAGGAACACCAAACTAGTTAACAAGAAACAAACACAACAGGAGGGATAAATATGCAGGGAGGGAGGAAAGCTAGGGGAATTTGGCTGTTTTTACTTTTTAACAACATTAGTAGGATAAAGAAGATACAGTGTGGCTCGCATTATCATGTGAGTCATTTCATGAAACATTTAAAGAAACTTAAATGTGAAAAACTTTCTTCAATCCTATGGACAAAGACTATACGCAGCGCGAGCACAGATGTTGCAATGGAACTATTTCATGAGGCAGAGCACAATCCTTTTATTTTTAGGCTGGGTTCAAAAAAGAACATCCTTTATCCTCCCCATAAAGACGTCTGTATAGAAGACAATACACACGACAATGGAAGACAGCAACATGAGAATTAAATTAATTCAGTTTCGCAGCAGCTACGGCGGTGACAGTGAAAGCAAGTCCCCTGTTTGATGAAATGTAGGCAATTAATGAGTTTCATGGACTCAAGAAAGAAGAACAGAGAATCGCAACGTCAAATCAGCCGCAGCCTTTGAGCTAGTTGACTTCACACACGGTACCTCAGTGTCACAGTGATCCGCGCGATTACATAAGACATCCAAACAGTCTTTTTATGTCGCTGCAATGGAGGCGTTCCAAAGGAGATGAAACTGACAAAGAGAGGAAGCAGGAAGAAGGCAGCGAGGACATGATCTGCCCAGATGGTGGGTGGGATAGGATGCAGGAACTAAACGCACGTGCATATGCACACAGGAGTGAACATGACAAGTCATTATCCGGCATCAACCGGAGAAGACAGAGGAGTTGCAAAAGAAGAGAGGGGAGTCAGGCCAAGTGAGAAGGCGTGAAGAAGAAAAGAGCGAGCAAAGGAGGATAGAGGAAGAGGAGGAGAGCAGTGGAAAGGGGTGGTGAAGGTGGGGAGCTGGTTTTGATCTCCCGAGTGCAAAAGGCATGACAGATTGGATTCTGTTGTCGTACGTTTTTGAGCAAAGGCATCTAGTGTTATGACATCTTTCTGCACATTTGTAATCACTTCTCCCATCGTGTTAGCAGAGTTGTATTTATAGATGCATGTACCACGCATGTATGGCTCGAGAGTATAGTCACACTGCAACAGAACTAGAGATGGCTAATGACTGCTGATCTTGAACATCTGTTGTGTCATTTGTTTACTTTTAAATACACAACCTAGCTTTGCTCTCAACACAAGAAAGAAAAAATAGTAAGAAAAATAAGCAAAGTCGCGGCCCAATGAAAAACTTTCATCTCCTATTTTTGTGATTTTTAATTTTTTAATCAGACGTACAAGTGAATGAGGAGAATATATTTTTTTTGCAGCAGCAGATGATGTGTGATAATTAGTTTGTCAGAAGGGCTTTGGGGCTTTCACACGTCAGGGAGATAGGTGGGGTAATTGAAGGGCATCTGCCCGGAGCAGCAGCAAGATAAACCCCACCATGGAGTCCAGACACTGGTGGTGGTGGTGGTGGCTGATTACTCTGCTGAGACTGATGGGGAGGTTCGATGGGGCTTCATTTAAAATGATTTCTTAAGCTAAAAAGACATGCATGATTTTTACAGACAAGTGATGTTGTGTTCGTTTAGGTCTGACTGGGGCAGAGTTACAGTAGTAGTTCTAATGACATGCATGCGTGTTTATATACATATATGTGTAACAGACAGAATAAATGGGGTGGTTGAAAAGCATAAAAATAAGTGCTTATTTGTAGCAGAATGAGATGTTATATTAAAACGTTGTAAATTTAAACATGCTTCTTGTTTATTGAAATATTCAAAGTGAGGCATAAGTGAGTGTTAATCAATAGCTGGTTGAATTTATAATTATGTTTGGTATGGAAATAATGGCTGTCTTTTGGTATAAAAAAATTGCCCTGGGTTGAGACATACAGTAACCAACACTGTGATGCCGTTGCCCTGGTGATTTTCCTTTTTTGAGGCTGTACCTGAGATGATTTTGTAGCTTGACTTTCCTTATGGCTTTCGTAAACCGTCCGATGACCAGTACAGATAATCAATAATAATTATGTTAGATTACACGATACAATGTAGTTGCCTCACTTCCCCCTAGCCTCACCGACCTACCTCTTATGTTATGTGTTGTTGTGGTTATTTATTAGTGTTGTCAAAAACCAACTGTTACTAAAGTTCCATGAAGTTTGTGATTGTTTTCCTAAAAAGATATCTTATGATAAAGACAGGTAAATGTTTTCGTACGTATACAGACACAGTTTTAAAAAGGTCTGCATACCATATTCACTGACATCTTCTCTCCCTGTGGCCATGGCCACCACACGTACCACTGTGTGGATGAATCCTGATAGATCCCATTACCCTGGGTGTGACCCCTCGCAGCTCAGTTCATTAAGCCAGCCACCCAAGTGTTCGGGACTCAAGTCCAGATTTAATCACAACTTCCATCCTCTTGCCAATCACAATTAGATCCTGATAAGTCTCTCCAGGATGGCACCCGAGGGCCTCCACACACAGACAAAGGTTAATTTGCAAGCAGCAAGGGCCCAGCTACAAGGCCACAGGTCACCTGATTGAATACATGCAGGATATGTGTGTGTGTGTGTTTGTAAAATGGAGGTGCTTGGCAGCAATTACAAAGTTCATCAGTATTCATGTGTTCCATTCGTGGCTAATGGGTACATTACCTTCAAAGAGGTGTGCTGATAGGATGTGGCCCTTAATGGGAAATAGCTTGTGGGTAGTCTTTAGGTAGCTGAAATTTAAAAGTCATTTATTCACCATTGTCTTTTAGTCCATTCACACATGCAGTCACTGTACATCTGTGAGCTGCTCAGTACCAATGTACTTGGCCTAGTATGACCAAGAGCAAATGGTGGCTAACAATAGCTAATATTAGCGCCCTACTGTAGCCTGTCATAAATGTTATTACTAGCTTTTTCTGTATGTGACATTACTTTCAAATGTTTGCATTTTGCACGGTTGGATTGTTGGATTGTATTCAGATTATTTTTATCATTAAAATACATATTGGTGGATTTCTGTTAAAATTGCAATTGCTAATTTGAATGCTGTTGCAATTAGCCTTGTGGCGACACAGATGGTCTTATAGGCCCATCCAGGCTGTATCCTGTTTTGCATATCTTTAAAATGATTATAAAGCTCAAAAGGTCAAGTGATTTCTAAGAGAAATAGTGAATTATCTCTGCTTTTACGTTTATACAAAACAAGGAGAGAAAAAATAACCAGTGAATCTGTCATTAGAGAAACAGTATTCAACATTGATTTAAAAACTCTGAGGAGGATGTAAAGAAGCATGCACAGGGCTTGATTGATACCACTGCAGTTTGTCTATTTAAAAAAAAAAAAAATTCATCTGGCTTAGATCCATGTAAAAGGTTGAGGTGTAGATTTTTTTTTTGTGTTGCACTTGACTCTCCAGCGTATTTCCACATCATGTAAAATTCAGTGCAGATCTTTGTGGTAGTGTAAGGGTCGTATTGATTGGTTGATACCTGAGAGCTGGTGCAGTGTTGTGACGTCAGAAAAGAGCCATGTGGTCGCTGTGTTGTCGCGACAGAGAAAGTCCTTTTCCTGATAGAAACATCCTCACATTCCTTTTCTGGTTGTTGTTTTTTTTATTCTTTGAAAAATATTTTTCTTGCTCTTGTTCAAACTTGGTGCAGCAAGGGATCCAAACTTTTGGCTACATGCGCTTTCTCTTACATCATAATATCCCCGGAGTCATCCATAGCATCCAACGTCCTATAGTGCCTTTATGTTTGATACTTCTACAGAGTACTGCAAGATGATTTATCTATCATCTATACCCTGCAGCACTTTGGCCAAGAATGTGAGAAACAAAATAGCAGTGAACGACTGGAAGCATCTTTTCAGTCTTTTTGCCTCTGTTCTGCTCTCACTGGTCAGACTCCAGCTGGAGACCGAATTACACACCTATTTCAGGGCATGACTGGCCTGCGTGAACCTCAACCAGGTTTACGGTCTAAAATTCACATGGGGAGAAAGTTGGAAGTGACTTTTACTGTAATCTGCGCTCCTGTGATCCCTTTTCCTGACATATTAGACCACATCAATCGGCATGGTCAGTGTCACGGTCTTTCAGATGGGCTCAAAAACATCTCAGCTGTTTCTAAAGAGCGGGAAATTTGAGAAGGCGCTTTCAAATTTCCCGCTCTTAATTTGCTCCTCATGAAATGCTATGGAAGGAGCGGAATCACATATTTTGGAATAATAAGCTGCCTCGCTCCTCTCCTTAAGAATAGCTTCTAATATGTGTGCACCGCATATATTAATACATTCATTCAGACTGTCAGCTGAGAGATAATGAGGCTGCATTTTTTCCTTTCTGTTGTTGGTGCTTTTTCACTTTGTCACAATGCTCATTTAATATGATGTCATATTTACCCAGTAGCTTCAGTGCGCCAAGGAAATGACTGTTGTTTGGGACACCCGCTCTCTAGCCATGTTTCTGCATGCAAACTGAAGTGTTACATCCATCAGTAAATCCACTAATGCCCTGTTTTTGTCTATTTCTGAGTGCATCAGCTTCTCTTGCTGCGCCTGTCGATCCCAGATGCCTTTAAAACAGATTTCTGAAGGTTTTCCGATTTCCAGTAGCGATGCTGGTGCGCAAGCCCATCTCGTAGTCTGGAAACTGCCTGTAAGCTTTGTGCCACTTTATCTCAATTCATCCGTTAGATTTAAGACCACTCCATGACTTGTTTTCAAGCTACGAAAAAAAAGAACACATGGAATGCCAAGCAGTGCCTTTTTACTGGAGCTCTTTTTTCACACCCATGTGCAGATTTAGAGCGCAGCAGATCATTTGGAAATGCCTATCTGTCCATGTCTTTTATGCCAATTATATCTACAGCAGAGGGGACTCTCTTTCCAAAACTTAAATGGAGAATGATTTCTTCCCTGTCAGCAACTTTCATATTTTCTGGCAATAGTCCAGGGTCATACAAGCCAACTTGTTTATTTTCCTTTGCTGCCTCATCTTGCACATCTGTCTTCCACCACACTGAATCTAAGTCTGCAGAAGGAGATGGAGAAGTGAACCTATTAGAGCCTGATATCATAGGAACAGCGAGGTTGTTTTTTTCCCCCCTGAATTACACCTAAAAGTTAGGCTGCAAATTAGGTTGCAGTGCTGCAATGATTCTTTAAACTTACTCAAAGGTTAATCTAGCTAAAATGTATTTGCTAGTCTTTGTGACGTTCATCTCAACCTGTCTGTGTTTTTTTCACACATTTTTGGGAAGAAATTTTGGCTGGCCTGGCTTTTTTTTTTGAACCCCTAATTTTTGGTGAGGCATTATGAACTTTGTCTAATCAGTTCGCTTTCCCAGCGCATGTGTCTGTAAACCATACACACCTGCATGGACAACATGAACCTTGGTCATCGCCCTCTGTATCCTTTGACCCTCCCCTGATGGTGAACCTGATTAAGTCCAATTTCAGAATATAAAGTTCAGTATATCTCTCTGAAATCTATTTACTTTCGTGACTTTAGACAAACAATATGTTTGGAATTAACACGTTTATGTTTTACCATGGAAGTGAACACATGCATCATTTGATTCCAGTACATGTCATTGTTTCCAGTGAGGAGAATTTCCTTGATTTTGTTTAACATCTGTGCCATGCCCTGCCGTTTGTGCTCCAAAGGATAATCAGAAATAGCAGCGCCACACCACTGAGCATGTGACAGACTACAAATTTAACAGATGAGACAGACTAGTTTATTTTGCCTTGTGTATGATTTCAACTCTCTGACCTCCGCTTTTGTGGTGCAATGTCATTTCCAGGCCAACTGGCAGCAGGGACTTGTGAGATCGTGACGTTGGACAGGGACAGCAGCCAACCGCGGCGGACCATCGCCAGGCAGACGGCCCGCTGCGCCTGTAAGAAGGGCCAGATCGCTGGAACTACAAGAGCCAGACCTGCCTGTGTGGACGGTAAGAGGAAGGACAGCGGGACCCCAGCTTAGCACGCTTTCTTTTAAGGGATCATGAAGTGAAAAGTGAACATGAACATGTTTTTCCTGAGACATGGCTGCCTCTTGTAATGATTATGCTGCTGCTAAAGCAAATTAAGATAATTTAGTGTAAAAAATCCGCCATATCAGAGAATTGAATCATCAATCACAGGACATTTATAATTGATCCTAAGGAAAAACACATTTCCTATATTCTGTTTCTTCAAGACACTCTAAAAACTTCATGGCAGAAATTAGCTGCCACACTCTGTCAGTGGTTAATTATAATATATTTAAAATAACTTTTTTGAGAATATGGTCCAGTGCATATACATGAATGTATATTTATTTCACTTAGATACATCACATATTTTACTACACGCCATTATAAATGCAAGTGTGTAAATTTTCCTCATGCATAAAATGCTCATAGTATCACAGTTCTGTTAAAACAATGTGTCGCCAAAAGAACAGCTTTTCCTGATTTTAAAAAAAAAACGGCCTGTTTTCTGGTTTATGAAAGCAACTTCGCAAGATAATTAGGTTTTTAAATGGTTTATGCAGCTTAAGATCCATAATGGAAGACTCACGAAAAAAAGAAATTTCACAAAAGCACAGAATTTGTGGAAAAAACAATGTATTTTGTGTCCAGCAGACAGAGGCCTCATTAGTTGTTGCTGTGGCCTGCTTACATACAGTACATATAATGGGGAAGAAACTTCTCTGGTCACCATTCTGTCTCCATGACAGCTCAATGCATTTCAACGATGGGGTTGAAAAATGGTGCAACTCTGGTTTTTCTTACATCACTTTATGACTTCATTGTGGCCCCACTGCCTCTTAGGGTCCCTGTCACTGAGTCTCTCTCTGACATGATGGCTGCTAACCAATGGAGGGAAGGGAGGTTTCTGTGCCCAAGTGTAGGCAGAATAAACAGCACTATTAGATAAAGGCCTGCAGTGAACCGTACCTTTGGATGTCGTCTTTCTGCTTGCGATTCAACTGTGCCGTCACAGTTGTGTTTCAGGTTGCAGGAGCTGCCTTTCCTCACTCTGTGACTGCTGATTATATGAGGACAAGGCTTTCCACCATGTGTGTGTGGACGGAGGCTTATTTTGTGAGGCGCAGAGGAACACGACAGTGGAGATTTGACCTATCTACAGATTCAATTTCTTCCTTAGGCCGAAACTGCTTCACACTGAGATTTATGCGCTTCATCTGAGTCCTAGAAAGGAAAATCTGATCTTGTAGACATGCCCACCTGCACTGTGGAGTCACTTTGCTGCTTCTGTTGCCACTGAATAAATTGCATGGATGTTGCATAAATCCACAATATCCAGATAATATCGGGAGGTATTTGTCATAAGGGGGCCTCCATGGAGCACTGTGGCATTTTGTGTATAGGCCAGATACTCTTTTTGTGAAGAGAGCTTAGGCTTATCTGCTGACTTTAACAGACCTGCACAGGTGGACAGCAGTGCAACCAACTACTGCACATAAAATAGAGTATAGAATACAGAATATATATATAGAAATAAACCTGAGCATTTTGTCAGATACATGAACTTAGGAACAAGGCAAATTTATTTTTGTACAAGTGACAGTGCATAATAATTCACCGGCTTCCTCCCACCACCAAAAACATGCAGTACAGGTGATTTGCTGACTCTAAATTGACCGTAGGCGTGAATGTGAGTGTGAATGGTAGTTTGTCTTTCTATGTGGCCCTGTGATGAACTGGTGACTTGTCCAGGTTGAACACCGCCTGGTGGCGGTGACAGAAAATGAATGAATGAGTTTAATTTTTTCCTGTTCCTTGTTTCCACTGTACCGAAAACGTACCGAACTGTGAACTGGGCATCCAGATTGATTTCAGAAAGTCTGGACAGCAATGAAACTACTTCTTGAAATGAAAATACAAATCATTCTCAATTGGGAGGCTCCTTCTGCTCAAAATCAAATTTCAAGGTGTCTTTTGTGTCACTTGCGATGTGACACACAAGGATGACATTTAATCCAAAATGACTGAAGGTTATTAGAGTGGCTGAGCAGCAGCCAGTAGCAGCGTGGAGGACAACATGTAGAACAACAGTCCATGGACAGAGGTTGAAATAAATTGTCTGCTCCGTGAGTTGACAGTGATTGTTTGGAGGACAGGATGATGGATGCCTACTTCTCATGCTTCTGTGCTGCAAAGCTGCACCACCAGTGTATGTTGATACTGGCCATAACCCCTGTGCTGACAGGTTGGTGATGTCTGGACACATAGATCAGATCTGATCACTTGTAAATAAGGGGAAAACTGCCTTAAACATCTGATTGAAGACCCCCAAAAATTATTTGCCTATGCAATAAATTGTTGCTGCAGGCTTTTTGAGCATTTTCTTGATGCTTTTAATGATTTACCTAAAATACATAACCTTTCATTTAACATAAATAGTAAAAAATCTGAAATTATACAGATCTTAAAACGGCATATGAAGTTTTATTTTACTATTTCTTATGATTCTAATGAGTCCCAAAAACTATTTTATCTTGACGCATACGTACTGAGTTTGTTCATTACACTGCAACTGTCAGCGAGGAGGCTTAAGGTTGAATTAAAGATTGTGAGCAGTCTGCTGGATTTACCCTGAGTGTTAGTCCTCATAGACTCTCCCACGACATACAAGTCATTAAGAGTCTGTACAGCAGATAACTCAAAGGTGTGAATGCAAGCAGAAGTACTATCAGTACGTCATCCTTCAAATGAAGTGGCCTCCTGTCCAATTTCAGAAAGTATGACTGTGAAAATAAAAGTATCCTGTATGAATAAAAATATACAATAAACTTATATATTTGATTATATTTCCCATTTGAACAATAACATCGACGACAACTTTCCCATTTGAACAATAACATCGACGACAACATTCCCATTTGACCAATAACATCGACGACAACATTCCCATTTGAACAATAACATCGACGACAACTTTCCCATTTGAACAATAACGACGACAACATTCCCATTTGAACAATAACGACGACAACATTCCCATCTGAACAATAACAATGACGGCAACATTCCCATTTGTACAATAAGGAGGACAACATTCCCATTTGAACAATAACAATGATGACAACATTCCCATTTGAACAATAACAACAATGGCAATCATTACATTACAAGTGTACATGTGGCAGTTTAATCCTACAAAAAATTCCTGGATCCAGACGGTGATCCAGATCACCACCAAAATCTAATCAATTCTTCCTTTGGCCACTTCCGACATCTCCTGAAAATTGCATCAAAATCAGTCCATTAATTCTTTTAAAATCCTGTTAACAAACCAACCAACAAACCAACGCCGGCAAAAACATAACCTCCTCCCTTGGCGGAGGTAACTATTTGTTACTTTGAAGATTACACCACCCACCACAGTGCATCATACAGTATTTATTTTTTGTTGGTTGATATGAGGATATACAATAACACACTTAATGGATATACAGAAGAACCCGTCTCTGTGTGTGCATATTATTCTACATCAGATTGTAATTTACCCTTTCCTCTGAACCATATTGTCACATTGCTTTCTTTCAGAAAACACACCCACATTCATGCATATGCAGCATTATTGCTGTTCATATTACAAAATCCCACAGCTTGATATTATTGCCATGCAAATCTGAGATCCTTGTCTCAACAAATGCAATAATATTTGTTTATTCAGACTCAGGCTCTTCTCACTTTGGGGACAGCAAGAGAGAGGGAGACAGCTGACATAAAAGACCCCAAATGGGATTTCAATCAGTTTTAATCTAGTTGAGTCCTTGAGGTCTGCTCTCTGTTGCAATATGCCTTCGCCTTGGCTGACTCGATCTGTGTCCTTCATGCTTCAGACTCTGCATCCCATCCATGCAGGATAATCCACAGCTCCATCATCGGCCTCACCTGGCTCGCAGGACCGTATGCGGTAATGAAAACAGAGAGAGAGTGCGGTAGTGCTGCTGATCCTGACTTGTCAACTCTTTGTAGCTGTGCAGTTCCCATCTTCCAGTCGCTCTGTGTGTATTTATTGGCTTGAGGAGGTGAAAATCTGAGATAAGCCATGGACATGATAAGAGTTCTGTTGCCGTGGTGTTTGAAGCATGAGTCCAAAAAAGAAAAGAAAACATTGACGACACACATCCCTCTCTCTCTGACCCTCTCTCTCTTTCTCCATTTCTTCTTTTTTCTTATCTCTTCTGTTTTTTTCCTTTTCTGTCTTTCTTTCTCCATCTATCAAACACTATAATAGTTATGCTCTCTCTCTCTCTTTCGCTCCACTGTAAGCCTCTACCCATTTGAGGCCTATATCGCAGCCTAGTGGTGCATAAGTACACTCTCCCATCCGCAATTTCATGCTCTTGAGCCTTTTTACCTCTGTGCTTGATGGCTTTCAAGAGAGCTGATATTGATTCTTATTGGGAGAGTGAGTGAGTGAGTGAGTGAGACAGAATATTAGAGAGTTGCAGACTCATGCTTGCTGCTGAAAAGAGTGAAAGGCACTGCAAACCCGACCTCATCTCCCTGCAAGCTGTCTGATGATTAGTGTAAATACAGATGGTCATTGTCCACAGAAAAACAGTGGTCATGTTGTTGGTTTTTCAATAATGATTCTTCCACCATCCTCAATGCGCTGTGAATAAGTCACTGCAATCATCATTGCATGCTTTTTGCATCATGTCCCGCCTCCTGCATGCTCTACCCAGGCACCACCCCTCGCTGAAACCAAGAACAGAGCACATCTGACATGAACAGTCTTTAGCTGCGTGCAACAACTCTGGAAAAGAAAAAAAACAGCCCTATGAGGAGATTGTTGAGGGTCACTGGTTGTGGTGGTTATAGCTCAGTGGAGAGTCCTGCTTGAGGGGAATGTAATATAGTAATAATGAAATATAAAAAAAAAATATTATTTGGATTTTCTTTAATTAAAGTGAAAAAAACCTTACATAAGATATGAATATTATAAAAGTTTCACATTTTTTCAGAATGCTTGTGCTGCTCTATCTTTCTTGTCTAAAGCCACAAACTTTAATTATTAGCGCTTTTTATACACAAATTGATTTTTTGAAAAGGTTGAATACTGATTTTTCCTCTTGCATAGACCTTTACACTTGTTTAATGGTTGACTTTTTATGAGAATGTAATTATATTGAGGAAAGTCCTCATAAGACCGGGGATTTTGCATAATAAATTGCCCCACGTAGAGTTGTTAGAAAGTTACTTATACATTAATGCATTGGTAATAATAATCTCATAATGCATTATATATATATGCATAACATATCATCATAAAATGAGACTTTTTGTCTACATAATGAGTACTTTTGATATTATATTTTTTTAATTTTGTAAGGATTTGAATGCGTTGTACGTATTGCTACTTTTACTTAAATAAATCTAAGGCCCTCTTCCACCATCGCTATGCATTGCAATCTATAAAGACATACTCTCAACCCATGAGATGGACATCCCTGGATAACTTGCAGATGAGGAATTGCTCTAGTGTATCAGGCAGTGTGAGACAGAGACAACAGGGTGCGTCAGACTTGGTCTCTGGGCTATTAAACAGTACCAGAGCTCCAATCATACTATATCAGCTCACTGGTTTGATTTGATCCACGGAGGAGAGGACGGGGCCGTGGTCTGTTGGGGAAACATGTCATGTCAGTGCCAGCAGCCAGTTAGCAAGCTAGTCGCTACTGCAGGCGGGGTGGAAAAGATAGTCCTGTGGTGAATCTGTCATGGTCACACCTTCTCCCTATTTTCTCTTGGCCCTTTTCTTTCCTTTCACATACACATATGCAGTCTGAAGACTGATGACCACGGGCTACATCCTTATCTAAGGGAAAGGAGGAAGAGAGGATGGGGACAGGGCAGGCAGATGGGAGCTGCAGCCTGAGGTGGGTTGCTTCTCCTTGGGTGTGAGGGTTTAGCGGCTGTAGCCTCTAAACTGGAGCGAGACACAAATCACATGCCGCTTTTTATAAACCGATCACACCCAGGATGAGCAACTCTCCATGTGAGTCTCATTTGCGTCTTTGCTGGCATTGGTGCTGTTGACAAAATGCTTTTTTTTTTAATCACAGAAATGACCAATTTATAATAAGCGTTCCAAAAATATTTTGTTACAAGGTTTTTTGTGTTAAAATAAAATATGCCTTCCTTCTCAGGATCATGTATGAAGCAGTTTTCTTGCTAAAATACATTGGGGGGGGGGGGGGGGGGGGGGGGGGTTTTCCCATAGAAGATGTCATTTTAGAAAATGACCAATTCTTGTTTTTTTCATTTTTTTTTACCTTGGCATTAGTCTGATGTAAAATGAGCCACTTCCTGTTTTGCATTATGGGAGATTTGAATTGTCTCTTATCATCCCATTTCCTGTGATTTTTGGAAATGCATTAAAACCGTCTACCAGAATAACTGCAGTTATTTCCTTATAGAAGCACGTACGTAAAAAAAAAAAAAGCTCAGTTCAGTTTATAGATGTGACACTAAACCTGATAGTACAGGTTAAGAATAACAACTAATTTGGAGGGAAGACATCTATTTCATATTCTCTTTGTGAATTAGATCGATGTACTCTGAAGTCTTAGAATGAGACAGCGTCCAGACAGTGATGTCATTTTTACAGCTATAGGTTCTTAATTTTTATGTATTCAATAAATGCTGCATATTTAACCCTGTAAAGCCTGGAATATCCAATAATTTCCAGAAAATGCATATTCTTTGAAACTGGACTACATATTGGACCTTCTGACAATTAAAAAAATTAAATTTAAATTTAAAAAAATTATCAAATAACAGTTTGCATGTATGTGTTTTGTTGTATATCATATTTGATACATCTGGGATTCTGCAAAGCATTTTTTTTAAACCAACAAAAACATACAGAACACAACATTTTGTACCCCCTTAAACTCTTTGAGTTTCCTTTAAAAATGTATTTAGGTTTTATTTTATTATGTTATAATCAGCTGCTTGTTACATGTAGGTTTTTCTCCATTTTGTTTCTCCACTGTGTCAGGAATTTCATTTTAATAAGTCAAGTAGGCAGAATAATAATTAAGAGGGGATTTAATAATATTTGTGGCAGCTTTATTTCTGTGTGTTTTAAATCATGAGACATAAAGTGTTCCTGTCATCAGTGTTTCAGTGACAGGAGCTCTCAGAACCTCAGAACAAAAAGTGATGAGTGAGCTGTAGAAAAAGCCTCTTTATCTTCTTTTTTGCTGTTTTCCAAACTTTTTTTCTCCTTCTCTATACACTCCATGAGCATCGCTGAGGCATCTCGCGCCAACTGTCTAAGCATCGCCTTTCACAGTAAAGGCAATGTTTTAAATCTTTTGCTAATTTTCAACGTGGATCTCTGCCTTCAAAGCCACTGGTATCAAAACAGCGTCTTTGTAGGTTTATACACAGGAATACTGAGCCAGTTTGTGTTTTGCAATATGGCAAACAGAAATATACACAAATAGCGCTCATGTTTTCCCCCTAGGGGGAAAAAGCTGACAAGTGGTGAACATTAGCATAAAAATAATGCAAGTGTCAGGCTTTAGCTTTCATTTTATGGCAGAGTTACAGTAAATTTTCCATTTATTAACCTTGCATTTTGTTACTTTGGAGCCTCCCTCCCTGCTGAATTCCTCCAACTACATTTGCATGGTTCTTTAAAAAAAACCGACTTATTTTTGAATTACATTTTTCACTGATGCTTGATTTGCAATCACAAAATATATCTATACATTAAATGATGCATATTTTTAATAATCAAATACCATAATCAAGGTTATATAATTTTTTTATTCCCTTTGATATATGTCAATATTCACAGATGCAATTAAGGTTATGTGATTGTCAGTAGCGTTGGCACTATATCAGCACAGATTTTAAATGGCCTGATAACCGAGCAAAAGCAGTTCATCATGTCTTACTCTGATGCCGGTGATAATTTTGCAAAAACAGATTGCTGACATTTCCTTTTTTTCTCCAAATGATGGATGTTAATGCAGCTGAAGATATTCATCTTTGTAGTATGTCTTCTGCAAGTGTGCGCAGCAGTAATTCCATATGCATACGTTGAGTGTAAATATTTAATATCTCAAATGATATAGCTCATACAAATGCCATAATGCATTCAGGCAAGCCGTTATGCTCTCTCTCCTAATGAAGCTGCATTATCCACATGTCCCTTCTGCCCAGAACCCATTGCACTCTGCGTTCATAAATCTACCGGCGCAAGGTGATGAAGTGGACCCAGGTGTTCCAAGTTTCTGAGTTGATGATAACGTCAGAGGTTATTGATGCCACATTGTTGTGCATCTCGCTCCCAGTGTTTTATTAAATTAATTCAGGTAGAAGGAGAAAGAGGCCAGTCTTCTATGGAGAAATGTTTGATAAGCATATGCGAACGTAATGAAAAGCAGTCCCATTAAAATTGTTACCTGCATCTACCTGAAGCTTTCAGCCGCTTAGGGTCTTTTTCCTGCTCTGATTATTCTGATGCAGAAAGTCGCCGTTACCTAAGCAACAGCCAATCACCGGAGATTTTTGTTCTTGAGGGGGCAAAAATAATTCGTCTGAAATTCTTGCTACTGTATTTTGTGTGCTGATTCAAAGCCAAATCATTCAGCTGAAGATCAACTCTGCACTAAGTGTTTATGAAGAGGGATTTTGGCTCGGTAGATTGGCTTCAAGTGCTGCGTGTGGCTTTGAAATGAGCCATAAGGCTCTCGTGTTGAAGCATTACAGAGCTCTCCATACAGCGGGATTCTTCGCCAGGCTAGCACACCAATCACTTGGCGAGCCCGTCAGAGTCATCCTAACATCTCAGCCTTTATAAATCCTCAAGATTTAATGTCTTTACTCATCTGTCACTCACTCTCAGCTTGTTTTTACATCCTCTTGGGACACAGTCTCGGACACAGATGAAATAAATCTGCACATGTGAGTGCATTCAAAAAAAAAAAGGCAGCTTCTCTCTTTTTTTACTCTTAACTAGTTTTTCTCTTTATATCTCTGACACCTCCCTCACCAGGAGGCCGGCGCAGTCTTTTAGCTCCACACACCGCGGTGCATCTTCCTAAACGCCTGTCTCTCCCCCCCCCCCGCCCCCTGCTTCCCACAAGTCCGCTCACCAGCGCTGTGGTGGTTGATGGTCCGTGCCGCCACCCTCTCCACCTCGCTGGTCTAATTGGAAAAGAAAAGTTCCTCCACTGTGAGCGAATGTCCAAAGGGCTTTGTCTGTTCAACAGGCTGCTGGCTACAATTAACAATGAATTAATAATTACTGCTTCTACATACTCCCTCCGGGTCGAGGCTACAATTTACAGCAGGAGGAGGGTGTCAAGTGAGTCAGTAGCCTTTAACTGTTGCTGAAACATAACGGTTCAGTTGTCTACGTTTAAGACTCCTCTTTTTTCCATCTTGGTCACCAAGGGCTGAGGTGTTTTTGCACTTTAAGTTAGTGTAGCAGTGTGGCCAGTGCTCCTATTTGTGTTTCCTTGACTTTACAGTTAATCATATTTGACTTTCTTGTGTCTGTTGTGGCCAGTGGTCCAGAACTTTTTTGTTTCCTATACGTCTACACGCAAATAAAACACATCATGTTGTGTGCATCAAAGGATTTATGAATAAAGAGTCAAAGTGCAATAACAAAAACAAGACGTATAAAGTAGATTGTATATAAAAAGTAGTGAAATTGTTACTCACATGCACACAAAAACGTCCGCTCAACATCGGGTTAAGAGATGTCACAAAGTCAAATAAACCAGAGCCAGAATGTCATGCAAAAATTTTCTATTTTCAACAGCAGCATAATAAAGTTTTAAAAAGAAAAGAAAAAACACATTTGGAGCATGTTTGGAATCTTTTTTTTTTTTTTTTAGATCTCAATGTTTACAATACAAATCCTAAATCACAAACAGAAACAGTTTTAGTATTGGCTGAGTCAGGTTGGCTGTAGCTCAGGGGGGTGATGCTATAGGGAGGTTGGTGGATCAGCGTCCCCTGCTGTGGCGCTGTAAAGGCAGCCCAATGCTCCTCGGGGATGGGTCAAATGAAGAGAAAGAATCTCCCCCCATGGGGGAATGATAAAGTATAGCAAAAATATAAATAAATAAAATAAATTTATTTACTATGAGCTCTGGTTCTGGCTGCAGGGAGGAGTCTACTGAGTGATAATTCTCACACAGTAATGGAAAACTAAGTCCAGCAATATGGAAAAAAGATGCGACGATGTTTTTTGAATGTTGAATATATGCAGTTCATTGTAGCCTTTTGTCATGCAGGTCGCACAATCCTCAGGAATGATCAAATATTTGGTATAGCAACGTTAGACAGACATCTGTTTCTGGAGCGGGTCAAAAAATCTTTATGAATGTTTTACATAAAAATGTTCTTAATAATTACAATAAGTAACAAGTCCTGAAAATATACATATAATAAATATACGTGTTGAAAAGCTGTTGCTATGAAGCAAACCCTGTTTTCTCACTCCATTATACACTTTTTTCCGATCACTTCCTTGAAATCACCTCGGGAAACATTGAAATCACTTTTGTCATCTACAAGCATTTCAGACATCATCAAGGGCTCGGGGAAAATGTCACAATCTCTTTGCACCATACGCAGATGTAAATTTTCTCCCTTCTGGCAAACATTGAGATGCAATATGTAAGAAGACAGCTTGTTCTTCAGTAATTCCCTGTATTTGTCTAAATGTCGGCTCGTGACAAACAGGTTCGCGCTGGATTGCGAAGAGGCTTTTATTGCCGGCTCTTGATGGAAGATCAGACGAGGTGGGCCAATCATCTCTGGAGTCTCATGTGGCATTTGATTTCTGTGGTTGACCGAGGGGGCTGTCGTTCACTCCTTCACTCCCTCACCCGCTCACTTGCAGCTCTGATCTGACACACATGAGCCCATCTGGTGCTGAAAGAGAAAGCGCTTTCCCTTTTTAACCCCCATTACTCACGAGGTGCTGATTCCATATGATGGGTGTCAGAGCCCTGCAAGTGTGCACCTCCTCCAGTCTCCCACACCCACTCATCTCCCTCTCATCTCCTCCTCCATGAGATTACAGTTACTTTTTTCTTCTTTTTTTTTTTTTTTTAAGAGCCCAAGGGAATCAGATGGTTGGGGCCCCGGTATGGATGGAAGGATGTTCAGATGGACGACTGGATGAATGGATGGGTGCAGAGGAAGCGTCACGATGGACCGGCAACGTGATATTACAGCTCTGCTGGGGAGTCAAGGATCTGTGCTAGCTTTGACTGCCAGAGACGTGAGGGGAAAGTCAATAGGAGAGGGAGAGGGAAAGGGACACGACACAATCAACAACACAGCGAAGGGAATCGGCCGTTCCGTTGTGTCGTGCTATTAAGCTCACTTTGGCCAATTTTTAATGCTCTTTAAGTTGGACAAAAGCAAGCAGAACTGCATTGTTTTTACACAGCTTCTATGTCACTGCTTAAAGAATGAAGGGATTGTGACTCCATTATATGGCTTTTACATGATTGGGATGGTGTGTGTGTGTGTGTGTGTGTGTGTGTGTGTGTGTGTGTGTGTGTGTGTGTGTGTGTGTGTGTGTGTGTGTGTGTGTGTGTGAGATGCTGCAGAAGGAAGTAATTTGGTGGTCGGTAGATGTAAATATAGCATGCTTGTGATTATTCTTTATCTTCCTCATTAAACCGGCAGAGGAACAGCTGCACAAGTACACTGGGCAACGAAAGAAGGGAGGCACTCTTTTGTGACTGAAATGATAAAATGCATAATTAGGTAGTCAATGTTGTGTTCCATCTCTCTCTCTCTCTCTATTCGGCTCGATCTGTCTTGCGCTGATAGGTGCAACTCTTTGTTTCCTCTCCATTTTCAGAAATGATGTTGTTCATTAATGCAATGCATTTTCGGGCAAGGCCTTCTCTCATTCTTGCTCCAGCGTTTTGTCTTTGGTAATTTAGCTTTATTGGCTGGCTTAGCAATTTCATCTGAACATGGGTTCATTTAATAATGTATGCGTCTTGTTGTTGTGTACCATTCCGAGCCCCACCTGTAATTGCTAAGCAGCTGGGTGCACTCGGGTGGATTGATGCACAAGCTGAGTGCGAGGACTCTGTGTGGAAGACAGGAAAACAAAGAGGGAAAAAGAAAAGGAGTAAAAGCAGAAGAGGAAAATGATCTGGACATGTTGTCGTGATCTGAAGTTGATCTGCGCATAAATATCAAATGAATGTCATTCATTCTAATTCTGATTGAAGTTTTTGTAAGATATGTTTACAAAAAAGGTCAGTTTTAGTCTAAATTAATGTAGCTTATAGCTGGCGATATTAGCTGTGTCAGCTATCAGCTATCACCTGTCGCAGTTTACAGGTCTGTTGTGACTCCATATGGCTATAGCGGCTCTGACTAAGATATATGAGTTTTACAGTTGCAGATTCTGGGTTCTTTCTAATCTGGGGTGGTGTTTGCATGTTCTCCCTGTGTGTGTGTCCGTGCTCCGGCTTCCTCCCGCTGTCCAAAAACATGCAATATACAGTAAGTGAATGTGAGCTTGACTGATCGTCTCTCTGTGTGTCGGCCTTGTGATGAACTGATCTGACCAGGGTGCACCACACCTCTCGCCCCACGTCTGCTGGGGTGGGCTCCAGCATGCACACGACCCTTGAAAAGATACTCAGTAATAGAAAATAGATGCTTGGATGGATGGATATACTGTATATATAAGAAGAGCATAACAATGGCAGCTTTGCAGGTGGTGCATGCCTTTTAACATTCATGCTCAACTGTCTTGCACATGTATTTAAAAAAAAATGTCTTAAGCATTTTACCTATAGACTCAGGTGAGCTGATTCCTCTTGTTCACTGTTTTTATGCTAAGCTAAGCTAACCAGCTGCTGTTTACTGCACAGACATGAGAGTGGTATCAATCTTTTCATCTAACCCTTGGTAAGAAAAAAAAAAGAAAAGTATATTTTTCAAAAATGTTGACCAACTCCTTGCATTGTCCATCATTGTGTCTACCTCAATTTATACATGCCCTGTGTCCTCATCTGTGTCTTTGTGTGTGTGAGTGTGTGTGTGTGTGTGTGTGTGTGTGTGTGTGTGTGTCCTGTCCTGAAACACAACTGCAGTCACCCTCCGCTCTCATTTAATTGTTCTGCAAAGCCCCATGAGGAGGATTGTGGTCACAGTTGTCTTTGTCCTTGCCTTGGAGCACCACTGGCTCACCTTGCCAGTAATAAAAAATAAAAAAAAGGAGAAAAAAAAAAGCTGGGCCCTCTGTTGAGTACACACACACACACACACACACACACACACACACACACACACACACACACACACACACACACACACACACACACACACACACATATTCTTATGTGTGTGTCTGTGGACATGTGTGTCAGTGTATCCTGCAGTAGGAGGACAGACATCATTATCCCAGCCCTTCACACCATCCTGTCCCGCGGTACCTTTTAATCTCTCTGTACAAAAAAATAAAAGAAAAAAGAACAAAATCAGATGAATGAAGTTAAATAGAACCCCTCCCCCTAGTCCCACTGCATCATCCTCTGTTGTCGCATGTGACCAGTTTTTTATAAGAGCAGGTTATGGAACATTGCATGGTCAATATAATATTAGTATGGTGGTGACGGGCATGTGAAGGCGAGACGAGTCTAGGATAAGAATAAAGGCAAATGAACACAAATGGTGTCTCCTTCACCTAAAGGAGGGAATAAATCATACGTGGACTAATGTGTCACTTTTTAGCGTCTGACTCTCATTCTCTCCCTCTCACTGCTTTTCATTCTCTCCCCCTCTCTCTCACTGCTTTTCATTCTCTCTCCCTCTCTCTCTCTTACTGCTTTTCATTCTCTCCCCCTCTCTCTCTCTCTTACTGCTTTTCATTCTCTCCCCCTCTCTCTCTCTCTTACTGCTTTTCATTCTCTCCCTCTCTCTCTCTCTCTCTCACTGCTTTTCATTCTCTCCCTCTCTCTCTCTTACTGCTTGTCATTCTCTCCCTCTCTCTCTCTCACTGCTTTTCATTCTCTCCCCCTCCCTCTCTCTCTCACTGCTTTTCATTCTCTCCCCCTCTCTCTCTGCCTCTCCCTCTCTCACTGCTTTTCATTCTCTCTCCCTCTCCCTCTCTCTCACTGCTTTTCATTCTCTCTCCCTCTCCCTCTCTCTCACTGCTTTTCATTCTCTCCCTCTCTCTCTCACTGCTTTTCATTCTGTGACTCACTCCATCTGATTAAGTCTGATACGAAGTGTCCTTCTGTGTTAATGATCTGCTCAGAGAGGTGAGGGGAGAATCAGAGGTATTTACTGTATGGAGGTGTCACACATGACCTGCTACCTCACATACGTGGGATGTGTACTTGTGTATTTGTTTCCTTCCAGCTTCTCCTCATGTCGTCGGCTGGTAACTTAAAAAAAACACACAATCACAGATAGACTTTGCAAATTAACAGCGTCTGTTCTATATGCTCTGATGCTGCTGTACCATTTGTACAATTTGCACTATTGTACTTTGGACACCATCAGCTATTCAGTGCTTTTCAAAATAATTCATGAGTTTCAATTTGAACAGTGCAGCTACCCCACCATGCCCTCTAAGCTGTGTTTTGACTCTCACTGTGTCTATTTGTGTTTATGCATTGTATCTGTGCAGTCTTAGGAGTAATATTAGACTGACAATTGTAATCATTAAATATGACAAAGCATCCATGTTGTTGTTAATTATGGGAGAAAATAGAAATAATGGAAGGCAGCTAAAGGAAAAGCTTAAAATTTAACTGTACACTTTAGCATTTAGCTATTACTGCCTTGAGACAGTGTTATGTTTTTTGTTTTCTACTAAAAATAGTCTAAAGGCAGAGATGTGCATTTATTTATTTTCTTAATCAACATAAAAAGGCATTAAAGGAAGGCAGTAAAACCTTTCTGTACAGTTCTTACTATAGTAATGAATCCACTTTGCCCTTAGAAAGCAGTATTTATGACAAAACTTTCCTCTGCAGGTTCACATGCGGGCTGTCATGTTTCCATTTTTGGTGCTAGTAATCCCTTCATTAATCCACATGGATTCCCATGTCCATCTGCGTGTGTTCGATTAATTCCATTAATTCCTTAACTTCATTCAGTTGTCCATCTTGGTGATAGTGTGGATTAAAAATCTCCTGATGCCACTTTGAACATGCAAACATGGAGCTAAGCCAACTCATGCAATCCGGAGCGGAAATAGCTTTTAGGACAGGATGCACCGGACACTTTGACCGGGACAAGGAGAGGAGAGGTTACTATACAGAAGAAGGTTAGCTGGGACATTTTTATGAATGGATCATTCATAATTAGGCACAATGCACATGCAAGGGCATTTAAGTGTCATTCAATGTAATGTGGGCTGCAAGTGGAACTAAAATGAGTAACAATGCTCCATTTACATTTAGGCTAATGAGAGGGCCGAGGGTAAGAAGTTGGAACCTCATGGGCAAAACACGGGACATCCATGGTTTTGTCATTAGAAAACATGAGCTGCTTTAGGTTAGTGGGTTATTGAGTATTTTTACTACAGTGGTGTTCTGTCTCTTCTAATAGTCGTGTGCCCTCTATCAGCATTTTAAAGGTCTAATCTGGTTGGCGGAGTGTATTTATGCTGCCCCGCTGGTTTGCAAATGCATTTAAGCTGTGAATACTTGAAGATACGATTTGGCCCGCAAATCGTGAGCCAAAGTTTTGAACACTTCCTCTCTCGACAACATGAAAAAGCTGCTTCTGCTACCTTTCCCCTTCTATAAAATGGATAAACTGTGGTGTAATGGGACCAAGCTAGACTGATTTGAAGGTGCAGAGGCCATGTCCCGATTGATAGATGGAAGAGGAAAAGGCAAAGCCTCACATCAGGTGATTGTGTGTTGCATGCACACCCGCAGGCAAGCAAACCTTGCTCCCCGCAAATCTCTCCGAGTCTAAACTGAGGCCAGAGGTTTGGTCCCGAGGGGAGTAACACTTTGTATGAGCACCTACCGTGGATATAGCACTTTAAAGGCCACAGCTTGTAATGTGTTGTGAAGCACAATGGATTTATTCGTTTATTTATTATTTTTTTAGCCAAATGCTGCTTCTACGTTCTCTGGTTTTATAACAGACTACTGCTGTGAAACTAATTATAATGTTAAGTTGTAGACTGAAGCTGCAGCCAGCGATTATACTGTTCCTTTTATGAGCAAAATGAGATACTTTTGAAGTACATGGATGTGTTTTTATTGCATTTTAAACATCAATATTTCATTGCCTATGAAGCCTCTATAATTACTGCTAAGATGTGAACACATCAGGGGTTTTTTTTCTCCAGAGTGTCCATAATCCTACAGAACAACGTTAAATGCTGCTTTCATTTTTGTCTCTCTTACAGTAGCATTTTACTCAAGAGAACAAACATGTTGAAAATTAGCTTTGGTATTGCTTTCACTGCAACTGTTCAAAAAAAAAAGAAATCTAAAAGCCTCTCTGCTCCAAGAGTACCACAATTTTTTTTTTTTCTATTTTGCGGTGTAACACAGTCTGTAGAAGAGGAGTCATTGAAAATTGCAGGCCTCAGGACGGAGCGTCCTTTTGCTTTTAATTCTAGCAGTCCTATCAGGGACTGTTTTATACTTGGGATGTCAGCTGAATGCAGCTAACTATCATAGACCAGAAAATTACCAGTGCTCAGTGTCGAGGGCTGGAAGCCATAATTGCCATAAAGTGAACAAATTCTACTGAAACCCTAGTTATTATACTAGTTTAAAAATGGTTTCAATGATTTAATGATGTCAACCACTAAAGGTTAGTAAAAAAAAATATAGGAAAAATTAAAAATCCATAGTCGCACTGTAGAGGCTTTGAGTGCTTTTCCTGCTGGGACATTTCACCTTCTAGTGGTTGAAAAGCATCCTCTACTTTATGTTTCTGTCTTCAAATGAAGGAATATCAGCACCAGCATTCCCAATTGGCTCTCACAAAGGAGCATCATCTCAGTAGGTCTTCAGTCTGCAAATGATTGTTAAGTGACTCCCCAAATCAGCTTTCAACCTCACCAGCTCCAGACAGCACAGACAAAAGTATTCACTGAGCCCTGCACAATTAGAAAATAGATCAATAACTGCTGTATCTGTGCGCATCTATCCAAAAAGGGCCTCCCATTGCACAGCCGTAAGCAACAGTACCCATAGAGAGCACATGCACACATACATTCTTGACTTCCATCCTTATAAGGACCCTGTATTGACACCACTACATGTCTAATCTATCCTAAACACATGAGATATTTTCAGATGTGAAAATAAAAGCATGTTCTTTGAGTGAACCAGATGATTTGGACTCAGAACTCTTATTTTGTAACATTATGTTACATTTATGCTGATAAAAACCCTTCATTTACTAACGACAAGCTCTGTTAATGGCCATTAACCGTTATGTAACTTACATCTGCTGTATTAAAAATAACAGTGATGAAGTTCTTTTATCTCTTCACTCCTGAAAATAGTCCATCAAAGACGCGAGAAGCAGACAAAATATTCTGACATGGCGAAAATACATCTGCAAACAAAGATCTCACAGAAATAGAAGTCCAACGCTCAGTAAGCATGACTTATATTGTTAAATGGACTCCAGCTGTGTTGGATGAAGCTAATGAGTGAGCCAATGGCCCTACCCCTCATCATTGGCACTAATTACACTCATTAATATTTACACTCTCATTTGCATAGTGACAGAATATCTATGATCTATGTATCCATGTTGGAGTGAGGAAAGTCACTGAAGATAAAAAATAAAAGATGTTTGCTCGCACAGGTATGCGCATATTTACACACAGCAATTATTTACTACATCCTATCATTCAGTGTTTGGTGTAAGGAAATTATTAGACTGTGTTAGTTATTGTATATTATTATGTTTTGTATTATCCTCCTTTAGATTAATGTGCCAAAAAGAGACAGACACACTAAACTGTTGAAACATTGCTTAAAATGTTTTTGCTTAAAAAAATGAGATACCCACTTGATAATCCAGATTAAATT
The DNA here is from genome assembly GCA_037577475.1 of Chaunax sp. Z400. Taxonomy (NCBI): domain Eukaryota; kingdom Metazoa; phylum Chordata; class Actinopteri; order Lophiiformes; family Chaunacidae; genus Chaunax; species Chaunax sp. Z400. The sequence continues at coordinate 10,697,643 of CM075204.1, forward strand.
ATGTTATGGGGTATTTCAAAACTCCAGACTGGGATAGTTTTCATGTTAAAATCATGATGATCCCATTGGAATGACGGATCCATTGTGGATTGAAGGTGGATGAAGAGTCCAGTAGGCTAAATGATAAATATATAATTATGCTGTGATATGGGTTGAAACTGCACACTATATTTCTTTAAAAAAAAGGCTTAAAGTAAAAGAGAATGAAAGAGAGAGACAGAGAAATAGAAATGTGTCTTTTGTTGCAATATATGGGTGCGTATGGATGTGCATAAAAAGTGGGATTCCTGTGGGAGACAGGAGCATCTCCTGAGACAGGACAAAGTCAATAAGGGGAGTTAGACAGGGTCCACAGGGAGCAGGCCACCAGAGGCTACACTCATACCAGGAGATAGAGCGGAGGGGAGTTTACTGTGTGTGTGTGAGGATGAGTGGGTGAGAGAGAGGGAGAGAGAGAGAGAGAGAGAGAGAGTGGAAGAAAAAGTGAGAGAGTTGTATTTACTGTGTATCCAGTTCACACAGCTGTTGGTTTGAATAAAACCCGACTCATACACAAGCACAGAAGTGATAAATTGTCCTTTGCTGTTGAGTTGTCACATATTTAATCAAGCATTTGAAGCCGTCTTTTTTTTCACCCAAAACTCATGTTACCCATTGGGAGCGGAGTTTTTTTAAAAGATATCTTTACAGTACTGTACGTATGTGGAGAGCTAAAAGGCTGTATGGGCACATTTTTAGAATATATTTTGAGTTCAGAAATAGTTGTACCTTTTTTAATAGTTATGCCAAAATGGAAAAGCATGTCTCAGATTTCATTATTAATTAGGTGCATATTATAATAATAATAATAATAATAATACTTAATTAATTGTCAATTTGACATTAATAGAGAATTGTTGAAAGTGAAACCATTATTAAAATGTGCACAAAATAAGTTTGGCACAGGCGTTACACTGTGCCGACTCAGCATTTTTCAGGGCAAACTAAAGCCACACTTTTGAGCGCTGCTGGCCGTGGTCCACGGCGGAGCCCAACTCGAAAGCACCCATCCAACCTACAGATGCTGCATGCCACCACCACGGAAACGGAAACTTAACTTGAGCACGAGTGAGACTTATTTAGGAACAAACAACAACAAGCAACAAACAAACAGAATCAAAATAAAGTGTCTTAATGACTCCAATGGAATACAGTATACCACTGTAAATTTATGTTCGAATGTGCATGTATGTGTGAGGACAGCCTGTCACTCACTCAACCCTCCTGACCCTGTGTCCTGGGACACACTGGGTGTCAGTGAGTTGTGCAGATATATTTTAAGGTATTTTTTTCTTTGCTATAATCACTCTGTGCTTTATTCAGTCTGAGTGGTCCATTATCTCTACCTCACCATGACACATCTACACGGCTAAAATTAACCACACTTACCCTTGTCTACCTGGCAGGTACATTTATATGGGGAGTACAGAACACCTAGTACTTAGTAATAAGTGGTTTATACTGTAGAAAATATTCCTTGAGCAGCTACTTTGTCAAAACTGCAACCAAAGAACAACCAGTGTAACTATTCACAGTGCAACCGAACATCACATGGTTTCAATCGAGACATCAGTCTTAAACATTGAGGGTGAATCCTGCTATTTCAATCCAAATGTTCTATGCATAAAAAACCAAGAAAAACAAAAAAGCTCTGAAATACCAGGAATTGTTTTATCTCACTATAATGGCTTGAATTTCTGAGTATCCGCGGACACTGGTAATGTTCGACACTCGATGTCTAGTGCTTGAGTCTGAAGGGCACTAAAAGGGTTTTTGGCTTATTTTTTTGCTCGTCTCTATCATGTTGATGAGCTGCTTCTCGATCTCCCGCAGGCTCTTATGTACATAGCCGAGCAGATGTTCCGAACAGAGTGGAGAGGGGAGTCTCATTTACTTTTACCAACTAAGCAGAAGTCAGTGTTTTGTGCCTGGAAAAGAGTTTAAGTACGGCCTTAAGAAAAGAGGAAAAGTGGGAGCAAAAGGGAAGGACAAGACTTATCCTCCCTCCTATACCTACTGTCTCCCATGGTGCCTGGTTGTTGGGCTGCCTTTTAAATTTGTCCAGGGACAGAGAGGTACAAGGTATAATCCACCTGCCAGTCCCGTTCAGCATCAGCAACACTGTGGCAGGAACATTCTGCCCCCCACTTAAACACAAAATACCATCAGTGCGGAACAGAAGAGCCCATTCTCCTCCTCACTCTCTTCCTCCTCCTCCTCCTCCTCCTCCTCCTCCTCTCGTCTCTGGATTACAAATGCATCAGGAAAGCAATGTGGGTGGTGTTGCAGAAAGACACTAACTCAGAGCGGGGAAACAGACTGAAAGATGCTTTAGAGGCAGAACGTGTATTAGTGAGAGAGGAGAAGAGATGAGCGAGTTAAAGGAGATGAGACGCAGGGAAAGAAATGAGTGAGAGAAGGAAGACAGAGGGCTTTCTCCCCCCCGTTTGCTTCCCCACCCTGCTCGTTGGCGCCGAGGCCCCAGGAGAGAGCCGAGATTGATCGGTTCATTTGGATTGGAAAAGTGGATCTCTCCCCCCAAAAAACTTGTTTCCTTCCAAACCAAATGACAAATGAGCCCATCGATTTGTTGTTTACAATCCAGGGTGCATGGTGCCCCCTCAGCGCACATGATGGACCTCATAATGGCTGGGTCTCCAAGGTTTATCATCACGGCTCGCTGTCAAACCCGACCGTAGTCCAGGCTTGCAGAGCACCCACAGCTGTATTTGCAACCCAGCTCAAGGCGCTCTTCCCTGCTCCACATTGAATGAGCAGCAAAGCTGATTGTGATAGGAACTGCTTGTGCTCAGAGAAAGATGAAGAGGGAAGGAAGGAGCACAAACACTTGTGGCCTGGAGGTAATAGTCCCTCTTCTTTCTCAAGTCTCGGAAACCAAATAGACCTATCTTGTGCCCTGAAAGTGTTGACCACATGAAGGTGTCATGATCAAAATATCTTTTTCTTTTTCTTTTTTTGTCTTTTGCAGCCAACAGTTCTTGATTGAGCAGACAGATAATCTACTGCAAAGGCTTCTGGCAATGGATGGTGCAGCCACAGGCTGACTTCCTGTTAAAAAGCAACACAACAAGCCAGAGGTTGTAGTTTCCCTGACCTTTGCAATCCTTGCTGATCCTTGTAAATGCCAAGTTAAAATCCCCACAAGCCTCAGCAGCACTTACTAAATGCGTTGCCCGCACACAAACATGGGGGAAAAAAGCGCACACACACACATAGTGAGAGACGGAGGAAGAGATGCATTTTTAACCTGATTTCATTGTGAAATGTAATTATAAGACAACATTATTGTGCGCCAAGTACATCTAATTATTTTAGTTACTGGTGTATTGCATGATGTCTGCAGATGTGAAATAATGCATAAGCCTCGTAATCATCAGTCTATTCTTCCGTGCCTTCATAACACTGTTCATTACCATCAATGGTCTTTTTCTAAAGAGATTACTTTATTGGCTGCTTTGCACAAGATTGTGTGAAACAGTGTTGATTTGTATTCCACCTACATGCACACACATACAACGCCGCCTCATTTGCATACGGGCCTCTCAATAGGGTATTATATGGAGTGATGTACTGTGCCATTTAAGTTGTTCAAAGGCACCGTCAGTAGTGGAAACCAGTAACCCAGTTTCCACTCAATTTTTGCAGAAAATCTCCCCCCCAAAAAAGTACAAATTCTCAATGAATTGTGTTTTTCCATTCACGACCAGTTCGAGAATATTAGCAGTTGGGAAATAACAACACTTTTTCTCTAGTCGGGTACAACAAAATCATATGCAACAAGGTGAGATCGTACTTCTGCTTGATTTTGTCCGTCATCAGTGGAGTAGAAGTCTCAGCCAATGTTTAAGTCACATTCTTCATGTGTGTCATGATATATTTACTGTTTCATTTGCACTTTAACGTTTCTTTTTTACATATAGTTCATGACTCAATGAAATATTTTTGTTCACTTTAATTAAAGATCATATTAAGGCCAACAACTTCAAGTTCTCCTTTTTACACTGTAGGGTATCTCAGTGCTTGTTCTTGGTCACTTTCCATCACTGCAAATAACAGCTGCTTATTTTGCTCAAAAACATCCTCTCACGTCACCCCTGTACACTTGAGGCGACCCGCGGCATGAAGGTCACAGTGACAGGAGCCATGTGAAGAGGAATGCATCAAAACTGGGGGCGGGAAAAGTTCTGGCATTAATCTACACTTGGCAGTGTGATGTAGAAAGGAAAAAAGAAAAGATAGAATCGAGACTAGCGGCAGATTGGTCCGATTTTGATCTGTAACTCAGCAGTTTCCTGGCAAGGAAAGGAGTGTGGGTTGGGGGGGGGGGTGGTGGAAGTGGAGTAATTGTGTTGGAGCGAGAACTAGATTGCGGCCTGATGCATCTGCCGAGCCACGTCGGGAGGAAATGACATCAGACATCAGCGAGGCGGAGAGGGTCGAAGGATAGGTAGAGGAGGGACAGCAGAGGAGCCAGAGGAGCCAGAGGAGGCTGCTGGAGGATGGATGTGGAGCTCAGCCAGGCACTACTCTAAATACATAACTAATGTTCCTTGAGTCCCAGCTCATTTATTGTCTCAATAAAGCTTGTCTGACGGCCTCTGCATCGGTTATCAGTCACGGAACCGTCTTAACTGGGTCAAGACCGCTGGGGTGAGGGTGGAGAGGAGGGGCATGGGAGAGGGGGATCAGTTCAACTTCTCTCTCTCTCTCTGTGTGTTTGAAGCCGTGGTAGAAGGCACAGCTGGGGCCCTGTTATCACTCACACCTAATGGAGAGAGGTCTTGGAAATTCAGAGTACCAGGACAGATATATTTGGACCATTTATCCTTTGAAATGCACACATGTGGCCCAGTGAAGGACACCTGGTGCATACTGGGTGTACTGGAGTCAATACCCTCGATTTGAGTTAGTACGATATTAATATCAAAAACTGCAGTGGACACAACACTATATTAGGAGTGTTTTACATCTTCATAGGCAGTTTAATTACAAGAGAAAGAAATTATGTCCCTAACAAGTCCTTAACAGCCGCCGTATCTCAACACTGTTTTTCTCCAATTCTTTTGTGTGCGCTCTTTATTTTCTGGCCTTTTTCCACGCAAACATCTGTTAAAGGAAACTCATAAAAACAGAGTGAAAACCTCCCTTAAAAGAGAGGAGGGGGAGGAAGGTGCAATTTTGAAAGTACACAGGATAATGAAGCCTGATAAGTGTTTGTTATTAAAGGAAGAAAAGTGACTTTTAGAAATCACAAAGGGATCTTGCCAAAGTACACTCAGAGGCAGCATTAAGTGAATCCAATAACAATAACAGAGGCTGGAGTGCCGAGAAAAAGAACTTTTCCAGAACACAGTGACTTAAGGAAAATGAAAGAGGATTTGTTGTCCTTTTGAAAATGCGACCAGCGTTTAACTGCTATCTATAAATACGAGTGCATACATTCAAAGCCCTTAAATGACCTAACAATATGCAATATTTCAGCAATTTCCCATTAAATTGAAAGTGTTCCTTCAAAGGAAAAACAACAATAAGCAAATGAAGCAAAAACACACTTTTTGTTGCCTGAATTGATAAGAAAAGACAAGCAAACTAATAAAATATTTACTCTTGCTCTCAGAGTTTTTATTACTTACCACCTTTTGCATGACGTACCTCTGTTTAGCCATTCTAATGTTTTCCTGGTATTATAAAAATTATCAATTTCCTGCCGCATTTTGAACTTCCTTTTTGCACCAAGGTAATTAAACAAAGTGGGAAGTGTTTTGCATAAAAACATCAGCGATTTCATTACTGTTTAATTTTGTTTTCTCTCTCTGATTATTGAATTATCACAAACTGTAGCCGCTGAATAGGCAATGAGTTCTTGTGGCTTTGGAAAATAAAAGTAAAAATGACGGCAGAGATCTTCAGAGACCTCCTCTGCAGATAAAGCTCCTAAAAGTTAAACTCCTTATGGGACTGTACAAAAATTACTACACAGTAGGAGGATCGTAAATGATGGAAGAATGTATGTTTTCTTTCTGATGACCAGTCAGATTTTTTGAGAGAGCAGAGAAAGGTCTTTTATTGTTTTCTGAATGTTTAATAATATTTCAGCCTCTTCTTGCATGACTAATAAAAAAAAAGGGATCAAATTGTTGCAAATGGTGGATAAAATGTGTGCAGTGGTTCAGTTAGGTAATAACCAGTGTTTCAATTTTATGAATACTATCTTTAAATTATATTCATAAAATGTTTTATGTTTTTATAACGAGGACCAAAAGTCATCAATTCCTTCACTTTATTCTGAATCATAACATAAAGTTAAAATAAGCTAATAAGATGTTGTGGAATGTTTACCATTTTGCTTTATTTACTGTAGAATACAAGTCCATTTCCAATTAGTGCATTATTTTTCACATCCATAATCACATCCTTAGTGAAACAAGTAGTGCCAACTTAGTTTTTTCTCAAACCAAAGGATCCAAAGATGTAATAATTAATAAATAAATATTTTTTTCATTGGAATAAAACCAAATTTTTGCAGTTTGTCTGCAGATTTTCAATGTATTCAAACATTTAATTAGATCTCTATATTGTATTCTATTTATTTATTTATTTGTTTGTTTGTTTTGTTGGTTGTTTTCTAAAATCCATCATTCCCAGCCTGGAGTCAGATTTCCTACCTACACATGAGGGATTCACAGGATTTGTGTGTAATCTTTGTTAATTTAACCTCACTGTTTATTGTTCACTCTTCTAATATTTTCAAAGCTGCATTAAAATACTGCCAACCAATGCTAATGTTTTTACTCAATTTAAGTATTACAATAATTCACGTCATACAGACACTGTTTCAATTGCATGTTTGCATCCAGCAGATAAATATGATCTGTTGTAAATAGATCTTAAGTTTTGTATGTCAAAAAATAAACATACTGTACATACATATATAAATAAGGGGACCCCAATTAAAAATCTTTATTCATCTAACAAGTTGTGTTAAAATAATTTAGATTTCCTGGTTTATTAGCTTTCAATATCCTGTTTCAGTCAAGCTAAGAGGCAGCTTGTACACACACACAGAAGCAATAGAAGCAATCAGCGGACACCGATGCATAAACAGAAAAAACTGTATATTATATAGGTATTCACAAAGAACAAATAACCTGAAAATAATACACACAAACCATATTCAAGGGAAACAGGAAAGTCTTTTATAAGCTACCTTATAACAGCAATGATTATGCTCTTATCTGCTGTGGGGACTGCACTGAGTTGAATTATCATTCATGCTGTATTGCTGTTTTGCTTAATTGGAATTTGTTTAGCAGGCTTTGTAAGGGAGCAAATAGGGAATAAACAGATTTATGGGGAGCTCTGCCAAGTAAAAGGTTATGCATAATTTAAGGCGGATTAGTTTGGATGTAGAGGTCAATAAGGCTAAATAGACAAGAATCATCAACATCCGGGAAGGAGAAGGGGCGTCTTGAGGGTCTGGGCCTCCACCAGCTGTACAAAGTCTTTATTAACAGCATGCTCACATGCGTTCGGGAGCATACATTAACTCAAATTAGCACACAGACACACACACCTTCCTCATACATCAGTACACACATGAGCCGAAGGAATACTATATGTGCGCAGACTAATATATCACCGTGTTTATTTTTATTAGCAGCCTTGAGGGCATTGCACTACTTAAATCTAAGTATGTCACTATGTCATTTATCATCAACTTCAACATAGTGCCCTTCGATACCGTCGGCCACATCATGAAATGCAAATGTCAACACGACCCATCATTACAGCACTGTACTGTTCCGCTGCTGTCCATTTGTCACATTTCTTGGCTCTTTGCGGTATTTACGATGGGTTTAATCAGCTGCTGATGAGGGCAGCATCTGCAGACACTGAGGGCTTTTCTCTCCACGTGAAAGTTGCCCCTGACAGAAAGAAGTTCCTTCCTGGCACATCACACACGGCAGCGAGTCTCCAAGACGCCCATATAGATAAAGGACATGCCGATAATAATGATGGGCTGAGCTCATCCAAATTTTGCACTCCATTTTACATTATTCCTCCCCTTGATGAGCTGAAACGACTACCGGGTGCTATCTCAAATTTCATAAGGCGACTCACCACCCAGTTTGAGTTCGAAAACAAGCCTCACAAATTCAAAAGATGCCTATCCTTCTCCTGTCTCACTCGCAGCTCGGTCAGATGGACGCTCCAGTGATCCGGTATATTTCCCTCCGACTATCTGTACTCTTGTGTTTTAGCCATTTTCAAGAAATCCATGCCTAGACTTTATATTTCTCTATCTATTCATAGAACTATAGTTACGTATGTAGCTCTGCTTTGGTATCTATCGTATACAGGCTGGAAATGGCTCCCGCACAACCTTCCTTTGACCAGAAAATCTTTGAGTGGTAACAGGGACTCCCCACATCACTGATGGTCAGCTTAGTGTGTCTTTGCATGCAGAGACATGGAGTAATAAAGGAATAAAGGGGAGGGTTTTTTTGGGGAGGGGGGGGATGACTCCTGTGGTGGGACGTAATCAGTTGGTAGTGTGATAAGATGACTGTACACACAATTTACTAATACAAAAGTTGATTTGATCTTAATTTATTCTTTAAAATAAAGGAGCCAAAGCCCTTACGTTTGAGTCTGCATGACTTTGAGTGATGCTCGCCTGTGTGTGAACAGTTGAAAGTTAATCAATATGTGTGAATGTCTGTTTAGGGCCCGTATGACAGCCTCACATTGTGTACTTTGCTGCATATAACACACGGTCACGTACGCTGCAGTTCTGCTGCTCTTGAAGTCAGGATAGTTTCTACACTCTTTTCTCATCGCTGAAAGGATGCTGCTGTCATCTATTACAATTGCTAATTTTTGCAGAATTGGTCAGGAAAAAGGTCACATGCTGGATGAGCTTGAAACACAACTTGGTGCATATTTTTGTGGGATCCTGATCCTTGTGTCATATTTTGCATAGATTTCGATATTTTCCCTCCAACTTTAAATTTAATTTGACTAATCTTTTGTTTTTGTGTTTAATAAATTCATCAACATTTTTTTTCTGTATTTCATTGTCTGCATAGGAAAAACATTTGTATTCACAAGTCCAACACTTCTGTGTAGGAGTTGTGAATAAGTAAACTTACACTCGCCAGCGTATTCCAGGTGTGTATGTCAGGGGTTTACTGTTCATTGCTGATATTCTGGTGTCTCACTGGTGTAAAATGATCTCTTCCCAAAGATTCACACACACACACACACACACACACACACACACACACACACACACACACACACACACACACACACACACACACACACACACACACACACACACACACACACACACACACACACACACACACCGATTACCTCCCCTGGCTCACAATGCCTTTGGGCTGTCCAGCTTTGATTGTGTGTATCTGTGTCCACAAATCCAGGCTTGCCGTTCAAGGAAATGTCACGGAACATCTGCAAATGAATGATATCAGCAGCACCTGGTGACCTGTACATGCACACATACACACACACTGAGGAAAAACAAACCTGGAAAAATGGCTTGCCACAAAACCTGCCAATAATGCACCATAATGGCTCGGAGAATAAATAGTTCACTGGAGGAGGATGATGAAACTGCAAGCAGCAATGAAGACGTTGGAAATGAGGGAACAAAAGAAGACTTATTATGGCACCAGTCTCAGGATTTCTATAATAACATGCATCATTATGTCAAATAATATATTTAAAAATATCTTTAAATTATACTAATTACTTTCTGAGCATTTCTTATTGTAAACTATGCAGACAATTGAGAAAAAATGCAAAAATGTCAAATTTTGACAAATTTGAAGATCTCAACAAACCAGCAGAGACTTCAGGAAGTCCCTCACATAACCACTTAATATCTCACAAATAAACCTGTATATTAGTGGTTGACTGATTCTAATACCTTTGGACAAAGCCAGGCCAGCTGTTTCATCCGCTTCCAGTTCATATGCTAAGCTAGGCTAATGGTCTCCGGTCTCTGGCTCCACAGGGCAGATGGTATCAGTGCCACCATCAGGAGAGCTTGTCATACATTCAAGCATTTAGATTTTTGTAATGAAGCAAACTATAAGCAAAATTATAACATTTTAATTTAGCAGAAGTTTTTAGCCAGGATGAAGGAAAAGGGAGAGACAGAGCAACAAAATCTGTATCACAAAAACCCTGCTTTCATTTAAAAATTAAAAACTTCAATTTTAGCCCTGTCTATAAAAGTTTACCCCGTTTCCATTGCAGGCATTCATTTAGCATATCAAACGATAGACAAGAAACAGTTCCATCAAACTGAAGCTTAATTTCCCCTTTCCTGTACTTTCAAAAGTCTGTTTCATGTTTCATGTAATATTTCATGTAATATTTATTTTCATGTGTTCATTAGCATAGATGTTGAATTTGTGGTGATAAAAGATTATTCGGTGACTCTCTGTGCACCAACACAGGCATAGATGCATGTGTACAGACACAGAGCTGAGGTCTGGAAATGTCAGTCAGCATGCTATCTCATTATTTCTGCCTCTTGAAGTTTCATGAGTGCAGAGTAGCTATTTAGGACACAAATTCACTTCACCAAAAAAAAAAAAAAAAAAAATAAAAAATAAAAAACCCTCAGGCTTTTTTACGGAGGGGTTTGACAGCCTTTAGTGTGCAGATACTCATCAAGGCCGCCAAACGGGTGGAATAATCGTATGAAAATCAGCAAGGCACTAGACTGGAAAGGAACACGCATGGGGAAGGGGGGGGGGGGGGGGGGGGGAGGTGATGAGGGGAGAAAAAAAAAACAGAAGATGGGAGATGAGAGGAAGAGGGGAAGGGAAAAGAAAGTAGAAACAGAGGGCAGACATAAAAGTGAAGGAAGAGAAAATAGAGGGGGGGGGGGGCAGACAAGTGTAAATTAGCTGAGAGGAGATGAGCTGCAGAGGACAGAGGATACAAAGCTGGTGGCTAATTACAAAGCGTGAGGATTTATTTCTTTGCATTGGCTTTTTCTCTTACAATTCCACTGAGCCCTCTCCTAATTCTTGCTATAGGTTTGATTCAGGTTTAGAGAACGTCTGCCTACCACGGCAGGTCAGATAGTGCAGTTAATTATCCAGATACTAGATCCACTGTAAAAGCAGACATGGGAGCGGATTTCCATGGTGAAAGCAAATCTTTGGTCTTAATGGCATTCAGATGGGCTTATTCAGGCCGTCTTTTGTTTGACATTGTTGCCTGACATGTCAGCAAAGAGATTATTCTGCGTGTGTGTGTGTGTGTCTGTGGGTGTTTATATATGCACTGTGCAGATACTGTGAGCTGCAGCCTTTCCATTGCTTAGCTGACGTCTTTGGACCCGCCAAAGTAAAAGAAGTGCGGTGCGGAGGAAGCTTAAATCGCTGCATCCCTAACAATGAAAGAGCACGGATGCTTTTGTTTTTTTTTTTGTGTGTATGCATATGTGTGCGCCTGTTGCAGAGGAATGTAAGGAAGAAGAAGAGCTACACTGGGAAAACCTCCTGACTGATTGTACTCTTTTTGTGAAATGAAGACACAGTGTATTTGCTTAAAAGGCTATTTGACTCGCCATTACTGGAGATGGAGACACCTGAGCAGCGTGACAATGCATCAGGGAGACGGAGGTGAGAAGAAGCAGCAGCGTATTGACAAAGAGCAAGAAGGAAATGCATATGAATGCCTATGTGTATGAGGCTTTTGTGTGTGTGTGTGTGTGTGTGTATGAGAGAGTGCTCCATTTTGCAACCAGCTCATTGCAGTGAATCAGGAGTGATGTTGATTTGCCTCTGCCAGACAGCAGTTCAGTCCTTGCACACACAGGCATACAGAGTGCTGTGCACCACTATGCTAACTAGTGTGGGTGTGTGACATAAAACACAACGCTGCAAGGATCCTGCACATGACAGGAATAGACAAACATTGAGAAGACTAACATGATTGCACATGAAAACCATGCATGTGGTCAGCGCTCGTGTTAAAATGTGTTGAGAATGCTGCGTTTTATGCTCAGTCCAACCATATCTGGTGTCGGACATCGGCAGCCCTTTACACTCTGCTGATTCTGCTACTTACTCAGGTCATATCTGATGTGTAATTATCTTAACACATCTTCTTATCTTAGCACCACCTCCTGAAGAGTGCTGCACGGCATTTAGCATAGATCTGATCTGTCTTTAGGTCTATTTTCGGTCTTTGTTGTCTCCTTTCTCACTATCTTCCTGCCTTCTTTCTCTCCTGTGTGCCGTCTCTCTCTCTTTCGCTCCCTCTCACACACACACACACACACACACACACACACACACACACACACACACATAAGCCCATCTTTCTCCTGCTATTGCAGGCTTGGCATGGCATTAGACAGAATTTATTAGGCCAAGATGCTGGCTGTTGACATGAGTGTGATCTACCATTTGGTGGGAAGATAAGTGTCCCATGGAGTGTGTAATAATGTTCTCTCCCTCTCTATTCCTTATCTCCTGCTGATGAAACCACGGCCGATACCTTCCCTTACACACAGCATCAAACCTGTGTGTGTGTGTGTGTGTGTGTGTGTGTGTGTGTGTGTGTGTGTGTGTGTGTGTGTGTGTGTGTGTGTGTGTGTGTGCATGTTCTTATTTCTGTTCACTGGTGTGTTTGTGCCTGGCTGCCTGCTTGTGTGGGTGTGTGGATATTCTTAAGAGATGGTTTTTTTTTTTATATCATATCGCCCTTAAATCTTATAAATCTTCAACATAACCCACTGCCCTCACACCAGCAAAGCAGTGATACAGTCTAATGCTAACACATAGCAGCCAAGATGTTGCGGGGAGATGAGTTTAGTTAGCGATGCTTAACTTGTCTTCATGGTTTCAGATTGCTCATATGATACGCATCACCTGTCAGCACATGCTGCTGCACTTCTAATCACTTTATCTGGCTATATTGAGTCCAAAGCAATGTACACAAACTTATAATTTATATGAGAAGAAATGTTTGGAATAAAGTAGTTCGATTGTTCATTTTAATTTTGCAATATTAGCTTTATGTTTTGAAGCTAATAATTTGGTTTCACTATTAATAAAGGAATATCTTATCTTATTTTATCTTATTGTGTGTCCCAAGTCTTTAGGTCTATGTTGTACAAAAAACTACTGGCCCCATCTTTTAGCTGTTTAAGCCATGTTTCAATAGTTTGGTTACAATAGGATGGATAACAAAGAAGAGGATTATGCTGAAGGAGGAGTTTGAGAAGTTTCTTTGGATTTCAATACTTTTATTTCACTGTGAAACTGGGTGACTTTGAATCCTTTGTAAATGTTATGAATTCAATCTAACTACAGCTGTGACCATCCACAAAGGAGCAGCTACAGTACAAACTTCTCAGGGCCATCTTTGAACTTTACAGGGGGTTTGATACTTAAAATGTGAGTTTTAGGTGGATTGGTGTTATGTTTTACAATAAGACAATCACGTTATTCATGCATTCATTCATTTTCTGAAACCGCTTATCCTGTGTAGGGTCGCTGCGGGGCTGGAGCCTATCCCAGCTAACTTTGGGTGGGAGGCGGGGTTTCACCCTGGACAAGTCGCCAGTTCATCACATTAGGGTGCTATTTAATTACAGACTGCAGGTGATAGGAGATTAGAGGAAGATGCATCGTTTATTTTTTCATTTATTTATTTTTGTCGACTTGTCAGCAGCGCAATAAGCTGTAAACACAAAAAAAAAAATTGGCAAACAACACAGTATGTATGGAGCAACATTAGCATTTATTTGAAGCCAAGTCTGGCTTAGTCTGCAGTTCATTGAAAGATGGATAATGTGCAGTGTGTTTTTCAGAGTTTTGTCACTGAAAGCAGCTGCCAGTAAAATATTGCAAGTAAAATATTGAGAATAGTCACCAAAAAGTCTTTTTAGTCAAAAATAACATCGCTAACAAATGCAAATAGGAACACACAAAAAACAGAATCCAGTCCCTCATTACTATTTTTACCTGATATACATCTTTATCAGTTGAGTGTTAGTGAATTGTATAAGTGAGACTTAAATCTTACCCACTTGTTCGTCACCGCCCACCTGTCCATAAGGTCTGGGCTTTTTATGAGCATTATCAAACACAACTCTCCGATTTCTATGTCAGAAAGCTGCTTTTTCGTTTTTAAGCATCCTTAGGGATGCAAGCCTGATGGAAAATAAGAAACACCCTCATCCACTAACTGACATTCAGAACAGAGAAGTGCTTAGGATATAGGTATGCTCAGCATTGATCCCCATAATTAACTTTGTCCATTGAGTGAATGTATTCAGGCCGCGCATATTTTAGATTGTTTGCGTGCAGCGAGTCTTGAGGAAAACTAAAAGCAGCATCGAGTAATTCAACCTCAAGCAGCATGTCAGCAAAATGCACTCAACAATAATAATAACGCCTTACGCCAGTGTCTATTTTAAGCTCACAGTTTACTGTCCTGGCACAATGCTCATGGTGCTTTCCTCATTTAGCCACATAGTGCCTGAGATGGTGTACATATTTCATGAACTGATTGATATACTGATATTGCTTGTGGTGAACAGACATTAGCATTGGGTACTGTTCTCATGGATGATCTACATTGCAGGATTATGACAGGTACTGAAGGTGCCTTTAGACCAGATTTATAGATACGTACCTGAGCACACAGGGAGTCAGCATGCCACGGACATTATGGAAAAAGAAATATGACATATGTACTGTATTCCCTATAATACACTGTTGGTTTCAGTCTTATGAATGCTGCTGTCCATCCATAAATGCATATGCATATGAGCATAAATACATATATGTACCAATCTTCCTTTATCTTACCACTATTATGTAATGGTTCCTTTGTCTTCATCCTCTCTCCTATTTCAGTTCATGTCTTTCTCATTTCCCATTTCTCATTTTCTGTCTCTCTGATTTTGATATCCAGGTGGACGTGTGATCTTAAGCTGTTGTTTTTTCTTGAAATCTCTTACTTGTGAAGATTGTTAGCCAAGACCTGAGATACAGGGCTGTGATTAGACACCTTATCTTCAGACCAGTTTGCATAATGACCCCTATATTTATTTTCATTGTTCCACCCTCAGCCTTGAGTTTCATAAATGC